>CM060448.1:63377762-63977762 GCA_030545235.1 Helianthus tuberosus | reverse complement strand
TAATTTTTTTTTTCTATCGCGTAGTTTCGAGGTGTATGTTCGGGTCAGACGTCGGTGACTTGATTCGGGTAGGGCCGGGTCAAACATTAATATCAAATAAAAATGTTTCCAAACATTAAAAAAGAAGTTATCATTTTATTTTTACCCATAGCATAATCTAATAAAAAACAAGTTAACAAAAAACCCTAAATTTTAAACTCTAATTTCTATCTAAATCAAATCACAGTAAGATTAAACAAATAAAATTAGATATAGTTACTTAAAGATTCAACAAGTTTAGGGCAAAAAATTCAGACCAATTTCACCCTTAATTTCAACTTAAATCACATAAATTGCAGCCCAAAATTAAACATAAATATAAAAAACACATACCTTTAACCTTATGAAGATTGAAGAAGTCGAACAAGAGTACAAGACCACAACAACGAGCAACGTTTTGGCTTCTTTTCTCGAACAAGAAGCTGAAGTCGAACAGTGCTGGAACCTGCGTCCCCCCCCCCCTTCTGCAGTTCTGGCTTGTGGCTTCTGTTCTTCTGGTCGATGTCCCAAAGTAAACGAATTTGGTTTTTTTGGATAGGGTGGGCTTTTAAGTTGGGCTATATAATGATGATTTGGGTTATATAATATACATTCTAGTATTCTACCAAATATAATGATTTGGGCTATAATATTTTGGGTAATTAAATATTTTATTTGGGCTATATAAATAAAAAAAATTAAAACCGAGGGTTAAAAATGTATATACCTACAAAATTCTATACGAAACATACATATATAACACTACTGACCGAAAAGTTCGGGGGCCGGGCGCCCCTCCCCGCCCCTTAAATCCTGCGCCCCTGCTACCATCCAATGTTATTATTTTTACTTGACATTCAGGGTAGTTGTAATTCGCAATCCAGTTATGATAATTTCTTGGCAAAATGCCAAAATCTATATATAATATAGATCATTAGAATAGGTGATTATTCAAAATATTAAATTTTAAAATATGAATAGAAATTAGTTTTTTACACTGCTCGTTGCGGCAAAACCGAGTAAATGATAATGTAAAACAAACGTGATTTGAAAACAAAGCATGTTGTTTAGAAAGTCAAACCATTAGAATGATTAGTTTATTATCGTACCGTTTTATGATACCAAATAAATACTTTATTTTAAGTAAAACTTCGTATTCAACAAAACTTATAACAGAATGTTAGGGAAAAAATTAAGCACAACTATTTACTTAAGTTTTTAGAAAAAAGTTATAACGTAAATTATTAAAGAAGTATCAAATTAATCGATAAATTATGTTTTAAAAAAAAAAGAAAGGAAATTATTAAAAATGGTAAAGGAAATATATATATTTTTTTAAAAGGAAAAAAATTAAAAATATATTATTAAAAGTAATATAAGAATAAACTATTATAATATATTAAATAATAAAATAACAAAAACTATATATTAATATAAAAATAAAGTTACTATTTATTAGCACTCGTCAACAATATATATATATATATATATATAGAGTCAGGATTTAGAGAAAACGGTGAAAAGTGTGAGAACGCTTATGGGTCGTCCGATCAAAACAATCCATGGACTAGATTGCGTGGTGGCGTTTTCGTAAATAACATCAATTTTATTATGTGGGACGTGCTTCATTAAGGGTAAAAGGGTCTTTTACCGCTCATATTTAAAACGCCATCAAATGATAACACGCCATTCAAAAAAAATAAAACGCCATTAAAAACAAAACGCCAAAAATTAGTGATAAAACGCGTTGAATATTACAGGAAGATGAAATAACACAGTAACTGAATTTCAGTTATTAACATTTATTAGAAGAAATTCCCTCCTAAATTACGCGCCAAAAACTTCATTATATAAACGAGGTAAAACATAGCTTCCATAATCACTTAAATCTATCCATTTCTGCAAAAACATCTTTAACCAAAAACGCCAACTTAACCAAAATGCCAAAAATGGCAACAATCGTTTCGTGGAGATACACTCTGGCAATCAGGCGATTCGTCCTCCATTTTGACAACAGAAGGAGGGTGTATGTTAAGACGGTCAGGGCAATTTTGAAGATGGAAGAAGAGGTACAGAGGGGTATCTTATCCCTTGGCATCGCTCTAGACAACGAATGCCATGAAACACATATGCTTATGAAAGCATTAACCAAGAAATTTGGACCAATCAAAGCAGATGTGAAGCCGGACCTCATGACATCATGGCGTTTTGCTGATGAACAGACATGGTGACCGTTATATACCACAGCGGAGAGCAGGAAGTCTACTGGCTTGAAAACATCATGACAAAGCAGGGTCTTGGTTTCATGGAAGAATTGCATAACGCCACTTGTACGAACACAGAAATGGACTCAAAATTGGAGTTAATGCAAGACATGTTCAAGTGGAGGCTTCAGAATCTTCAGGAACAAGAAGCCGATGAAGGTGAAAGTGATGACATGGATGAAGATCCAGATGAAGACTCCGAGGAAGAAGATGACGCAAGTGATGGATACTTTTCTTCTGTGTAATCTTCTTTTTTTAAGATAATTAAATGATATATTTATCTCTTTATTAGCAAAACGCCAAAAAAAATACTAAAAAAGGTTATTCCTTACAAAACGCCAAAAATAACAAAAAAAAAATTTTCCCGCTTAATATTTTATTTTCTCCGTTATTGTATTTTGTCATCTTGGTCTGCATAACGCCATTTAAAAAAACGGCAAACTTAGAAGATGGGACGTCTATCACCTATAAAACTGATAAAAGTTGATCAAAATAGTAAATACAAAAACAGTAACTGAAAAGACAGTTACTTTATTACTATCAATTATTAAAATAAAAAAGTCCCGACTAAACTACGCGCCAAAAAATTCCAATAAGAGGGGGGTCTATACACAATGAAATTGATCACACCCAGAAAAACAAACGCCATATCCTCTAGAAACCACTCACTTTAAAACGCCAAATAATGTTAGTTAAAATAACCACAGATGGCAAATCTTTCACTGAATGGATTCTTCTTCTGGGGGGTTATCTCAATAATATTTTGCTGAATGAGATGGACAAATATTTAAGAAAAAGAGACTGATGACAGTGATATGCCATCATGTGAGCTTTGTTCTTGATGAATATAGGCATGGAATAATGGGATCAACACAAGTGAAAATGCTATTTTAGACTCCATTATTACAAATAGCATCAAGCAAGAGTTGATCTTTAATGACATGCCACCAAACAAGAATATCACACCAAAAAACAGGATGTCGCTAAGCAGATTCGTCTGAAAAAGACGGAGTTTATGTAGGAAAGTTGGCATCTAGATAAGGTATTCAAAAGGTTCAAAACGCCAAACCAAATTCAAGAACAATGAGCTGATGATAGTGACGATTCGGAAGAGAAATTAATTTACCATTTTTAATTTTTTTTCTTTTTCATTTTATATTGTTTTGTTATCAAGTTATCTGTTGTTTTGTTATCTAATTCTCTACAAATAAAATACATTATTATATAAAACGCCAAAAAATACAAACACCAAAACGCTAGTAGTGTTTAAACTGTGAGAACATGTGCTGGCAAAGCAACTTATCAAATGTATTAAACGCCAAAAAATTCACTAAACGCCAAAAAATTCACTAAACGCCAAAAAAAAAACATTTGGTCTTATTCTTAACTTATGAAAATATTAATTACTCGTAGTGAATTATTATACAAAACGCCACAAACGCCAAAAAAATTGACCAGAAAACACTATAACGCCAAAAAATTATCTATGTGACACAAAAACAAATAATTCAACGCCAAAAAGTTTAATAAATACAATTAACGCCAAAAAAAAACTTAGACGCCTGAAAATATTATACCGCGTTGGGAAAATAAAAGAAGATTGAAAAGACAAAAATACCCCTCGGACCCTGATCATGTCCCGCGCCACGTGTTGGGCTAGGATGCGTTCTCACCGTTCTCACACTTTTGGGCGTTTTCTCCTGATCCCGTTCCTATCTATATATATATATATATATATATATATAATTTAGAAATACCAATGATTCCATTTTGTTGTTCGATATCCAACGAATGAAACCATACAACATTTTTTTTAACTTCATTGACAAACCTATTACGACAAAATTATAAAACAATTATTCAATATATTAAAAAGATTATGTTACGTTTTTTTATTAAAAATGAATAATGTTAACCTAAATATCATCAAAGTTTTTTTGCAAGCTCAAGATTGTACTAAATATGAAAATATGTAAGTTAGAAACAAAATTTAATTTAGACTATGTGTTTCAATTCCATAGATTTCAGTATATGTGAGTGCAATAATGTCTATGACCTCCGTAAATCCGAATTGTAGCAAGAAATGGAACAAAACAAGGTTTTAGAGTGTTAAATATAGGGTAATGAAATTTTTGTAAATAAGGAAATATTCCTTATTAGAGCCCTATATATAGGAGTGTTATGTTTTCATTTGAGAACTTTTGCGACTTGTTCATCCTCAGGAGCTTTGAAGTCTAGAGAGAGAAAGTTGTAAAGGAGGTGATTCAAGGTGTAAAACTTTGTCAAATCTTTACTAGAATCATCGGTTAATTACGTTCTTGTGTTTGGTCCACGCACGTGCACAGATTCCGCATGTCGTACGCGTTATTCGCAATCGTTCAGGAGTCAAACTCGATCCTAAAACACGTTCACAATTGGTATCAGAGTTGGAGATCGATTGCACGGATCAGATATGCAAGAATTCAATTGATTTCATTAGTTTCAGAGCTGAATTCGGGTCAGATTTGTCAAACTTCTTCTTCTACACACTTTCTTAACTTTTTGACTTTAAAAACACAAATTAAAGGTGATTTCATGGTTAAAATTTGATGATTTTTCAGTATGTTATGCACAAAGCATGGTTTTATAATCCTACAAAGTTTCAAAGTTTAATTCAAAGTTTTTAAGGGTCAAATTAATAAAAATCTGATCGTTTTGCTGCTGTGTTCATCACCTTTTGAGCCTATCCGCCCGGATGGGAAATTAGACTGTTCATCCGCTGCATGAAATTGTCCATCAGTATTATTTGCATACCTCATCCGCTCGGATGGTGTAATAAAATACATCCGGATCAACAAAATCTTCATTCGCTAGGTTGAACATTTTTCTAAAAAAGGTCCATCCGTTCACATTAAACTCACATCCGGAAGACATAAGATTTGAGGTCCAATTACAAATAATCAAAAGCAAACTCGGTCCAATAAATATCAAAGTCAGAATATATGCGGCCCAATAGTTTTTGTGAATAGTTAATGAAGAGTTAATTGCCAAAATCCTCCCTGAGGTTTGGACACGTTTGCCATTTTCGTTCAAAATGACACTTTTGTACCAAATTGCCTCCAACGTTTGTAACTTTTTGCCATTTTCATCCAAACCACTAACTTAGTTTATTTTCTCTGTTAAGTTGAGAATACTTGGATGAAACCGGCAAATATAAAACCACGGGGACGATTTTGGCAATTTACTCAAACCTTTTTCAATTTCTTTTATTTAATTATTTTTGTTACATATATAATAAAAAAATATACATGGAGTTTTTAGAAAATAAAATTATAGTTTTGTCACATAATTTTTATAAATTTTCATCAAATCACTAACTCAGTTTATTTTTTCTGTTAAGGTGAAGGATGTTTTAAAATTTATAAATTAAGTCAAAATTTAATTTACAGCTTCATTATATAAATCAGTTTTATAAAGAGAAAACGTTATTGGTGTGCAACACATAACAATCGATTACAACTTTTAGTATTTATCAGTTGTAGAGATAGAAAAAAATTGTAACACGTTACATTTTTTTTAAATGTGTTGAGCACCTAGGAAATATGTTGGTAGAAATAAAATATTTATTTAATTAAGATTATGAGGGTAACTGACTAATACTTATTCTGAGTGGCTTGAGTAAAGAAACTTTTGGTTCATAGCATTATAATTACAATTTGGTGGGTAATTTTAAGGTTTGATAACGATACGTTGTTTGATAGAAGGGGGTGCACTGGCTTCTGTTTTTCCTTAGGAGCGAATTTAAAAGAGTACAAGATGAATTACAAACTTGGTACATATGATAAGATTTTTTTTATTTGACCTTTTTCAATAAGGTCACAAACATTTTAGTTTTATAAAATTTAGAGGTTTAAGTAGATTTTATTTTTATAAAACTGATCTATATAAAAAATTAGAAATTAATTTCTGTCTTAGTTTATAAACATCTTTCGCCTTAATAGAAAAATTAACTTAGTTAGTAGTTGGATGAAAATTTATAAAAATTATGTGACAAAGCTATTATTTTTTTCATATAAAAATTGCATGTATATTATTTTTTATTATATATGTAACAAAATTAATTAAATAAAAGAAATTTAAAAGAGTTTGAGTAAATTGCCAAAATCGTCCCTATGGTTTTATACTTGCCAGTTTCATCCAAATATCCTCTATTTAACAGAAAAAATAAACTAAGTTAGTGGTTTAGATAAAAATGGCAAAAAGTTACAAACGTTGGGAGCAATTTGGTACAAAAGTGTCATTTTGGATGAAAATGACAAAACTGTCCAAACCTCGAGGACGATTTTGGCAATTAACTCGTTAATGAAAATTGTAGTGGGTTTGGAGGTCCAATCAGAGTTTATTTTGAATTAAAGTGGTTTAATTCGATAACATGCATTTACTGTTGTTGAGGAAGGCCAATGGATAACTTGTTGGTCAAGTAAGAGTTGTTGAATTTGTGGTCCAATAGATTAATTTGGTGATCATCTTCAATTCGCTGTATATTTGGTCCACTCAGATTCACATTTCACATGTGATCTTGTAAATTGAAGATGGTTAGTGGATAATAACAAGGCCCAATCATAGCTGAAATACTGCCCATCCGAATCATTCATTAATGTCCATCCGATCCATTCACAAAAGGTTCATCCGAATCAATATATTGATTAACACACATCAGGACTAATTTTTGTTGGTCTATTTGAGGATATAAGCCCACATTGTAATTGTTTTTAAAGCCCATCCTCTCGGCTGTTATTCCACAGTCCATCCGTACATTTTTTAAAGAAGCAATCCATCCGGACTAAAAAGAAATTGTCAGAGCTCAAATGGTTCATTCATCTGCTCCTTTGTCAATCCGAGGAAGTTATAAAGAGTTCATCTGAACCAATTTACATCTTTAGTTCATCCGACCCCAAGTTAAATTTTGTGTCCATCCAGTTACTTTACTCAATCTGAAGAGAGTTATTCATCCGCTTGGTTTAGTTCATCCGGATATTCATTTTTGTCACAGGCGTCAAAGAAAGTACATTCTACGGGTCATTGTGTGTGTGGAGTATATACGTATTCTCAGGAATTCACAACTATCCATCATTCACTCGTTTCAAGTGATTTAAGTGTTTGGTTTTAAAATCTTTTCTTAAGAGGTTTGTTTTTGTCTGTTTGCAGGTGAAATACAAGGTACAAAAATCAAGGCGTGATTCGAAGATGTCAACCATGGGCGAAGAGTTTTATAACACGTTTTACAATGCGTTCACAACTGAAGAAACTCCAGTAACACCAAAGAATGCTACAACTATGATTTCTGAGAGTTTGAACCATGATAATGTTTACAAAAATCATCTAAAGCCACCGAAACTAATGAATATCAAAGATTATCACTGGTGGAGTACCAGATTTGAAAACTGGGTGCAGGCCTACGCTTATGAAAGCTTGATCATGTTAACAATGGGATACGAAAAACCAACAAATGATAAACATGAATTACTTACACTTAAACAATTTTCAGCTGATGATAAAAAGGAAGATTCTAGTGAACTAAGAATGATTACTTTGATTCGACAATCTGTTAGAGAGGATATTCTTTCCTTGCTTCAGCATGGTGAAACATCCAAATCAATGTAGGAAGCATTGAAGCTGAAAGCTGAAGGCGGTAAAGATATCATGAAGAACAAGATTTCTCTGTTGAAAAAGGAGTTTGATTTATTTGGCTGCATGAAGGGCGAGACTGTTCGACAAATGATTGAAAGATTTTATCATCTGAAGATTGAAATGGAAAGGTTTTGAATCAACAAAGATAGAGAAGAGATTGTTGACAAACTTGTCAAGGCGTTACCGAATGAGGAAGATTGGAAAACTTATGTGATTATTTTGAAGAATGATGCCAAGTTTGACGAGATTACATTGGATGGTCTGATTGAAAAACTGGAGGGACATGATCAGATGTTACAGAAACAAAATAAAATGTCCACTTCAAGTTATCAACAGAATGTTGATCTGTATTACCGAAGGGGTATGCTGCAGAACAACCAGTCACCAAAGATCAGTACAGCATTTAGTGCAGATAATTCTGGTGATTCATCGAAAAGCAAGTCTTCAAGCTTTGATCCAGGATATCATTCATCTTCTGCATCATCCAAATCCAATCAAAGTCAAGACTGGAAAGATTCTCCGCATTTGAACACTGATTTTGCTAGACAACACATGAGTTTCTTAGTGTCTATTTCGGGGTCTTATGAAGGTCTGATCGCTGGGAAGACAGGAAATCCAAACATGACAAAGGAACACTATGATCAAGTAGATCCAGAAGAGATGGAGCTCATGGATATTCGCTGGTGCATGGCAAGCGTCATCAGGAGGGCTTAAAGGTTCATGGAGATCACAGGAAGGAAGTGTCTGGAAGGTCCCAATATGAAGCTGGGATTCGACAAAGCCAAAGTCACTTATTTCAAATGCAAGCAAAAGTGACACTTCAAAAGAGAGTGCACGAACCGTCAAGCTGATGATAGTGTGAATCCGTTTCATGATGACTACTACAAAAAGGCTATCTATCATCGCAACGACGAGCAACCGTCAAGAAAGCAAATTGAGGAAGGGTCATCTAAAGAGAAGAAACTAGCTATGTTGACAATTAATGATGAATGCGGTGGACCCAGTATGATAATTTAAGAAGATGAAGGTTTTAATTGGAACGATTATATTAAAGATGAGAGAAAAGAATAAAAATGGGTGTTGGTTGCTGAAATCAAACAGAGCCGAGAGGAAAGACATGCACGCATGAGGTTGGACGAGGTGTATGATGCTTACAAAGAAGCAGCGCGAGCAAACAAATGGAGTTGAGAAAAATAATGTTATGTGGATCCTCAAGGAAACCCGACAGTTGATCCTGATGAGGTAGATTTTGAAGCATTAGTTGCTGCAATTCCAACTACGGGGGTTTGGTGTAAAGGGCTTGAAGCAATTCCGTGATACAGAGAAAAGGTTGAGGAAGGCATAAAAAAGGTGATATATGCCAGTCTGGCGAAGAAAAAGAAGACGGTTGAGGAGATTGTTGATGAAAGTCAGAAGTTAGTAGATGAGGTGAAGAAAGCTAATGAGAAAGATGAAGAAGCTGTAGCTGAGAAACAACAAATGTCTGAAGAAGATCAGAATCAAAATGCAGAAGCCGAGGTGCCAGACACTGATGTAATAACTCAAACTGAATCTTCCGTATCATTAAATGAAATTGATAATAAAACTGATGACCAGTACAAGAAATCCATGGAAACGTGCAGTGCTTGTATTGAAAAGATGAAAGGTTTAAAATTAGAGATATTGAGTTTACTAAGATAGAAAGAATTTTTAAAGAAAAGTGTAATGAAATGCTTGAAAATGAAATTTTTTTGAAAGAAAAAGGAAAAGAACTAACACATAAATGTGAAAATCTTGAAAAAATTCAAGAGTTGCAAAAAGAATATGATGGAATGAAATTGTCATATCATACTGTAAAAGAAACCTATGAAACTTTGAAAAGTAGAGTAAAAAGTTTAGATGATAGATTGTCAGCATGCCAGAAAACAACTAAATTTCTTAAAGCAAGGTATGAAGGAAAACAAATGGTTCTAAATCAGTACATTGATGATGTTGCTAAACTTAAACAAGAACTGGTAGATAAAGAAAAGTTGGTTAATAAACTTCAAATTTATCATGCTTCTTCATACATTTTGGAACGTATTTTCAACATCACACCCGATGATAAAGAGTCAGAAAAGAACAAAAAGGGAATTGGGTCAGAATACCATCAAGTTCCACCACAGTTGGAGGGTAATTATACATTCTATGATGGTGAAAGGGTGGAAAAAGCTATAAACATGGTTGACCAATTAGGCAATTACCTGACAACATCGATGTGACTTACACCAAACCTGATGATCTTAATGATTCAGAGGTGGTAGGTAAGGTTGTTGAAAGCGTTCTAACAGAGGAATCTACCAAAACAGATAAGTCTGAATCACATGATGAAAATGAGGGAAGTTTTCATTAGAGTTATTTGAAAAATTCAAAATCTGAGAAAGTTGTAAATGATGATTCAAAAGTATTGGTTTATACCATGATTGTGTAAGACCCTAAACACCTTTTGACTAAAACGACGCAGCGGAAAAGTTGTCACACCCCGACTTTCCACGTGTCACCGGTGGGCCCGGTGGGGAGTATCATGATGTAGTTGATATCATCATAGTCAAACAACACAATTATATAAATGCACAGCGGAAGCAAAAGATAAATATTATTACATTCCGAATATAAAGTAATATCCAGTATTACAACGGAAAGTAAAGGATCCACAGGCGGATCTTTAAACATATCATTTGTTCAACAGACTTTAGACGCCTAGAACTTGCAAGATTCCTTATTAGCGCCCTGAGCTTCCAGCCAATTTCGTTCAGTACCTGTCACTTAACCTTTTTGGAAAATACGTCAGTTTTCACTGGTAAATACACTCAACTGACTCATTTGAAAAGAGTTTAAGAAAATTGATTTTTGAATGCACGTGGCACAAAAATATCTTTTATAATTTGATTAAAATGCACAGAGGCAAAATTAACCTTTTATACTTGGGAAAATTATTTGTATATAATCTTGTATACAGTTTTACTTATTTGTCGTCCGTTAGGGCCGGTTTGTAGGGCCGGACTAGATTAACTGACACGCCACAGGTATAATGCCCACATGCTATCATCCTCTAAGTGGATTACCAGTTCCGGTATAATGCCCACAAGGATGATACCTCGGAGTGGATTACCAGTTTTTACATAATGCAGCTGTCAGGTGTATGCCTACACCCCGTGCTTAGGTCGTGGCCATTTCGTAAAATGATGCCAAGGATATCCGGGACATGGTCATTAACCGCCAAAGGCCATACACCAAATAATACATATTAAACGGGTTGTAAGTACATCAATCACAATACGATTTAAATAACTACACACCCGACCAAGCGGTACTTTTATAGTGCCGTATCCCAAGCCCGTATAGGGAAAATAAGTTAAGAGTATTTACCTGAGCTAGCTCCTGTCTTAAATAACAAGAATCTAATAACTCAGCCGTATTCACTTAAGTAAGCGTAGGTACCATTTACTGGAAGGCTCTAGTCTGGAATGATGGTATAAATAACCAATTAGGATGCTAACGGGTCTTTAATTAAGCCTAAGCTTAGACCGGTTAGTCTTACTGAAAGATACGGTTCAAACCCATGATTAAGCGAAGACCAGATAGAATGTGATTTAGACCCGACAAGTTTGGAGACTTGCTTAATATGGGTATTTCATACACATTCTGGATTTTTGAGATAAAACCGATAAGGTTTGACCCGTTTCGGCTAATTTATGTAAACTTGTTACATAAACCGAACCGTACGCGTAATGTAATAACCATAAATTTAAAACCATTATTATTATTATTCATTTTAGTTAATAGGAAACCCTAATTAAGACACCCAAGTAATTCTGTACAAACCCTAGAATTTTCAGAATTTTCAGAATCAGGATTAGGGCCCCTAAAACTCAGGGGGGGTATTCCCTACTTGATAATTATCTTAATAAACTTGCGGAGGAAGTTGAATTTAATGATTCCGTTGACTCAGCTAGCCTAGTTCCACGCGTGGCAGACCTATAGTGAAAATATGTCCCTTACGCATCGTAGGGGTTTAAAGCCTACGATGCGCAGGCTTGATAAGAGTCCCATACGCATCGTAGGGGTTATAGTGCTATGATGCGTAGGGCTGACCAAAATTGGGCTATAAATAGAAGGCTTTGGCACTTGATTCTGGGCACAAAAACGACGTTCAAACTTCAAATTCACTCTGAGATATCGTCCAATTACTCTCAAAACACACACGAAACACTAATTAAGTATAGCGGGGTGCTGCAGAACAGGGTAATAACTCGATCGCTATTACGATTCATTGTCCGATCGATCAATATATCCAATGGATGTTTAAGTGCCGCCCACATTAGGGTTATACTTTGTCGTTCGTCGTTAATTCGATGGATGAGTTTAAGTATCGTACTTTGTCGTTCGTCGTTAATTCGATGGATGTTTAAGTATCGCACTTTGTCGTTCGTTGTGAGAATTTGATCTCGTGAGTTATCGTAAATGCTGTATTAAGTTACTAACCTAGTTTGTGTGCATGTTATTTAAATTAGGTTAAAAAACTAACCAGTAGTCTAAACTCTGCCCGTATAAATCCGAAATATTATCATAAGGTAGCATCACTTTGGAGTTATTAAGGTACGGATCCTTACCCCATTTCTTGTTGTTTGATATTCAATTGTAATAAACCCATTGAATTCATATATCTTTTCAACCTCATCACGTCTTTGATTATCGATTCATTTGACAGTCCGTTTGATTCCTATTCTAATCATAACATTTGATTTAGTTTTCATGTCATGCGATAGTATTATGTTGTTATACTCATTATCAATAAATGTTCCATTTTGTTATGAAAATAAGTTTTATAAGTTATGTGAATAAGACCATTTGTACTCTGATACCCTGAGTATCGCTTCTCGTGGAGTGTCCCATGAGCATGTTGTTGCGGCATCGACATCATGTGCTCTATCCGTGACGGAGAGATCAGTTCACGGCGTCTCTTAAGTACAAGTGTGGTACATAAGGCTATTAGGAGGCGTATGGATCGATCCTAGGATTTAAGTATAAGGAGGTGGATAACGGGTATGCCAATTCGCCATCTCATGTGATAATTATGCAGGAGTAGCTACCTGTGTATTGTCACGTTTTAAGTTTGCTCATGGGTACATCTGTAAGATATGATTATGAAATTATGTTTTTGCATCGTATCATTTTCACAATAAGTTCCATTCGGATAACATTTCTATAAAGCGTTAATTGTTATTTGAGCCTATTATTCCGTACTGAGCATTCGGCTCATTCCGTAAATTTTTGTATATACAGGTATGCATGTTACTTTGGGCGGGGAAAAGAGAGAAGAATAAAGCCTAGGAATAAAGCTGAAGATATTAGTTAATGAAGTCGAATGTTTCCGCTTGTATATTAACCTTAAGTTTCGTTGTTAAGTGGTTGTATCCTTATCAAATAAATAAATGGAATTATGACTTTTGTTTATGATATCACTGTTATTGTGACACGTCAGCCCTTCCGGGTTGGGGTGTTACAGCTATGGTATCAGAGCAAAGGCTCTTTCCTGTAGAAAACTTGAAGATAGTAATTAAAACCTGTGAGGAATGGGTAGATATCTATGATTGGATTCAACTTGATCTCTTATTTGGTTTAATTCCTATGTTTATTCGTATAGATATGCCTCCTCGTCGTCCGCTACGTAGGAGTACTCGTACTAATCATGTGATACTTCTTCGAATGAGACTCCAGTTGATCCAAGCGTAATTAATGCTATCAACCAGGCTGTTGCCGGGTTGCTTCCAAACCTTGTTGCTCAAACCGCTGAGGCCGTTATTCAACAAACTCGTCATCCAGAATGCACTAACACTAATCCAACCTCTGGTGGAGAAACTCGTGAGAATACCACGAACCATACTAACTATAGTATAGACATATGGATCGCTAAATTCCAAAAACAAAAGCCGAAATCCTTTAGTCACGCTACTAATCCAGTCGATGCCAGAAACTGGATAGCTCATGTTGAAAAGATCTTCGGAGTTCTTGGAGTTCCGGAGCAATACAAAGTTAGATTGGCTACCTACAAATTTGAAGATGACGCACAAACTTGGTGGGAAGGATATAAGCAAGTCAAAGGAGGGGATGATTTTGACGCTAATCTTTCATGGGTCGACTTTCGTAATATCTTTTACGACAAGTATTTTTCGACCGCTGATAAAGAAGCTTATATCATGGAGTATGCAGTGATTCGACAGGGAAGTGATGAACCAGCCTCTGAGTTCATTACTCGATTTTCAAGGTTGGCTAGTATTGTAGGAGACGTTGCATGATCAGCAGAAGTCCAGGCAGAAAAATGCAAGTGGGCAGTCAATGATCGAATTCGGAAGTCTATCATGTACATGAAATTTAAGGATATCACCGAAGTTGCTGATGCAATCAAAACTTTTGAATTCGAAAGGAAAGAATTCTTATCTCGAACTGGGGATAATAAGAAGAGAAATAGGGAAGGACAATTTAAGCAGGAAAACGGCCAATCATCCACTATGCCACAGCATCAAGATCGTAAAGTACAAGGAAATCAAAACTCTGGAATTCAGGCACGTCCATGGCAACCTAGATTGCAAAACCCGAGACCTGCTCAAAACCAGATTCAGTTGTCTGCAGAACCTATTAAAACTCAACCACTGAATCAGATTACATATCCTCTATGTAATATTTGTGGTAAGAGACATCAGGGCGTATGTCACCGAAGTACATGAGCATGCTTTAGATGTGGCCAAACTGGACACATGATCAAGGAGTGTACCAAGAAAGACACTAGGAAGAATAACCGACCAAACGTTGCACCACCCAATGTTGGAGGAAGAGTTTTCGCACTTTCTGCTACTGATGCTGCTAATGTTCCAGGTACTGTATCTGGAACCCTTCAGATTGGTGAACGTAGTATCTATGTGTTATTCGATACAGGAGCGACTCATTCTTTAGTATCCCACTCGTTTACTAAGTACCTTCCGATAAGACCAACTCTCTTAAATCATACCTTAACCATTTCCACTCCCATGGAAAATTCATCCGTAATCACTTACGTATATAAGGATTGTCCGATCCGTATTGAATCTATTGTGTGTAAGGCAGACCTATTTCCAATACATATGTGTGACTTTGATGTTATTCTAGGAATAGATTGGTTGTCTAGACATCGTGTAACTATAGATTGTCATTCTCGCCGTGTTATTTTCGGTGATCTTCATCATCCTGATATTATATATCAGGGAACTCAAGCTCATAAATCCCTTAAAATTATCTCTGCGCTTAAGGCTCGAAAATTCATATCAAACGGTTGTGCTGGATTCCTAGTATCGATTAGGGATACTTCTGCTAGTGTTAAGAGTATCGATAACCACTCCGTTGTTCGTGAATATCCTGATGTATTTCCGGATGAACTACCGGGATTACCACCTGACCGTCAGGTAGAATTCACCATCGACTTGATTCCTGGTGCCGAACCTATTTCTAAAGCTCCATACCGTATGGCCCCGATGGAACTGAAGGAGTTGAAGGAACAATTGCAAGAATTGTTAGATCTAGGATTCATAAGACCTAGTGTTTCACCTTGGGGTGCTCCGGTCTTATTTGTGAAGAAGAAAGACGGTAGTATGCGTTTATGTATTGACTACCGAGAGCTGAATAAGATTACTATTCGTAATCAGTATCCTCTGCCTCGCATTGATGATCTCTTTGATCAACTTCAAGGGGCTCAGTTCTTCTCAAAAATCGACCTGAGGTCCGGGTATCATCAGCTAAAGATCAAGAATGATGATGTTCCCAAGACAGCCTTTCGTACTCGATATGGTCATTACGAATTTTTGGTTATGCCCTTTGGGCTAACTAATGCACCCGCAGTCTTCATGGATTTGATGAATCGCGTATTTCACAAATTCCTAGACCAATTCGTAATTGTTTTTATCGATGACATTCTGGTATATTCCAAGAGTCGTGAAGAGCATGAAGCACATCTACATGCGGTACTTGGAACCTTGCGGCATGAGAAGCTGTACGCGAAATTTTCCAAATGTGACTTTTGGCTTAGCCAAGTAGCATTTCTAGGTCATGTCATATCAGCAGAGGGAATTATGGTAGACCCAACAAAGGTTGAAGCTATTACAAAATGGCCAAGACCCACTTCTGTTACCGAAATACGAAGTTTCTTGGGTCTTGCTGGCTATTACCGAAGATTTGTTGAAGGATTCTCGGTAATTGCTTTACCACTCACAAAACTCCTAAGGAAAGGGGTGAAGTACTCATGGAATGAGGAACAAGAAAAAAGCTTTGAAGAATTGAAGAAACGACTTGTATCCTCTTCGATACTCGCTCTCCCTTCTGGATCAGGAGGTTACCAAGTCTACAGTGATGCCTCAAAGAAAGGATTAGGTTGTGTACTAATGCAACATGGGAAGGTTATCGCTTATGCCTCCCGTCAGTTAAAGCCTTATGAAGTTAACTACCCTACACATGATTTAGAACTAGCCGCAGTCGTTTTTGCACTTAAGATTTGGCGACACTATCTGTATGGTGAAAGTTGTGACATCTTTACCGACCACAAGAGCCTCAAGTACATATTTACGCAGAAGGAGCTAAATATGAGGCAAAAAAGGTGGTTGGAACTTTTAAAAGATTACGACGCAAATATTCAATACCATCCAGGCAAAGCCAATGTTGTAGCTGACGCATTAAGCCGAAAGAATTCCAGGACTATATCTTGCTTACAAATTCAGCCTCATATTATGAGGGATCTCGAAAGGATGAACATTTGGCTTCAGGTTGGTAAATCTGATGGATATCTAGCTAGAATGCAGATTGAACCCGACCTCATATCACGGATCAAAGATGCACAAAAGCAAGATGGAGAACTTTGGGCAATTGTGCAAAATCTTGAGGTGGGTAAGCAATCTGAATTTCGTATAGACCATCATGGGGTGATTTGGTGCGGTAAAAGACTTTGTGTACCCAATGACTCCACCCTTCGTGAGTCATTGTTAGCCGAAGCTCACAGCTCACCATTTTCGATTCACCCAGGATCTACCAAGATGTATAGAGATTTAAGACAGAACTTCTGGTGGAATGGCATGAAGGAAGACGTTGCTCGATACGTAAGTAAATGTGACAACCCTCACTAAACCAGGTATCCGTACGACTTAATTAATAATTAATTACTGCTTAATTACTGTGCTTGCTTGAACTTGTGAATAAACTGCTACTTGAATACTGATACATGTACTTACTTGCATCATACTTTACTTGCTGTCACTACATTATTTACATGACTGAACCTTAGTGACAAACATGATGCACAAAAAGCACAGTAGCACTATAACGGATAACCTATTGAACATGCTGATAAAGCCAGCATCAGGCAAACGCTGCCTCTAAGGCCTGTAAGAGCCTGAAATATTTTGCTACACTAGTGGTGAGTGTAGGGATATAAGGGTTGTAGAACTGCGTCTCTAGGAATAAGTTTCAATGACTGGATGTGCCTAAAACGTACTCTAAGTACAAAAAAAAAAAAATTCAGCACTTTACATAACAATTCAGCTTTTAGCTAACTAATAAAGTGCCAAAACATGAGAAAAATATTACTAGACACTTTCCAAAGTGTCAGAAATGAGTTGTGTCACTAAAAAGAGTTATAACGACACTTTAAAGCTTTGTTAACGCTTTAACGGATTACTATCCAACCGAACAACCGGACTATACCCGAAACATGAAAATATTGTCATTTTCATTATTTACCTTTTTTCTGAGCCAGTTAGGGTCCCTGAACACCCTAACACCCGTCATAACACATTACACACTAGTAACCGGGTTAATCCCTAAATTAACCTAACTTTATCCTAACTATCTAGTTGGAAACTAACCAAGACCCCCCCCCCCTTGGCCGAACTCGGTCACATTGTGACCACATCTTGTACTCTTTTGATTATTTTAATTATACTTGTCCCATATCTAGAGGACACAATAACCATTGGTTAATACTCCTATGTTTTGTCTATAAGTAACCTACATAATCCACCATAACTTTCACTTAACATCTCACCCAACAAAACTCCCTCTCTCTCTCTAGTAAGCTCACGGCCAAACACCCCTATATCATCCATCATATTTTCGATTTTGATCTTCATATTTCAAGCATCTACAAGTGTTAAGGGTCTCGTATTAGGAAGCTTGGTGCAAACGGAACGCGAAGGACCTCTTTCTCTTGCTTTTATCCACCCCATTTGCGCTTAGGTTCTTCCCTAGCCTCGAGCTAGTGGTATGTTACTTAAATCACTCTCGTGAACTATTTTAAAGTGGTTAATACGATTCGTAACGGATAAAAGTCATGAACCTACAAGTTGAAGTTTAAAAGTCTACTCAAAACGTTAAGAATGTTGGTTAAAAGCTCAAAAGTTGTGTAAATGTTGTAGTAATTGATTTGTGTGGTTATTCGGACCCGATCTATGTTGTGGTGGCTCGGATCATCATTCAACCCGGTTTAGTCATGTTCTTGGATCATGACATAAGGTTGTTATGGAAGAAACAAGGGTTAAAAGATGAAACTCTACCACACCCGAACCATGAACTTGTGTAAAAGTGATTTTACTTGTGAAATAGTATTTAAAACTAGTAGATCTACGTATCTACAAGCGGTATTTTCAAAGGACCAAGTGTCAAGAAAAATCATGTTTTTCTAAAGACGGATCTTATGATAACTAGAATGATTTTTGGAACACACAAGTGTGTAAACACTTGTGTAACACAAAGTTTCGACAAAATAACCATTTTTGTAAAAGATGACCGGAAGTTGTAAAGACGGAACTTCTCTAAAAACGAGGTTTCTACGAAACCGGATTTATTTATATAAAGATACACTAAAAGTAAGGATCTTTACTACACATTTTAGAGTAAATTACAAGTTCATGCAATCTTTACGATTTACATGTTTATTTACTAGATTGATGTGTTGGATATCATTTTGATCGAATAAGAAAATTGTTGAATTGATTTACAAAAGAAAATGATACGCTTGAAAGCGTGGCCACCTCCAGTTACAGAGGAAACTCTGGCGAAATTTTTCTAAAAACCTAACACTTGGAATTATTTTCACTATAAAGTGTTAGAAATACTTTTCGACTTGTTTTCGCCACAACTTTATTTACAAAATATCGGAGGTGGGATTTCACAAAATAAAACGCGATAAATATATATTTAGTATATATTTTTCTTAACGACACTTGTCATGTGTTTATGATTACTTTGTGAAAATACTAGTATTATTTTTAGGGTAAAAATAATACTACCGAATGTTAATGGATCCAAAATAATACGAACGACTCTACGATAAATATATAAGTTACATCGGTAATTCTTATTACCACTCGAACGTTAAAACGTAACTTACGCATTTTAACAGAAATAATTATGAACGCGTATATTTGACAAAGTATTATTTTGGGAGAATTTTGCGAAGTAAAAATATAATATTTGTGAGAAGAATATTTATATTTTGGAGTTAGAAATAAAATATTTATTAAGTGAGACTTAATAACGTATTTCGAATATTACACGCATGTATTAAATCCCCCATCCGTGGGAAGGAAAATGACTACCAAGTATGTACAGAATATAAACACGAAATAGTTGACTAACTATTTCCCAAGAACTTAAACCATAAAGCTAAGGCACGGCCGTCCGTCTAATAGAATTAGTACGTGTAGGTCGTCACACAGCTGTTGGATTTGGAGACATATTTGGTAGAGACGCACCACTGTGAGTTCATGTCCCCCTTTTCTCTAACTGTTTTCAGTTTTCTTAACTGCGGGGGTGAAATACATGTTACTTTGATTACAAGTACGTTATACATGGTATGGTTAGCGTAAGGAGGTTTACTACTTAGATCATGTGAGTGGGTAGGCGGGAACTGGAGACCATTAATCCTCATTGTAGGAACCGAGGGACGTAAGCGGTAGATCTATCTGGGTGTAGCGAGCCCAACCCCTGAGCCCGCATAATGGACCAGGTGGTGACTTTGTACCCATCGCCAAATACGCTAGGTTTGAGTCTTCCTACTTGCACTTCACAAACATCAGTGGCTTTGCAACCCATTGACGATCTCTTTTCCTTATTGCTACATACCAGGATTTTTATACTCACAAAGGTTTATTTACTCACTTACACATGAACTCGCTCAACATTATTGTTGATTTTTCAACTTACATGTATTTCAGGAAATTAACGGATCTGGCACGGTATGGAACGTTTTCCGCTGCACTAGTCATGAGGTCATCTGGGTTTGGGGAGTTGTGATTCTTTCCTGGACAAGTCACAATCCTTAAACTGTGTTCTGTCATGTCAATGTTTGTCAAATAATGTCGTTAGAACATGTTTCAGTTAAAACAATGTTATTGTATTTGGTTTTCAACACTTAATCGAATGGATGATCTTGCATGGTTTTACATCATATAGCTTTGTTATGGTTAAGCTATGGTATTAAGAAGTCACACCAAAAATTTACCACGCTTCCGCAAAGCCAGGGTGTGACAGCTTGGTATCAGAGCCCTGATCATAGCGAACTAGGATTCCTTCTCGAGTCTAGACTATGATCACTAGGGCTCTCACGAAAACATTTTTCTGCATACCACTTAAGTCCAGATCCAACACTTTTTACAAACAAATGTTGAGCACGTTGATTTATTATAGGCTCAGCCTGGAGGGCTGAGGCTCGGTCTGGAGGATCGAGGCTCGGTCTAGGTGACCGAGGTAGTTGGCTAGTGAGACTAGGAAGGGCAGTCTTAGAGGCTGGGAGAATTTGGCTAGTTGGACTAGGAAGAGCAGTCTGAAAGACTGGGAGGCTAGTGGGACTAGGAGAATTATTTGATTGACTAATATGTTTATATGATTATATGATTGATTATTATACGTATATGTGTTTGTGTTACAAACGTCATGCTTTCAGCATGTACTAGAAAGATGGACACTACGAATCCCATGGCCATAGTATCAGACGACATAGTTTCATCGAAGCACGAGGTGTACATTCCGATACTACCGGCACAGACAACAACGACTTTCAGCCCTTTTGCGCTGCCTGAAGTCGTAGCAGAGCCTACTGATGGCCATCTTGTTGGGAATTTGCCACTCGCAGTGATCCCTGCTCCTGTGCCCCTTGCCGCTTATCCCGTTGTTGATATGCCCCCCGACGTTGTCTCTGACGACGATGTCAATCTATTAGAGGAGGACCCACTTAAGGGCAAGGCCCTGTTGCTGCTGGTATTAGACTACTGCATGCGGACGCTTCTGCAGGGGAAACTCATGCCCATTCCCCTATCCCAGACTCATTTGAGTTTCTGACATCCGCATCTTTGCATATACAGGGAGTGCAGCACTACTCACACGACGCCGACCCTGATATGGCGTCATCAGCTGCACCAGTTCCCGCACACAACTTTGAGTTTGATCGCGATAATGAGGACGATTCTGTTTTTCCACCTGGTTTTGATCCAGACCATGACATTGAGTTCATGCACTTAGACCAGCCCTTGGGGGATCCTGTAGCCCCTGTCGACCCTATGTTTGTGGATCCAACTGATTTTGAAATGAAGTTTGTTGATTCGGAGCTAGCCGTGGCCCCTGAGCCAGGCGTTGCTCCTGACCCCGCATTGGAGCATGACCCTGTTCATGCCGATGCACCTGCTGTTGCTCCTTGATTTATCATCGGCTTAGACGAGAGAAAATTTGGGGTAACTGTGCAAGACAATTTATTATTACGGGGGCCCACGTAATACGACTTGTAGTGCACAGAATCCTGGTGGACTCTGCGGGTCAAGCTAATGAAAACCAATGTAGCAGGAAATATCTAAAAGACGAATGACCAAGGCGAGGCGGTGTAGCCTCGAGTTCATTCTATTACAAGCAACAAGCCAAATTGGCAAGCCTATGTGAAGGCTCAGAAATTTATTTCCCCACTCATACATTGAGTATATTTGCGTATGAAATTGGGTGATTACATGATGGCTTATGTTGCTATATACCTCATAGACAATTGAAACGTTGTCCAACCTGCTTCACACTATTTCGACAAAAGGGAATGTCACCCAGACGTGACACAAACACCAATACGTTGCCAAGGACAGAAGCCGAGCTGCAAGAACGCATCTCACAGATAAATGCACGACATGAAGCCCTCCGCTCTAAGCACAACGAAGGCACTACTGGAGACAACCCTCCAACTGGCTGCACCTATAAGCAGTTCCTGAACAGCAAGCCTTTGAACTTTGACGGAGCAGGAGGCGTCGTGGCATTTGTTCGTTGGTCCGAAAAGACCGACTCCATTCTAAGAATGAGTAATTGTTCGCCCCAACAGAGTGTTACCTATATCTCGGGGTTATTTCTAGATGGCACACTCTCATAATGGAACCTCCAGGTTCAGACCCTTGGTACAAGATACTGCTAATGCACTGAGCTGGGACGAGCTCAAAGGAATGATGGAGAAGAAATACAATTCTAGGGCAGGAAACCAGAAGCGTGAGGTAGAGTTCCGGAATTGAAAATGGACGGACCAGAGATTCCTGAATACATCCAGCAATCTCACGACTTGTCTAGGGTCGTCCCCTACTTAGTCAAACCAGAGTTCAAAAGGATGGAACGATTTATTTGGGGACTTGCACCCCAGATCAGGGGCATGGTTACTACCTCGAAACCCTCAACCATTGCAGAGGCTATCAATATGGGTGATTGATTTATGACATGAGATGTTATGTGATTGATTTATTTATAACATGAAATGTTATGTGTCGATATTGTTGTATACTTACGTACACATTACTTACTATGACCTGACCCATACGATCATCATTTAGAAGATGCCTCCAAGACGGGATGTACGCATACCCACCAACGAGGCGGAACTTCAGGGAATCATTGCTGCAGTCATCGCACAATACGAGGCCCATCACTCCGAGCGCAACGGAGGTACCTCAGGAAATAACCCCCCCAACGGCTGCACCTACAAGCAGTTCTTAGACCACAAACCTCGAGAGTTCGACGGCACCGGAGGTGCCTTAGCCTTCGTATGCTGGGTTGAAAAGACAGATTCTGTCTTACGATTGAGCCAATGTGACCACGAACATCAAGTCAAGTATATAACTGGACTATTGATGGATGAGGCTCTGTCATGGTGGAACCATCAAATTCGGACGATGGGCGAGACCGCTGCGCATGCTATGACGTGGGACGGACTGAAAAATCTGATGCGTGAAAGATATTGCTCGAGGGCAGAAGTCCAGAAATTGGAAACAGAACTGTGGAACTTGAAAATGAAAGGACCAAAGATAGCAGAGTATGTGCAGAGATTTAACGAATTATCACAAGTTGCCTTACTCCTGGGGACACCAGAGTTTAAGAGAATCGAACAGTTCATAAGGGGATTGGCACCTCAGATTCTAAGCCTAGTAACAACATCAAAACCCTCAACGATCACCGAGGCTATCAACATAAGCATAGCACTCACGGAAGAAGCAGTTAGACGAGGAGAATTTTCCACTGCGGAGGAGAAAAAGGAGACTGCTATAAAGGCATCTGGGGATAACAAGAGGAAGCTCGCAAATTTCAAGATGGTTACTCAGGTAAGTAACAAGAAGAAGGCCAAAAAGGGAAAAGATTACAAGGGTATCCTACCTAAGTGCGACAATTGTTTACGTTATCATGTCGGGCGATGCAAATATGGAAATTGTGGTAACTGTGGCAAGGTGGGACATGTCAAGGAAACTTGTTGGAAAAATACTGAACATAGTAATGGGGGCCAAGACGGTAGTGAGAATCACGAAGGGGACAACGACAATGATAATTGTCGAGGCAGAATGAGTGTTAAACAGAAGCGTGCTCGAGGATGTTTAAACTGTGGAAGCAAAAAGCATTTCAGAAGATATTGCCCGAAAAACAGTCAGACGCAAGGATGAAAGCTCCCCATCGGAGCTAGGGAGGCACGCCAGAGATCCAAGCATGGATAGCGGTACGTCCCATATTACTCAATATTATGCATCTGTATTGCCAACTATTGTTGCAAATTTTACGATTCGCAATTCTAGTGTTCAAGGACATAATTGGTTTACGTAGCGAGTGAGTAGTTATTCCAGTACCCATTAGAACTAGCTTAGGGGAAGCTAGTGGAAGCCAACGCAGTAACTGGAATCGGCACGATAGAACCCGGAGAGCGTAAGTTTACGCTAGATCTATTGCCAGTTGAGTTTGGAAGCTTCAACGTGGTAATTGAATGTATTAGTTGGCAAGCGATCGAGCGGAGGTTGTTATCCGCACCTCGATGTCGAATGAGGGAATAATTGTGACTCACGAAGCAAGATACGCCACCGCCGATCACAAATTACGCAGGGCTCGAAAGTTGTTGTGGGAAGGATGTGTTGTTTCCTGGCTCATATCGGGGACAAGGGAGCCGAAGAACTAAAACTTAACGATACCCCCGTGATCGGAGTATACACTGAAGTCTTCCTCGAAGACTTGCCGGCGTAACCTCCTGGACGACAAGTCGAATTTTGGCTTCAATTTGATTCTAGGCGCCGCGCCTGTAGCTAGGTCACTTTATAGACTTGAACCACCTGTGAGGCAGGAATTCTCAACACAACTTCAAGAGTTGCTAGACAAAGGATTCATCAGACCAAGCTTCTCACCTTGGGGAGCTCCGGTCCTGTTTGTTAAGAAGAAAGACGGTAGTTTTCATATGTGCATCGACTACCGGGAGTTGAACAAGTTGACTATCAAGAATAGGTATCCCCTGCCGAGGATCGATGACTTATTCGATCAACTGCAAGGTTCAAAGCTTTTACTCAAAGATCGATTTACGATCTGGATACCATCAGATAAGGATACAAGAGGAGAGTATCCCAAAGACATCCTTCAGAACTCGTTATGGACACTACGAGTTCCTTGTTATGCCGTTTGGGTTGACAAACGCACCTGCAGTCTTTATGGACTTGATGAATAGAGTTTGCAAGCCATACTTGGACAAATTCGTGATTGTGTTTATCGACGACATCTTGATTTATTCAAGAACAAAAGCTGAGCACGAACAACATTTAAGAGCTATTTTGGAGCTGCTGGAGAAAGAACAGCTGTATGCCAAATTCTCTAAGTGCGAATTTTGGCTACGTGAAGTCCAATTTCTTGGAACATGTGGTTAATGGAAATGGAATCCATGTGGATCCAACCAAGATCAAAGCGATCAAGAACTGGGAAACGCCAAAGACGCCAACCGAGATTCGACAATTCTTGGGATTGGCTGGCTACTATCGAAGGTTCATTGAGGATTTTTCAAAAATCGCTCAACCATTGACGCTCCTCACACAGAAAGATAAGAAGTTTGATTGGGGAATCAAACAGGAAGAAGCGTTCCAGATATTGAAGGATAAGCTCTGCAATGCGCCAATCTTAGCACTACCGGAAGGTACGGATGATTTTGTGGTATACTGTGACGCCTCACGTCAAGGATTGAGTTGCGTATTGATGCAACGCCAAAAGGTTATTGCTTACGCATCGCGTCAATTGAAAGTGCACGAAAAGAACTATACCACACATGATTTGGAACTTGGCGCAGTGGTATTTGCACTAAAGATCTGGAGACACTACCTTTATGGTACAAAGTGTACAATTTTTACAGATCACAAGAGCCTACAACACATATTCAACCAGAAGGAGCTGAATATGAGGCAAAGACGATGGGTTGAGTTGCTAAACGATTACGACTGCGAGATAAAGTATCATCCAGGGAAGGCGAATGTGGTCGCCGATGCCCTAAGTCGGAAGGAGAGGATCAAGCCCATAAGGGTTAGGGCTTTAGAAATGATTATCCGAACCGATCTTTCCTTGTGCATTCGTGCCGCGCAGAAAGAAGCTCACAAGGAAAGAAACCTTGAAGAAGAATATCTCCGTGGGATGGAGAAGCTACTGGTACCAAACAAGGAAGGAACGTCATGTTTTGAGAAAAGGATTTGGGTTCCTTTGTTTGGAGGTTTAAGTAAGGTTATTTTCGATGAAGCTCACAAGTCGCGGTACTCTATCCACCCTGGAGCGGATAAGATGTACCAGGATCTCAAAGATTATTATTGGTGGCCTAGGATGAAAGGCGATGTTGCTGTTCAGGTGAGCAAATGTTTAACATGCGCTAAGGTTAAAGCGGAATACCAGAAGCCTTCAGGACTTCTGCAACAACCTGAGATTCCCAAGTGGAAATGGGAACAAATCTCAATGGATTTTGTTACAAAGTTGCCAAGGACGCCAAGAGGTCATGACACTATTTGGGTAATAGTGGATCGATTAACGAAGTCAGCACACTTCTTACCTATCAGAGAGAAGGATAATACGAGCAAGTTGGCCGAAATATACATGAGAGAGATCGTCGCACGTCATGGAGTGCCTCTCTCGATCATCTCTGATAGAGACGGAAGGTTTGTGTCAAGAATATGGCAATCCTTCCAAGAAGCCTTTGGCTCACAATTGAATCTGAGCACTGCGTTTCATCCGCAAACGGACGGTCAAAGCGAGTGAACGATACAGACTTTGGAAGACATGCTGAGAGCGTGTGTTATGGATTTGGGCGGTAGCTGGGATAAGCATTTGCCTTTGGTCGAATTTTCATACAACAACAGCTACCACACCAGTATTGGTGTCGCGCCATTTGAGGCCCTTTACGGACGCAAGTGCCGATCACCCCTATGCTGGGCTGACGCAGGTGATAGGCAGCTTGCTGGTCCCGAAATCGTCCAAGAGACGACAGACAAGATTGCGCAGATTCTAAAACGCATCGAAGCCGCTCGCCACAGACAGAAGGCCTATGCGGATCTAAACTGGAAACATGTGGAATTCCAAGTTGGAGAATTGGTGTTATTGAAAGTTTCACCCTGGAAGGGTGTGGCACGCTTCGGAAAGCGTGGGAAGTTAAATCCGCGCTACATTGGTCCTTTCAGAATTCTGGAAAGAATAGGACTAGTAGCATACAAGTTGGACCTACCTGCTGAACTCCATTCTGTTCACGATACGTTTCATGTATCCAACCTGAAGAAAAGTCCAACTCAAGATACCATTGCCATTCCCATCGACGAGATTCATGTTGACGACACGCTCCACTTCGTTGAAGAACCGGTTGAGGTTACGGATTGGAAAGTAAACAAGACCCGCCGGAGCAGTGTCAAGCTCGTCAAAGTTCGTTGGAATGTCAGACACGGTCCTGAATACACCTGGGAACGTGAGGACCGGATGAAAGAGAAATACCCCCACTTATTTCCTAAGAACCCTGCATCTACAAGCAGAACTTAAAATTTCGGGACGAAATTTTTCTAACGGGGGGAGAATGTGACAACCCTCACTAAACCAGGTATCCGTACGACTTAATTAATAATTAATTACTGCTTAATTACTGTGCTTGCTTGAACTTGTGAATAAACTGCTACTTGAATACTGATACATGTACTTACTTGCATCATACTTTACTTGCTGTCACTACATTATTTACATGACTGAACCTTAGTGACAAACATGATGCACAAAAAGCACAGTAGCACTATAACGGATAACCTATTGAACATGCTGATAAAGCCAGCATCAGGCAAACGCTGCCTCTAAGGCCTGTAAGAGCCTGAAATATTTTGCTACACTAGTGGTGAGTGTAGGGATATAAGGGTTGTAGAACTGCGTCTCTAGGAATAAGTTTCAATGACTGGATGTGCCTAAAACGTACTCTAAGTACAAAAAAAAAAAAAATTCAGCACTTTACATAACAATTCAGCTTTTAGCTAACTAATAAAGTGCCAAAACATGAGAAAAATATTACTAGACACTTTCCAAAGTGTCAGAAATGAGTTGTGTCACTAAAAAGAGTTATAACGACACTTTAAAGCTTTGTTAACGCTTTAACGGATTACTATCCAACCGAACAACCGGACTATACCCGAAACATGAAAATATTGTCATTTTCATTATTTACCTTTTTTCTGAGCCAGTTAGGGTCCCTGAACACCCTAACACCCGTCATAACACATTACACACTAGTAACCGGGTTAATCCCTAAATTAACCTAACTTTATCCTAACTATCTAGTTGGAAACTAACCAAGACCCCCCCCCCCCCTTGGCCGAACTCGGTCACATTGTGACCACATCTTGTACTCTTTTGATTATTTTAATTATACTTGTCCCATATCTAGAGGACACAATAACCATTGGTTAATACTCCTATGTTTTGTCTATAAGTAACCTACATAATCCACCATAACTTTCACTTAACATCTCACCCAACAAAACTCCCTCTCTCTCTCTAGTAAGCTCACGGCCAAACACCCCTATATCATCCATCATATTTTCGATTTTGATCTTCATATTTCAAGCATCTACAAGTGTTAAGGGTCTCGTATTAGGAAGCTTGGTGCAAACGGAACGCGAAGGACCTCTTTCTCTTGCTTTTATCCACCCCATTTGCGCTTAGGTTCTTCCCTAGCCTCGAGCTAGTGGTATGTTACTTAAATCACTCTCGTGAACTATTTTAAAGTGGTTAATACGATTCGTAACGGATAAAAGTCATGAACCTACAAGTTGAAGTTTAAAAGTCTACTCAAAACGTTAAGAATGTTGGTTAAAAGCTCAAAAGTTGTGTAAATGTTGTAGTAATTGATTTGTGTGGTTATTCGGACCCGATCTATGTTGTGGTGGCTCGGATCATCATTCAACCCGGTTTAGTCATGTTCTTGGATCATGACATAAGGTTGTTATGGAAGAAACAAGGGTTAAAAGATGAAACTCTACCACACCCGAACCATGAACTTGTGTAAAAGTGATTTTACTTGTGAAATAGTATTTAAAACTAGTAGATCTACGTATCTACAAGCGGTATTTTCAAAGGACCAAGTGTCAAGAAAAATCATGTTTTTCTAAAGACGGATCTTATGATAACTAGAATGATTTTTGGAACACACAAGTGTGTAAACACTTGTGTAACACAAAGTTTCGACAAAATAACCATTTTTGTAAAAGATGACCGGAAGTTGTAAAGACGGAACTTCTCTAAAAACGAGGTTTCTACGAAACCGGATTTATTTATATAAAGATACACTAAAAGTAAGGATCTTTACTACACATTTTAGAGTAAATTACAAGTTCATGCAATCTTTACGATTTACATGTTTATTTACTAGATTGATGTGTTGGATATCATTTTGATCGAATAAGAAAATTGTTGAATTGATTTACAAAAGAAAATGATACGCTTGAAAGCGTGGCCACCTCCAGTTACAGAGGAAACTCTGGCGAAATTTTTCTAAAAACCTAACACTTGGAATTATTTTCACTATAAAGTGTTAGAAATACTTTTCGACTTGTTTTCGCCACAACTTTATTTACAAAATATCGGAGGTGGGATTTCACAAAATAAAACGCGATAAATATATATTTAGTATATATTTTTCTTAACGACACTTGTCATGTGTTTATGATTACTTTGTGAAAATACTAGTATTATTTTTAGGGTAAAAATAATACTACCGAATGTTAATGGATCCAAAATAATACGAACGACTCTACGATAAATATATAAGTTACATCGGTAATTCTTATTACCACTCGAACGTTAAAACGTAACTTACGCATTTTAACAGAAATAATTATGAACGCGTATATTTGACAAAGTATTATTTTGGGAGAATTTTGCGAAGTAAAAATATAATATTTGTGAGAAGAATATTTATATTTTGGAGTTAGAAATAAAATATTTATTAAGTGAGACTTAATAACGTATTTCGAATATTACACGCATGTATTAAATCCCCCATCCGTGGGAAGGAAAATGACTACCAAGTATGTACAGAATATAAACACGAAATAGTTGACTAACTATTTCCCAAGAACTTAAACCATAAAGCTAAGGCACGGCCGTCCGTCTAATAGAATTAGTACGTGTAGGTCGTCACACAGCTGTTGGATTTGGAGACATATTTGGTAGAGACGCACCACTGTGAGTTCATGTCCCCCTTTTCTCTAACTGTTTTCAGTTTTCTTAACTGCGGGGGTGAAATACATGTTACTTTGATTACAAGTACGTTATACATGGTATGGTTAGCGTAAGGAGGTTTACTACTTAGATCATGTGAGTGGGTAGGCGGGAACTGGAGACCATTAATCCTCATTGTAGGAACCGAGGGACGTAAGCGGTAGATCTATCTGGGTGTAGCGAGCCCAACCCCTGAGCCCGCATAATGGACCAGGTGGTGACTTTGTACCCATCGCCAAATACGCTAGGTTTGAGTCTTCCTACTTGCACTTCACAAACATCAGTGGCTTTGCAACCCATTGACGATCTCTTTTCCTTATTGCTACATACCAGGATTTTTATACTCACAAAGGTTTATTTACTCACTTACACATGAACTCGCTCAACATTATTGTTGATTTTTCAACTTACATGTATTTCAGGAAATTAACGGATCTGGCACGGTATGGAACGTTTTCCGCTGCACTAGTCATGAGGTCATCTGGGTTTGGGGAGTTGTGATTCTTTCCTGGACAAGTCACAATCCTTAAACTGTGTTCTGTCATGTCAATGTTTGTCAAATAATGTCGTTAGAACATGTTTCAGTTAAAACAATGTTATTGTATTTGGTTTTCAACACTTAATCGAATGGATGATCTTGCATGGTTTTACATCATATAGCTTTGTTATGGTTAAGCTATGGTATTAAGAAGTCACACCAAAAATTTACCACGCTTCCGCAAAGCCAGGGTGTGACAGTAAATGCCTCACTTGCCAACAAGTGAAAATTGAACACAAACGAGCAAGCGGTCTGTTGCAGCCATTGGATATTCCCATATGGAAGTGGGATGAGATCACAATGGATTTTGTTACTGGTTTGCCTAAGACATTCAAGAAGAATGATGTTGTATGGGTTGTTGTCGATAGATTGTCGAAGTCAGCACATTTTCTACCGATTCAGCAAGGATTTTCGGTTAATAAGTTATCCGAAATATTTCTTCAAGAAATTATTCGACTCCATGGCACACCATCTTCCATTGTTTCCGATAGAGACCCACGTTTAACCTCACGATTTTGGAAAGGTTTTCAGGCAGCTTGGGGTACACGACTGAAGTTTAGTACTGCTTTCCATCCACAAAACAGATGGGCAGTCGGAACGCACGATTCAGACCTTGGAAGACATGCTCCGAGCATGTGCACTTGAATGGTCTGGAAACTGGGATGAATATCTATGCCTTGTTGAGTTCGCTTACAACAATAGTTGGCAAGCAAGTATTGGCATGGCACCTTTTGAACTTTTGTACGGTCGAAAATGTCGTGCACCGATATGCTGGGATGAAGTTGGAGAAAAGATTATTGAAGGACCAGAACTAGTTCAGATTACAAATGAAAAAGTCACTATGGCACGAGAAAAACTGAAAGAAGCTCAGAGCAGACAAAAGAGCTATGCAGATCAAGATAGACGACCACTCGAATTTAAAATTGGTGACCACGTTTTCTTAAAAATATCACCTTGGCGTGGCGTTCGTAGATTTGGAATTAAAGGAAAGCTTAGTCCATGTTTCATCGGTCCGTTTGAAATCCTTGAAAGAATTGGAGAAGTGTCATATCGACTGGCTTTACCTCCTCAGCTCTCGCACGTTCATAACGTTTTTCATGTCTCCTCGTTAAGAGGATATAATTATCATCCACTTCATGTCATTAGTTATCCGTTACTTACACTTCACGAAGATTTGTCATACGAAGAGGAACCAGAAGCCATTTTAGATCGACAAGAAAGGATTTTGCGTAGGAAAGTAATTCCGTTTGTTAAAATCCTCTGGAAAAATCACTCTAAACGCGAAGCAACATGGGAATCTGAAGAATCAATTCGTTCTCTATACCCTAATCTATTCTCGCAATAGAATTTTAGTCGAGTAACGGTAAATCTTGCTCTTTGATATATGTTCATTTGTTTCTGTTTACGGTCATTCATGCTTTATCTTATGTGAATATATCTTAGTTATGATTAAGCAGGTTTATGTAGGAGATATCAGTACCAATAGTCACGCTATTATCTGTAAGTCTCCATTGACTTTTCGTACGGTAAGATATTTTATTAAGATACGTTATAGGAGGACCATTAGGGCACATATGTAAGTTAATTGACAATTATAGTCATGACCTTAGTTATGAATTTCAGACACACATGTGTGTTTAGGAGATTCTGGTTATATAAGTTAGTAACTCTGCTATGAAAGTTCCGTTTCTGTTACTTATGTGATAGGTTATATTCTTAACTGAAAAATTTCGAGGACGAAATTTCTTTTAAGGGGGTAATAGTTGTAATAACCATAAATTTAAAACCATTATTATTATTATTATTCATTTTAGTTAATAGGAAACCCTAATTAAGACACCCAAGTAATTTTGTACAAACCCTAGAATTTTTAGAATTTTCAGAATCAGGATTAGGGCCCCTAAAACTCAGGGGGGGGGGGGGTATTCCCTACTTGATAATTATCTTAATAAACTTGCGGAGGAAGTTGAATTTAATGATTCCGTCGACTCAGCTAGCCTAGTTCCACGCGTGGCAGACCTATAGTGAAAATATGTCCCTTACGCATCGTAGGGGTTTAAAGCCTACGATACGCAGGCTTGATAAGAGTCCCATACGCATCGTAGGGGTTATAGTGCTACGATGCGTAGGGCTGACCAAAATTGGGCTATAAATAGAAGGCTTTGGCACTTGATTCTGGGCACAAAAACGACGTTCAAACTTCAAATTCACTCTGAGATATCGTCCAATTACTCTCAAAACACACACGAAACACTAATTAAGTATAGCGGGGTGCTGCAGAACAGGGTAATAACTCGATCGCTATTACGATTCATTGTCCGATCGATCAATATATCCAATGGATGTTTAAGTGCCGCCCACATTAGGGTTATACTTTGTCGTTCGTCGTTAATTCGATGGATGAGTTTAAGTATCGTACTTTGTCGTTCGTCGTTAATTCGATGGATGTTTAAGTATCGCACTTTGTCGTTCGTTGTGAGAATTTGATCTCGTGAGTTATCGTAAATGTTGTATTAAGTTACTAACCTAGTTTGTGTGCATGTTATTTAAATTAGGTTAAAAGACTAATCAGTAGTCTAAACTCTGCCCGTATAAATCCGAAATATTATCATAAGGTAGCATCACTTTGGAGTTATTAAGGTACGGATCCTTACCCCACTTCTTGTTGTTTGATATTCAATTGTAATAAACCCATTGAATTCATATATCTTTTCAACCTCATCACGTCTTTGATTATCGATTCATTTGACAGTCCGTTTGATTCCTATTCTAATCATAACATTTGATTTAGTTTTCATGTCATGCGATAGTATTATGTTGTTATACTCATTATCAATAAATGTTCCATTTTGTTATGAAAATAAGTTTTATAAGTTATGTGAATAAGACCATTTGTACTCTGATACCCTGAGTATCGCTTCTCGTGGAGTGTCCCACGAGCATGTTGTTGCGGCATCGACATCATGTGCTCTATCCGTGACAGAGAGATCAGTTCACGGCGTCTCTTAAGTACAAGTGTGGTACATAAGGCTATTAGGAGGCGTATGGATCGATCCTAGGATTTAAGTATAAGGAGGTGGATAACGGGTATGCCAATTCGCCATCTCATGTGATAATTATGCAGGAGTAGCTACCTGTGTATTGTCACGTTTTAAGTTTGCTCATGGGTACATCCGTAAGATATGATTATGAAATTATGTTTTTGCATCGTATCATTTTCACAATAAGTTCCATTCGGATAACATTTCTATAAAGCGTTAATTGTTATTTGAGCCTATTATTCCGTACTGAGCATTCGGCTCATTCCGTAAATTTTTGTATATACAGGTATGCATGTTACTTTGGGCGGGGAAAAGAGAGAAGTATAAAGCCTAGGAATAAAGCTGAAGATATTAGTTAATGAAGTCGAATGTTTCCGCTTGTATATTAACCTTAAGTTTCGTTGTTAAGTGGTTGTATCCTTATCAAATAAATAAATGGAATTATGACTTTTGTTTATGATATCACTGTTATTGTGACACGTCAGCCCTTCCGGGTTGGGGTGTTACACGTAATATGCGTGACGGGTATTCATGAGAGCCATATACAGGTTTCCTAAGTTAATTATGCCTCAAATATTTTGTGACATCAGTAAGATGTCTTTCATTATGCCCGAAACGTATTTAAACACAAACTAGGCCCCGTAGGGGTAGTTTGGTCATTCAAAAGTTTATAAAAGAGTTTAAGTAACAAGCTGAGTTACAGGTCTGATGTAAACAGAAAATATACTCAATTTACTAAGTTATATCAGTAGGATAAAGTATATATGTGAAATTTATCAATTATAACCAAACTATGCACGTAGGGGCATTTTGGTAATTTCACATAAGCCGAAAAGCTCAAAACTGGAGTCTGAGTTAATCAACCTTTGCTTACTGTTAAAACATTCTAATTTGCCTAAAATATCAGTGGGTATCAACCCGGGTATGTTTAATATAGTTTTAATACATACTATGCCTTAAAAACGCTTAATAAGGCGATTAAAGGCCATTTCCGGGTTCGATACTTAAATCTGATATTTTTATATTTCCAGAAGGCTTAAAATAATTTATTTATCATATGTGATCAGTAGCAAAAGGTTTGGAGTCGTTTAGATATGTAAAACTCATTTTATGGCCCTTAAGGGCAAAACCGACAATTACCAGATTAAGCCTACGACTACTAGTTATGATCAACATAAAATTAATTAAAAATCTTTAAAAATCCCAAAATAATATATTACATCTATGGGTATTAATTTTGATACCAAAAAGTAGGCTTAACTAGGCTATACGCTAATTACGCCGTTTTATTAACATAAAGCTTTAAATTTGCGATAATGAGCACAACTCTTAATCTACAAGTCAAACTGATCTCAAACTTTGCATACAAGTTTATATATTAGTAATTTAAGTTTATACTCTTTTACATTTCCAAAAATCACGTTTTAAGGTAATAGGGGCATAATGGTCAACATATGAGCAATTAACGAAATCATGCATATTAATTGGTTAACTAATGAACCATGGTGTGTAATCACAGAGGGTTATACTAGCATGTAACCTGGTCCAAATGAAGCTCTAAGGTATTTTCAAATCATACTAAAGCGGGTCAGAACTGAGAGTCAAAGTAAAAGTCAAACTATGCGACTTTCGGTTCCGAACCGGGTCTTAACAGGAAATTGTCGGGTCGAACATGTTTATACATGTTCTTACACTAATTACCAAGTTATAATAATGATCAAACAGGTTGCACGCCTTCTAGATTGCTAATTATGCGTTTTATGCTTCTGTTGACTTTTTCGGATTAAGTTTGACCCGACAAACGATCTAGTTAGAGTGGGAATCAGGGGGAACCCTTTTGAGGTTTTATTACCCTCATAATTACCAACTTATAACTACTTTTGATTCGGCTTAACACTGAACCGTCAAGGATTTATTGATAAGTCAAACCGTAATTACGACGGTTTGACTTTTAAGCTATAATCTAATCAAAACTTAATTAGAGAAGGTTATGCTTACTTACAAGTGTCTAATGGATGATTAGGAAGGCTTGGGATCAGCTTTAAAGTTCCAGAGATGATCGGAAATGAGTGCAAGAATGTTTGTAACTTGGAGGCCTTATATAGTGTTTGTAAACACCATAACATGTTGACAACTAAGGCTACAAGTGACCACAATTGTCCCACAAGTGTCTAGGAACATTTTAGGGGTCGCCCAATGGTGAGAAATACCAGTGGGATCGGTCATAATCGCGCAAAATAGGCTGCAGCCTGTTTTTCTGGTTCTGGGCGCCTGACGCGGCCCGCCTCGCGTTTAACAGATTCTAACGCGGGCCGCCTGGGCCTGAAATTCTGATTTTTCCATTTTTTTTATTTTGCAACTTGTCCCTTGGCTTCACGAAAGGGCAACCAAGGTTATTTCTTCCATTTTGACCCCCTTATTTTTATATACAAGGGCTTTAGGACTTATACCCACTTTGCCAAGTCCCTGGACACTTCCGGTTAACCCGAAAAGTCTTAACTTTCAACGTTAACGCTTTAACCCCTCGCACACGAATTTGATCATAACTTTCTCATACGATAACGAAACTTTATGAAATTTACATCACGCATTCTAGTGAGCATAATTAACATTTACAAAGCTTCGGGTTTGTCAAAAGGTCACTCAGAGGTATATCTTTAAACATGTTGACACATTTAACCCCTGTAGTTTGTAATCTCTCACTTTCAGCTTCGTATGATCCATGATTTATTCATTTGATGTTATAAACATCATGTAGGGTTATTATGAAGTATATTTATTCACTGTTGACATTTAGAACCCATATAATCACATACTTTCCATGTTTGTCAACTTTAGTCCTTTTATAACATTCTTTCACACGTTCAAACTTATGACACGTGTCTACACATTATAGGACGTGAATTTTCGAGGTGTTACATCCTCACCCCCTTAAAATAAATCTCGACCCGAGATTTACAGAAGCAAGTAAGGGTACTTTTCTTTCATCGTGGATTCGACCTCCCACGTGTATTCGGGACCTCTACGGGCATCCCATTTGACCTTTACAATAGGTACATGCTTCCTTCGAAGCTTCTTTACCTGTCGATCTTCCATCGACAAATGTTTTTTCAACAAATCTTAAGCTCTCATTTATATGCACATCTGTATGTGGTATCACTAGTGATTCGTCAGCGAAACACTTTTTCAGATTGCAGATGTGGAACACATTGTGAATTCCACTGAGCTCTTCTGGTAAGTTCAACTTATAGGTAACTGACCCGACACGTTCGATAACCTCGAAAGGTCCTATGTATCTCGGGCTTAGTTTGCCTTTCTTACCAAATCGCATCACCCCCTCCTAGGGCGATACTTTAAGCAACACTTTATCACCTACTTCGAAGTGAAAAGCTATACGCTTTGGATCAGCGTAACTCTTCTGCCTATCTCGGGCAGCTTTGAGACGGTCACGAATCTGGACAGCCTTGTCCGTCGTTTCAAAGATTATCTCTGGTCATGATAATTGGACTTACCAATTCCCTATCTAACAATAGATGTTTAACATTCCATCTATACAAGGTCTCCAAAGGAGCAGCCTTAATACTTACATATCAATTATTATAGAAAAGCTTAGTTTAAGGTGAGAGGGTTATCCAACCATTGCTTAACTAATTTTAAGGAATAGCTAATCCTTGTCGTTAGTCGAACAATTCGACGATCCTGGGTAGCTGAGGGAAATTCTTAATTGTTGTTAAAATAGGGTTGCGGTAATGAGTGTATAAGCTAAATGAACCGTCTTTCTTACCTAACAACATCAAACTCTCAGAATATCGAGTTAGGCTATATGAATCTCCTATCTTAAAATTTACTTAATCAGGTTTTCGGTTCTCCCAATGATGGTACTAGCCGTCTTGGAGATTTCATAATAATACAGCCTTAATGGGATATAAATCTTAACGCTACTGCCTCTTGGGAGGTAAACAGGGTAGTCTTAGGAGAAGCTAATCAAGGTACAAGGAGATTATTGAGACTCCCATATCTCAGGCTCCATTTCACTCATCAACGCTTGTGTCTAATAAGTGACACATTTATGTTACGAGTTCACATATTTCTTTACCAGGGGATATTTATTTGGACAATTCCATTCTGGATATCTCCTTTGAATACCATTAGTTAACTTTAGTACCATATGATCATTGGGATATCTTTGTGGTTCCATGCATTAAACCTCCATACTGATCAGGCATGGAAGCAATCTATGGAATTTATTAAGATACACCAATCCCTCACATGATGTTGTTATCATACCATTTGGTATTCGAAATCGATAGAGATTAAAGAGATATCAACTATATGTGCTTATATTTAATCAGAATGGAAATTTCACAAACTAGGCACCTAGCTCGGTTGGCTAGGCGCGCGAAAGGGTGTGGCCTAGACCCAGGTTCGATTCCGGGGACGGCCGGTTCCACCATTTTTTTTTGCGACTTACCGATTTCTTACAGGAACAGAAAAATAGTCCTTATTACTAAACGGATCAACTTCTTGGTTGCGATCCGACAACTGCTAATCATCATCCTCATGGTTTTATACTAACCATGGTTTCATTAAACCATACTGGCCAATATAGCATTAACATTCTTAATGAATGTTATTTAATATATATCAATTTTTACTTAGCCTAGGTCATAAAAGACCATTAATGGTACTTAAAGTTTGGTCCTAATACATCATCTTTTTGACAGGGGATCAAAATGTCACATCTGTCTTGATTATAATGATGAATTTGGATAACTTGAAAGCTTGCCATAAGGATATCAGAAAAAGTGATTCATAATAGATATAAAATATTAATCTAAGATTTGTTGGAGCATTTTCTAAAGTATCATCGGTCACTTTCTACCGCGCATTAAATGACCGGAGTCTTAATTAGGCGGATACAACAGTTCTCAACATTTATCATTCATTATAGAATTCATATGTGCCAGTATCAAATAAAATTCATGCATAACTGCTTGATATGGAAAGGTATTTGCTATATAGTTATCATTCTGCATCATCTCCTTGGCATTCGTCTGGAAGACTCATGCGTTTGCTTTCTTGGCCTCTTCAGGCTTCTTCGCGTACTTAGGGCAGTTGGTCTTTATGTGCCCCTTCTCATTGCAATTTTAGCATGTGGCATCTTTAATCTTCCTGCAATCAATAGTCTTGTGCTCCTTAGACTTGCATAACCCACATGCAGGTGATTCAGACTTAGAATTGGATTCAAGTCTGCACTTTCCAAAGTGGCGTCTTTGATAAGTCGTGCACTTTGGCTTCTCCTATGTTCGCTGACTGTTCCTTCCAAACCCAGACTTCTTAGAATCAGTGTTTCCCTCGTGCTTCTTCTCTGACCCTCGTGAGTTATCATCCTCACGCTTCCTCTTACTTTCTCCAGATTTCTTTAGCGATCTCAACCTGACCGCATCTAGAGTAAGGGATAAAGAGAGATCAACTGTTGACCTAAATGTAGCAGGTCTTGAAGCCTTAACACTAGCCTTGATTTCTGGGGCTAAACCCCCAATGAAGCGAGCAATTCGCTTGGGCTCTGGTGTTACAAGGTAAGGAACCAGTCTGGACAGGGTATTGAAACTGGTGAGGTAAGCTTGACAATCTAAGTTTGTCATCACCAATGATAAGAAATCAGATTCAATTCTTTTGACCTCATGTTGAGGGCAGTAGTTTTCCATAATGAGGGTGACAAACTGCTCCCAAGACATGTTGTAAAGCGGGATCTTCCCAGCAGCTTGAATGAGAGACCTCCACCAAGCCAGTGCCTCTCCTTTGAACGATTGGGATACATACTTTACTACATCCCTTTCAGCACAACCGCTGATGTCCACCACCGTGTCCATCTCATCCAACCAGGTCATGCAATCCACTGCTCCTTTCTCCCCAGTGAAATCTCGGGGTTTACAGGACACAAAGTACTTATAGTTACAAGACTTGGTATGCGGTTCATTATCGAACACTATCTTCTTGGATGGAACACTGTGTTCATTTGATGAATGTCGATCATCATCCTTCTTTAGTTCCTCTTTCTTAGGGGGCGGCTTGTTATGAGGCTCTGAATGTGTCTTAGGGTCAGACTTGGAGTGGGGTATAGATGAGGCTCTGCTATGCGTCCCACTATACTCCTTAAATTGTTCTGCTACAGCTTTAGATACAGCTGTGTCAATTAGTGAACGGAGCTCTCCTTTGGTTATATTAATCCTATCATCATCGTCGCGGTTTTCCAAAGGATGACTGTTTATCTCGTCAGAGTCAGCCATGTAGTCTTAGTTGCTACAAAAGAAAATAAGGGCAAGGTTTATTTAGATGCCCTTACAGTACTATCGTTCTTAAACGATTTATTAATCATGCTTTTAATACACATTTCAGTTAATTTGTTAAATATAAAATTGTTCAGGATCTTTATCATAATCCTAAATTATAAGTCAATAATAGCACAAAAGGCCTAGTCACGTAGACAAGTTTAATTTTTATAAGTCATGATTTCAGAGAATCGAGGCATTAAGGTTTGAATCAAAGTTTATTACCTTTCCTTGACAGGGAGTTGTAGGCTACCACTGTCTTTAGTCCCAGAGGACGTTAATTATAGCCCGTGGGCACTTCATCCATAAGGGATGATTATATAAATAAGGGATTTTAGAATTACCCAAAAAAAATGACTTATGTGATTTTATCGCATCACACTTTGTCAAGCATGTTAATATGCTTTCAAATGTTTAATAAGGATTTGAATCTCTTGTATAGGTTCTACCATCTTGGCCTTGTCTGCAGTGACACTTAAGCTAGGTTTTACCCTTTAGATTCTTTTTAATAATTAAAGCAGAAAAATTTCTAAATTGAACTGTTAACAAGGATCTGAATCTAATTGTGGAACTACCATCTTGGCCCTGTCTTAATGTGACGTATGGCTAGGTCTCGTCCTTTTTAGATTTTTCCATTTTTATTATAATGGTAGATCTTATAATATAGGAATGATATTTTTAAACTTAATCGTTCCTTTTAAAAATTTAAACAAGTATATGGTTGCCCTAAACGAGACTTCTAATAAAATGACTTGCCCATGCAAAGGCTAATCAGAAAAAAATAATCAAGGAAGTAGTTAAAAGACAATGAAACGAATTGGAACTTGTCCTATATTCTTGTCTAGACTCAAGAATGTGCAACTGTGTAACTGAGATTAAACACAAAAGACTAGTGTTTAATTCACTCAGTGTTGGCTCTGATACCAACCTGTCACACCCCGACTTTCCACGTGTCACCGGTGGGCCCGGTGGGGAGTATCGTGACGTAGTTGATATCATCATAGTCAAACAACACAATTATATAAATGCACAGCGGAAGCAAAAGATAAATATTATTACATTCCGAATATAAAGTAATATCCAGTATTACAACGGATAGTAAAGGATCCACAGGCGGATCTTTAAACATATCATTTGTTCAACAGACTTTAGACGCCTAGAACTTGCAAGATTCCTTATTAGCGCCCTGAGCTTCCAGCCAATTTCGTTCAGTACCTGTCACTTAACCTTTTTGGAAAATACGTCAGTTTTCACTGGTAAATACACTCAACTGACTCATTTGAAAAGAGTTTAAGAAAATTGATTTTTGAATGCACGTGGCACAAAAATATCTTTTATAATTTGATTAAAATGCACAGAGGCAAAATTAACCTTTTATACTTGGGAAAATTATTTGTATATAATCTTGTATACAGTTTTACTTATTTGTCGTCCGTTAGGGCCGGTTTGTAGGGCCGGACTAGATTAACTGACACGCCACAGGTATAATGCCCACAGGCTATCATCCTCTAAGTGGATTACCAGTTCCGGTATAATGCCCACAAGGATGATACCTCGGAGTTGATTACCAGTTTTTACATAATGCAGCTGTCAGGTGTATGCCTACACCCCGTGCTTAGGTCGTGGCCATTTCGTAAAATGATGCCAAGGATATCCGGGACATGGTCATTAACCCCCAAAGGCCATACACCAAATAATACATATTAAACGGGTTGTAAGTACATCAATCACAATACGATTTAAATAACTACACACCCGACCAAGCGGTACTTTTATAGTGCCGTATCCCAAGCCCGTATAGGGAAAATAAGTTAAGAGTATTTACCTGAGCTAGCTCCTGTCTTAAATAGCAAGAATCTAATAACTCAGCCGTATTCACTTAAGTAAGCGTAGGTACCATTTACCGGAAGGCTCTATTCTGGAATGATGGTATAAATAACCAATTAGGATGCTAACGGGTCTTTAATTAAGCCTAAGCTTAGACCGGTTAGTCTTACTGAAAGATACGGTTCAAACGCATGATTAAGCGAAGACCGGATAGAATGTGATTTAGACCCGAAAAGTTCAGAGACTTGCTTAATATGGGTATTTCATACACATTCTGGATTTTTGAGATACAACCGATAAGGTTTGACCCGTTTCGGCTAATTTATGTAAACTTGTTACATAAACCGAACCGTACGCGTAATATGCGTGACGGGTATTCATGAGAGCCATATACAGGTTTCCTAAGTTAATTATGCCTCAAATATGTTGTGACATCAGTAAGATGTCTTTCATTATGCCCGAAACGTATTTAAACACAAACTAGGCCCCGTAGGGGTAGTTTGGTCATTTAAAAGTTTATAAAAGAGTTTAAGTAACAAGCTAAGTTACAGGTCTGATGTAAACAGCAAATATACTCAATTTACTAAGTTATATCAGTAGGATAAAGTATATATGTGAAATTTATCAATTATAACCAAACTATGCACGTAGGGGCATTTTGGTAATTTCACATAAGCCGAAAAGCTCAAAACTGTAGTCTGAGTTAATCAACCTTTGCTTACTGTTAAAACATTCTAATTTGCCTAAAATATCAGTAGGTATCAACCCGGGTATGTTTAATATAGTTTTAATACATACTATGCGTTAAAACGCTTAATAAGGCGATTAAAGGCCATTTCCGGGTTCGATACTTAAATCTGATATTTTTATATTTCCAGAAGGCTTAAAATAATTTATTTATCATATGTGATCAGTAGCAAAAGGTTTGGAGTCGTTTAGATATGTAAAACTCATTTTATGGCCCTTAAGGGCAAAACCGACAATTACCGGATTAAGCCTACGACTACTAGTTATGATAAGCCTAAAATTAATTAAAAATCTTTAAAAATCCCAAAATAATATATTACATCTGTGGGTATTAAGTTTGATACCAAAAAGTAGGCTTAACTAGGCTATACGCTAATTACGCCGTTTTATTAACATAAGGCTTTAAATTTGCGATAATGAGCATAACTCTTAATCTACAAGTCAAACTGATGTCAAACTTTGCATACAAGTTTATATATCAGTAATTTAAGTTTCTACTCTTTTACATTTCCAAAAATCACGTTTTAAGGTAATAGGGGCATAATGGTCAACATATGAGCAATTAACGGAATCATGCATATTAATTGGTTAACTAATGAACCATGGTGTGTAATCACAGAGGGTTATACTAGCATGTAACCTGGTCCAAATGAAGCTCTAAGGTATTTTCAAATCATACTAAAGCGGGTCAGAACTGAAAGTCAAAGTAAAAGTCAAACTATGCGACTTTCGGTTCCGAACCGGGTCTTAACAGGAAATTGTCGGGTCGAACATGTTTATACATGTTCTTACACTAATTACCAAGTTATAATAATGATCAAACAGGTTGCACGCCTTCTAGATTGCTAATTATGCGTTTTATGCTTCTGTTGACTTTTTCGGATTAAGTTTGACCCGACAAACGATCTAGTTAGAGTGGGAATCAGGGGGAACCCTTTTGAGGTTTTATTACCCTCATAATTACCAACTTATAACTACTTTTGATTCGGCTTAACACTGAACCGTCAAGGATTTATTGATAAGTCAAACCGTAATTACGACGGTTTGACTTTTAAGCTATAATCTAATCAAAACTTAATTAGAGAAGGTTATGCTTACTTACAAGTGTCTAATGGATGATTAGGAAGGCTTGGGATCAGCTTTGAAGTTCCAGAGATGATCAGAAATGAGTGCAAGAATGTTTGTAACTTGGAGGCCTTATATAGTGTTTGTAAACACCATAACATGTTGACAACTAAGGCTACAAGTGACCACAATTGTCCCACAAGTGTCCCTGGGGTCTAGGAACATTTTAGGGGTCGCCCAATGGTGAGAAATACTAGTGGGATCGGTCATAATCGCGCAAAACAGGCTGCAGCCTGTTTTTCTGGTTCTGGGCGCCTGACGCGGCCCGCCTCACGTTTAACAGATTCTAACGCGGGCCGCCTGGGCCTGAAATTCTGATTTTTCCATTTTTGTTATTTTGCAACTTGTCCCTTGGCTTCACGAAAGGGCAACCAAGGTTATTTCTTGCATTTTGACCCCCTTATTTTTATATACAAGGGCTTTAGGACTTATACCCACTTTGCCAAGTCCCTGGACACTTCCGGTTAACCCGAAAAGTCTTAACTTTCAACGTTAACGCTTTAACCCCTCGCACACGAATTTGATCATAACTTTCTCATACGATAACGAAACTTTATGAAATTTATATCACGCATTCTAGTGAGCATAATTAACATTTACAAAGCTTCGGGTTTGTCAAAAGGTCACTCAGAGGTATATCTTTAAACATGTTGACACATTTAACCCCTGTAGTTTGTAATCTCTCACTTTCAGCTTCGTATGATCCATGATTTATTCGTTTGATGTTATAAACATCATGTAGGGTTATTATGAAGTATATTTATTCACTGTTGATATTTAGAACCCGTATAATCACATACTTTCCATGTTTGTCAACTTTAGTCCTTTTATAACATTCTTTCACACGTTCAAACTTATGACACGTGTCTACACATTATAGGACGTGAATTTTTCGAGGTGTTACAAAAGTGAACTATAAAATTTCTTTATTTAAAACAATTTAACATACTTATAAAGCTTTTAAGACATCATTCATAAAGACTATCACATTACTTTTACATAATGACTTAACAAGATTAAGATTAACGTACGAAAATTATTTACATAATCCCCCTTCTATACAATCCAAGCTACTCATTCCAATCTTCATTCGTATGTTCCTATGCAACGATAACGGTATTTATGCAACCTGCGGTCGTCATTCATAACCAACATGTTAGTAAATAGCGACAACTACATATATTCGCAAAATAAAATCCATAACCCCTTAAAGAAAGTCCAATAATGTATATACTCCAAAAGATATTCATTTAAATTTCCGCACTTGCATCAAGCTTCATCCGTTCGAGAGCACAACGCTCACTTTCCTACATTTCTAGATTCATTCTCTGAAACAACGCGATTATCCATACACAACTAAAGATATTCTAGATTTACATCTTCACATAAGCACATATGAAGCTACCGTATCCATTGGATTACATTATGTGTAATTGCTACCAATATAATTATATATTTACAGATATAATTCCTAATACTTACTTATTCATTTCGTATATACATCTCTTAGTATTCAAACACCCTTCTAAAGACATATAACCACTATTATCTATGACCATATTTGCAAATATTCATCCCGTTCATATACATATCATATCTGATCGATCTTACGTTACAATCACACACCTACCGAGTCTTGACACTCTCAATACAAACCATAATCTTTCTACTTGCTTCAAGACTTACACTATCACTTGCTTATGAATTTTATAAGTTTAACATGACTAAACACCTTAAACTTCAGCTTACGGGGTTCCGGAACGAAGCTAAGATCAACCGGATAACGGAACAACAAAACCAGAAAAATGCATTTTGGGGGTGGCGTCGGCGACGCCCCCTTGTCCTATCGGCGACGCCGGCTGCAAAGAAGCGTCGGCAGATCACTCGTGTATACAGACATTTTGTGCGTCGGAGCCTTTTGTGAGTTCCAAGCAACGTCGGCGACGCCCAGAACCACCGTAGGCGACGCCAAACCTGCACGTCCTCGTTATTTTACTTATTTCCAGCCATTTTGACCCTCCGGACGAGTTCTCGGGCAATCCAAAACATAAAATATCGTTATACAAAGTCCCTAAATCATACCAACATGCTTTATCGAGGTGTTATGGGCAACACCCTTCTACATTACATTTTCTACTCTTGACCCGTTTGATATTCATCTAAGCATCTTTCAACTTATCCAAATATTCCCTATTAAAGACATATAACTTACTTAATGCTACTTACTTGATTTTGTCATCAATAGCATATTTCCACATGACATCTAACAGTTTTTATACAATTAATCTCTCTTACTAGTTACTACTAAAGAGGGAGTTCGGAAATTTACTTACCTTGAGCATCCGTGTTTCTCTTTCAATTGTTGTCTTTTCTTGACCCGTTAGCTTTCCTTGCTTGATTCCTTGCTATTGTGATGCATATCCTTTCATTCCATTTTGTTACAACATTGTTAGTATACATGATTATTCATCTTATCAATCATTCCGTTCCTATATCACAGTGAATTTTATTGGGCAACTATTAACATACGTAAGACATCGATTTATTATCACATCATTCATAATACAATCGATTCAATCTTACCATCATGTACGTCATATAAGAATCTAACAAGTATTCACATAATCTCCTTATTCTCACTATCAATTTTTACACACTAGTGCTTTGTGAGTCTCCAATAGGTAATGTCATCCAAGGTTAGCTTATACAACATAATTTCGACATTATTCTTTACTAGTAGACTCTTGTGTTTCACATTTTGTACACATTCGCTTCTCAATCACCATTAAACAATTCATCAAATCTATGGTGACCGTCACACCATACAAGCACAAAGTACAATCCCCAAATGCATGTTTTTGATCCAAACATGCATTCAACCCGAATTCTCATATGAATTTCATCTAAAGCACATTATTCATGTTAGTTCACTACCAATTACATTACTAACACCTTCTAAGCATATTCATCCATTAATTGCATACAATCTCATCTACTAAGTTCACCTAAGCATTTCATCAAGCACTTGGTGTGCGTACCACAATTTATGCACAATGTACAAGTACTTCATGTTCATCCCCTACCTCTTGTCATTTCATCAATTAACAATTTAAGAATCACATTAGTCTCTTACCATACTTAATCTAACTTAAGGGAATCAAACATATACAACATAATAGCCGAATTTACTAGAATCAATCATGGTTTCATCCTTATTTTGAAAACCCACTTCACCCTTCAAGGGGGTTTTCATATTTTACCAACACATACAAATTTCTAATCATACTTTCAGTTATATATTGATTCTAAACTAAATCTCCACCTTAAATCATATCATACTCAACAAAATAAATCTCAATTTCATACTTTCATCTTTCTTATTGTGCTAGAAGTTCATCAAAAGACAATATGGAACTTACCTAGTGTTTAGTAGGCATAGATGATCACAAATCTGACTCGTGCATGGACAAAATCACCAATCTTCCTTTTAAATTTGTTGAATTTGCCCTTGAAGCTTCAAGGGAGCATGGTCTCCCTTTCTTCCCCCCTGAACTCGTCCCACACACGCACACACTTGCACCCTTTTCTTTTTCCTTTTTATTTCTTTCTTTTATTTGTTTATATAAATACATCTTTCTAGATGTGCATTTCTTACCCTCATAGTTTTATTGGTTTACAAGTTTTCCACTACCACATACTTTTACTTAAAAGTTAACATTACATTTAACTAGGTTAAGTTCCCCTGGTACCCAACATCATGCCATACTATCTAAGCATACGCCCATAGTCAAAATAGGGATTTTGGGGTGTTACAAGTCTACCCCCTTAAAAGAGGTTTCGTCCTCGAAACCTTGTTCATTTTCTATCTAAATTAACTATCTTTTCTTTTCACAACATCAACTAGATCACGAGTTCGTCTCGGTGACGACTTCCTAAATTCAAGAACCCAATCCAGAGTTCTTATTAGTGTCGTTCTCACTTTATAGTGCTAGTTCCTGGCACATATCATCGCTAGTGGTTCATACATCGAATTCCTTCAAAATGTAAACTATTAATCGTACAGGCCTAAATGTATGGCTTGTTTCTATCTTTCTAGTTAGACATAATGCATTCATATTCTTACTTATTTAACATGATAGATTTATTTCATTCTATTCATACATCATATATGACATTTTTTTGTTCATCGTGAACAAACCTTAACATTCCATTACTAACATTTCTTCTAATTACTTTTCTACTCATCTAAGGGGTCAACATAGTTTCATACACACACTATAAGCATTCGATGACTTTTTAACTACTACAACAAAACTGCTTGACACGAGGATTAAGCATCATCCTACGTTTGTTGTTGTCACATGAGGCTAAGTTCATTCTTAGGTTATATTCCAAATTATGTCATTCACATCACCTCGAGTTGTCCATCCGTTTGCTTTACACATTACTTACTATACATACACCTGTGTGTTATTGAATGACATTAAGTTTGAACTAAAATTTCATTCCTTTGTTTGGCCTCTAAAAGTCAAACCTTTTTAAACTATGTCATCCTGGTGTCACCACTAGTTCGCGTGGAAGTATTATTCAATCTGTAACTTTCTATTTAACATTCACAAGTTAAACCATTTACTAACCTCAGTAATTTGGCACAATCCAACGTGCCACAATCCGAGTTGACCCGCTCCCTCACGAATCCGCATCTTAACGGGGTTGATCTTGTTCACCCATGCGATGAGCTTCCGCTCGTGTGCATCCTTCCGCCAACTCTATTGGTTCTATTACATTAAAAGTTCTATCATTATCAACAACAAAATCGGCGGTTAGCACATTTCTTTCAATTATTCATTTTTACTGGGTGATTAATCACCCATAATTCTTCCACATATTTCCCAGTTACATGCTAGAACATATCACACATTCCATTTCTTACATACCATCCTTTCATTTTGTTAATTATATATCAAAATTTTTGTTGTTTGACTCTTCAAGGTCAAACTAACGTTTCTTTCTTATCGTAGATGTACGGAAGTATACATTCGTACTTCTTTTCATTTAAGCTTACTTGTAAAGATTTCAATACCCCATTTCAGTATTCTTGTCAAAGCCTACCCTTCCTGTCCATTCCTATGTTATTGTCCGGGTCATAGCCCGTCGTTCGTTCTGACTCTTTAATGAGTCATTCAATAATATATCTAACATGGAATTCATTTCAAAATTTCTTTCTTTTTACTAAAATTTTGGGGAAATGATTATTACAACAACCGTTCTCAAGGGTTATACTTACTTACTTAGGGGACCAAAAATTTTCTTTCCAAATTGGTGACATTACGTGCCCATTGGTTATGGTCACCTATAAATATAAACTTAACAAATCAAAACATTAAATACCGGGTTCAAAAGGGCGATCACCATTTGACCCGTATGACTCATTTATCCTTTTAACCATTCTTGCATACAAACATATTTACACACACACCCATATGTATATATGTATTTAAAACATAACTTGGATAATATCCGCTTTAAAGAATATTTACTTGTTTGGTCCGTGCTTACTTACGAATTCAAACTTTTTCATTCTACTTTTCATTCCCTTTCTATGTTTTGAATCTGTCTCGCGGATTCAAACATATCATTCATACCTTCATTTCTTCTATGTTTTGAATCCGTCTCGCGGATTCAAACATATCATTCGTACCTTTATTTCTTCTATGCTTTGAATCCGTCTCGCGGATTCAAACATATCATTCGTATCTTTCATTCCTTCTATGTTTTGAATCCGTCTTGCGGATTCAAACATATCATTCATACCTTTCCTTCGGATTTAGTACTCTCAATTCCTTGAGAGCCTTACTACTCCTTTCGCCCACACGTTCACCTAGTACCCAATTCCTCCGGACATACCTGTAACAATTATCACGGTCTCACGAACGTCATATGTTTCTTGCGTACTGGCCAGGTGTGCAATCCACATACTAGTTTCGTGCCTTCGAGTAATCATCACCTTATGTCCGAAGAATTAGGTTTCAGCACATGCAACAATTTAAAAAAAACTTTTTCATTATATTCTCATTGTCTTTCATTTAGAATCTTCCTTCCCTCGACAGGTTTTACCATTACATGTACCCTCATAATGAATTTACGTACCTGGAGTTAATTCGTCTTATTACATACCTTGGTGTCGGTCCTAGACCGCATTCGCGGATCATCCTTTCCAAACAATCATGCTTACCTTACACATAACATACTGTTAGTTTTCTTCATATATATATATATATATATACTTAGGGGATGGTTCAAATGAAAACCACTTTTATTGTGAAAACTCGAAAACTAACTAAAAAAAGCCTAAAAAACACACAAATTTTTTTTTTTCAGTTTTTTTTTATAAAAATCACTGGTTTTATATATAAAAAAAAAATTTCAAAAAAAAAAAAAAAAAAAATTTGTAGTACACATGTGTAGTATACATACACATATGTAGTATTATACATGTGCACTACACAAATTTTTTTTTTTTTTTGAATTTTTTTTTATACATAGAAAAACCTGTGAAAATTGGTTTGCAAAAAAAAAAAAAATTTGTATGTTTTTTTTGGCTTTTTTAATTAGTTTTCGAGTTTTCACAATAACTAGTGGTTTTCATTTGAACCTTCCCCTATATACTTAAACACATACTTATATTCACTTTTACCTTTAGATCTTGACCGAGTCTTGGATTGTACGAGTTCCATGTTACAAGAGCACATAGGTTTGAGTTCAAGTATTTACTTCTTCCTACTTGATTTCCCTCAAACCAGGGCTCTGATACCAACTTGTAAGACCCTAAACATGTTTTGACCAAAACGACGCAGCGGAAAAGTGAACTATAAAATTTCTTTATTTAAAAAAATTTAACATACTTATAAAGCTTTTAAGGCATCATTCATAAAGACTATCCCATTACTTTTACTTAATGACGTAACAAGATTAAGATTAACGTACGAAAATTATTTACATAATCCCCCTTCTATACAATCCAAGCTACTAATGCCAATCTTCATTCGTATATTCCTATGCAATGATAACGGTATTTATGCAACCTGCGGTCATCATTCATAACCAACATGTTAGTAAATAGCGACAACTGACAATTACATATATTCGTAAAATAAAATCCATAACCCCTTAAAGAAAGTCCAATAATGTATATACTCCAAAAGATATTCATTTGAATTTCCGCACTTGCATCAAGCTTCATCCGTTCGAGAGCACAACGCTCACTTTCCTGCATTTCTAGATTCATTCTCTGAAACAACGCGGTTATCCATACACAACTACAGATATTCTAGATTTACATCTTCACATAAGCACATATGAAGCTACCGTATCCATTGGATTACATTATGTGTAATTGCTACCAATATAATTATATATTTACAGATATAATTCCTAATACTTACTTATACATTTCGTACAGACATCTCTTAGTATTCAAACACCCTTCTAAAGACATATAACCACTATTATCTATGACCATATTTGCAAATATTCATCCCATTCATATATATATCATATCTGATCGATCTTACGTTACAATCACACACCTACCTAGTTACCATTTGACACTCTCAATACAAACCATAATCTTTCTACTTGCTTCAAGACTTACACTATCACTTGCTTATGAATTTTATAAGTTTAACATGACTAAACACCTTAAACTTCAGCTTACGGGGTTCCGGAACGAAGCTAAGATCAACCGGATAACGGAACAACAAAACCAGAAAAATGCATTTTGGGGGTGGCGTCGGCGACGCCCCCTTGTCCCGTCGGCGACGCCAGCTGCAAAGCAGCGTCGGCAGATCACTCGCGTAGACAGACATTTTGTGCGTCGGAGCCTTTTGTGAGTTCCAAGCAGCGTCGGCGACGCCCAGAACCACCGTAGGCGACGCCAAACCTGCACCTCCTCGTTATTTTACTTATTTCCAGCCTTTTTGACCCTCCGGACGAGTTCTCGAGCAATCCAAAACATAAAATATCGTTATACAAAGTCCCTAAATCATACCAACATGCTTTATCAAGGTGTTATAGGTAACACCCTTCTACATTACATTTTCTACTCTTGACCCGTTTGATATTCATCTAAGCATCTTTCAACTTATCCAAATATTCCCGATTAAAGACATGTAACTTACTTAATGCTACTTACTTGATTTTGTCATCAATAGCATATTTCCACATGACATCTAACAGTTTTTATACAATTAATCTCTCTTACTAGTTACTACTAAAGAGGGAGTTCGGAAATTTACTTACCTTGAGCATCCGTGTTTCGCTTTCACTCGTTGTCTTTTCTTGACCCGTTAGCTTTCCTTGCTTGATTCCTTAATATTGTGATTCATATCCTTTCATTCCATTTTGTTACAACATTGTTAGTATACATGATTATTCATCTTATCAATCATTCCGTTCCTATATCACATTGACTTTTATTCGGCAACTATTAACACACGTAAGACATCGATTTAGTATCACATCATTCATAATACAATCGATTCAATCTTACCATCATGTACGTCATATAAGAATCTAACAAGTATTCACATAATCTCCTTATTCTCACTATCAATTTTTACACATACTAGTGCTTTGTGAGTCTCCAATAGGTAATGTCATCCAAGGTTAGCTTATACAACATAATTTCGACATTATTCTTTACTAGTAGACTCTTGTGTTTCACATTTTGTACACATTCACTTCTCAATCACCATTAAACAATTCATCAAATCTATGGTGACCGTCACACCATACAAGCACAAAGTACAATCCCCAAATGCATGTTTTTGATTCAAACATGCATTTAACCCGAATTCTCATATGAATTTCATCTAAAGCACATTATTCATGTTAGTTCACTACCAATTACATTACTAACACCTTCTAAGCATATTCATCCATTAATTTCATACAATCTCATCTACTAAGTTCACCAAAGCATTTCATCAAGCACTTGGTGTGCGTACCACAATTTATGCACAATGTACAAGTACTTCATGTTCATCCCCTACCTCTTGTCATTTCATCAATTAACAATTTAAGAATCACATTAGTCTCTTACCATACTTAATCTAACTTAAGGGAATCAAACATATACAACATAATAGCCGAATTTACTAGAATCAATCATGGTTTCATCCTTATTTTGAAAACCCACTTCACCCTTCATGGGGGTTTTCATATTTTACCAACACATACAAATTTCTAATCATACTTTCACTTATATATTGATTCTAAACTAAATCTCCACCTTAAATCATATCATACTCAACAAAATAAATCTCAATTTCATACTTTCATCTTTCTTATTGTGCTAGAAGTTCATCAAAAGACAATATGGAACTTACCTAGTGTTGTTGGGGCTCTTCACCATGGGTAATCACCGCCAGGCAGCTATGGGGCTAAGCTAGCTTGCGGAGTTGCAATACTCCGGCGGATGGGAGGTCCGTGCAACTACCCCCCCCCCCCCGAACTTACCTAGTGTTTAGTAGGCATAGATGATCACAAATCTGACTCATGCATGGACAAAACCACCAATCTTCCTTTTCAATTTGTTGAATTTGCCCTTGAAGCTTCAAGGGAGCATGGTCTCCCTTTCTTCCCCCCTGAACTCGTCCCACACACTTGCACCCTTTTCTTTTTCCTTTTTATTTCTTTCTTTTATTTGTTTATATAAATACATCTTTCTAGATGTGCATTTCCTACCCTCATAGTTTTATTAGTTTACATGTTTTCCACTACCACATACTTTTACTTAAAAGTTAACATTACATTTAACTATGTTAAGTTCCCCTGGTACCCAACATCATGTCATACTATCTAAGCATACGCCCATAGTAAAAATAGGGATTTTGGGGCGTTACAAGTCTACCCCCCCCCTTAAAAGAGGTTTCGTCCTCGAAACCTTGTTCATTTTCTGTCTAAATTAACTATCTTTTCTTTTCACAACATCAACTAGATCACGAGTTTGTCTCGGTGACGACCTCCTAAATTCAAGAACCCAATCCAGAGTTCTTATTAGTGTCGTTATCAGTTTATAGTGCTAGTTCCTGGCACACAGCATCGCTAGTGGTTCATTCATCGAATTCCTTCAAAATGTATACTATTAATCGTACAGGCCTAAATTTACGGCTTGTTTCTATCTTTCTAGTTAGACATAATGCATTCATATTCTTACTTATTTAACATAATAGATTTATTTCATTCTATTCATACATCATATATGACATTTTTTTTGTTCATCGTGAACAAACCTTAACATTCTATTACTAACATTCCTTCTAATTACTTTCCTACTCGTCTAAGGGGTCAACATAGTTTCATACACACACTATAAGCATTCGATGACTTGTTAACTACTACAACAAAACTGCTTGACACGAGGATTAAGCATCATCCTACGTTTGTTGTTGTCACATGAGGCTAAGTTCATTCTTAGGTTATATTCCAAATTATGTCATTCACATCACCTCAAGTTGTCCATCCGTTTGCTTTACACATTACTTACTATACATACACCTGTGTGTTATTGAATGACATTATGTTTGAACTAAAATTTCATTCCTTTGTTTGGCCTCTAAAAATCAAACCTTTTTAAACTATGTCATCCTGGTGTCACCACTAGTTCGCGTGGAAGTATTATTCAATCTGTAACTTTCTATTTAACATTCACAAGTTAAACCATTTACTAACCTCAGTAATTTGGCACAATCCAACGTGCCACAATCCGAGTTGACCCGCTCCCTCACGAATCCACATCTTAACGGGGTTGATCTTGTTCACCCATGCGATGAGCTTCCGCTCGTGTGCATCCTTCCACCAACTCTATTGGTTCTATTACATTAAAAGTTCTATCATTATCAACAACAAAATCGGCGGTTAGCACATTTCTTTCAATTATTCATTTTTACTGGGTGATTAATCACCCATAATTCTTCCACATATTTCCCAGTTACATGCTAGAACATATCACACATTCCATTTCTTACATACACAAAGTTTGAAAACAACTGTTGATATGACAAAAGCAAACCAGTTTTGGAAACCAAAAGTTTTTCAAAATCAAAACTTTTAAAATGAATTAAGATTTTATAAAAGGAATGTTTAAAAGGTCAAACATGGGTGGTCAAGCAACAAAAGGTTTCTGTGAATGAGAAAATTAAAGAGAATGTTTTTTAAAAGAACAAACGAAACTCTCCAGTTCTACCTGGAAAGATTTATGTTCCGCTACCTGAGTCTAAACAGGCTTGGGTTGATTTGTTCAAGTAATTGAGTTGTTTGAATATGCAGATGCTCCAGATGATGGTTGATTGTTAAGATGATGGAGGGAGCAGCCTGGCACAAGAGGAGGCTGAACCTTGCGACTGAATACCAGGAGTTTGTTCGTTTCTATACATAAATAAACCATATCAAAAACCCTAAAAATTGAAAATTTTAAAAACCAAAAATATGTTTTTATTCTGTTAAAAAATAAAAAAATGGAAAAAATGTTTGTGTTTTTAAATTTTGTCAAAAATCAAAAATTTTAAAAAGATATGTTGATTGAATATGCTGAAACCCTTACGGCTAAACAAACATGATTATTTCACAAGTGATTAAATGGTTTTAACATTGTTAAAAATCAATGTGTTGTAAATCATGGGGGTTCTTTCTGCAAAACGGAGCATGTGAAGCAGAAAATGGATGGCGAAATGAAGCTATCTACATCAGGTTGTCAAATTTTCTTAAATGTTTTGAATTTTAGGGGGAGTAAGAATTTTTGAAAATAAAAAAGCATTTAAAAGTTTGAAAAATCCAAAAACAATAGAAAATCAGAATGAGTTTTGTGTAAAAAGATGAAATGATAGTACATTAGTAGACAATCACAGTACGCTAAAAAAATGGAAAGTCAAATGTGATAAACGGTCTCACTGATGATATGCCAGTAGGTTTTTACACGCCTAGTAAATTGATTTCGAGATATAAACCTAAATATCAATTACTTTCTTATCTCGTGGGGAACATCTCTCAGATATATAGGTAACCCCGAAATCTTGTTTTAGAGATTGCCAGATTCTTAGATACTAGGTCTTTATACTGTTTGATATCTGGGGTATTATAACTGGTCTTCTTATTTTGCGTTGGTAATGGCCTAGACCTCGTATAATACTTTGTGCGCTTAAAGCTTACCCTCTGCATAAAAATTGATAAAATATCGAAAGATACGAATCAAGTGCAGTTGTAAAGAAGATCCCTAAGTGGGACACACCTCAAAGTCGAGCCTTCATCTCTTTAACTGAACGATAGCCTTCATTTCTTTAAAACTTGAAATTTTACATGATAATAAAAAATAGTTTGTGAAATCTCTAAGGTCATTAAATTGGACTTGGATGAGTATCTATGAGATTTTGGATACTAAAAATTGTCAAATACTTGAAGTTGTTTGATAGGGGATGTAAAGTTAGGTAATCCTGGATAAATACATATTGTTATATTTGTGCAATAGAGCAAGGTACTCGATCCTAGGATATATTGAGCTTTAAAAGTTATATTTTGATGCTTAGAGTCAGATTTTTGATTTTGGAATATTCAAAAGCTCTCACTATCACATATTTGAAATGCTACAGCTTATTCCAGATTATGTTTACAAATGTCTTACAAACAGTTTGAGATTTTTCAGATGAAAGAGCCAGATTACGATCCTGATAGCTAAGGCTAAAGGGGAGTCTGAAGACGAGCTCATCGCAAGGGGGAGCTTGTAACCGTAGAACCAAGTGTCGATTCTAAAAGAATGGAAGCTTAATGAAAAGGGGAGCCTGAAGAAAGAGTCAATCGAAAGGGGGAGCTGATTCAGAATGTAGAATCAAGAGAAGCTTGAAGAGGGAGTATGTGATTGCTAAAGATGTCAAAGCTTAGTGAAGACTCAGAAAGAGAGAGAAGACAAAAGTTACGAGATTGGCTACGGTAATATCCAAGGGGGAGTCTATGAGTGCATTAATGTCTATCACCTCCGTAAATCCGAATCGTAGCAAGAAATGGAACAAAACAAGGTTTTAGAGTGTTAAATATAGGGTAATGGCATTTTTGTAAATAAGGAAATCTACCTTATTAGAGCCCTATATATAGGAGTATTATGTTTTCATTTGAGAACTTTTTCAACTTGTTCATCCTTAGGAGCTTTGAAGTCTAGAGAGAGAAAGTTGTAAAGGAGGTGATTCAAGGTGTAAACTTTGTCAAATCTTTAATAGAATCATTGGTTAATTATGTTCTTGTGTTTGGTCCACACACATGCACGGATTCTGCACGTCGTACGTGTCATTCGCAATCGTTTGGGAGTCAAACTCAATCATGAAAAGCTTTCACAGTCTAATTTCATGTCAAAATTCAGAATATAATATATAAAATTTGTATACGGTTGCACAACATTTAAACATTTAAAAAAAGACACTTATATAATTTATATTTTGTGAATTTCAATTTATGGAACAATTACTAACTTAAATTTGTATTCATTGTATACCAAGTTGATATATTATGCATGTTCAAATTGATATTAAAAAAGTAGAATGTATGAACGTCACATAACATAACACAATGTGATGAGCTAGAGCAGCAAAATAATCATTTGTAATATTAGTTTTATATGAATCAAACTTGATGAACATATATTAGGAATTAAGATCATAACATTGTACATTTTATAACATTAGGGTAGTAACATTTGAACATCACAAAAATATGTACATTTCAAACAACTGTTTCATCATAATTTAACAAAAAGTAACTAAAGATCAATGACATATACGAATGATATGAAACTTACCTGGTAGACAAAAAATACGAAAATTGAAATAATTATAGAACTATGTTTTGTGCAATTGTTATTATGTAGTGACCTATCTACATATAATGAAATTATAATATGTAATGGTGGAAACTGTTTCGGTTTTAAATCAAGATTATTCACACAATCTTGAAAACTTTTATATGGAAAATTGTATCGATTTATAATAAGTAAATGTAAAAAAAATTAGTTGCCAAAAATAAAGTTTATTTTTTTGAAAAATTATTTCAGAAACAACTACTATAAAAAACCTCTTCATATAATGTTATAGTTAAGGTAGTCACTATTATTGATTACCAAAAATACCAACGTTGTTTTTTTTTTTTTAATTCAAACATATGTTGAAAAAAGAACAACATTGATTTTTTTTAAAAAACTAACAAAAATACGGAAAGTATTAACCAAAATGTTTTAACGTGGTTGACTTTATAAATATATTTGACAAACTGCAAATCTTTCTGCTACTTGAAAGGTTTATCAATTTTTAAAATAATAGGTAACTATGGTTGGTATAACAACCATTAAATTAAAAAAAAAAACACTAATTATTCTTTGTCTATAAACCGAATATAAATAACAAGTCAACGACAAAATATACAGAAATATAAACTTTTTTTTTGTTCACCACCCATTCACCAGTTGATATTATCACCAAACCATACACAAAAAAATTGTTCATAAAAAAAACCCAACTATTTAATCTAACCACCATGAAACTACTTGGTAACCATTATGATAGAGCGTACATGCAGCATGATCAAATATAATGTTAAATTTGTAACCATGTTCAATTCTATTATTCTTCATGAAATGGCTCAAACCTTGGATTGCATCACGATAACCTAATCTACCAGACTTCTCCCTCCTGACATCGATCCTAGTAACTTCTCCATACAAACATCCTAGCTTAATCCTTCGACAAACTTTTACTCTTGCAAATCGAGCCAGTTTGATTGGTAAACGCTACAATGCAATTATTACCAATTCATTTAACTTAAAAATTAATAGCAAACTGTAAATTATTTATAAGTAATCAAAATTTAAATGTAAAGGAGTATCATTAAAAATATGTTTCTTGCAATGACGGTGAAAGTAACACTGACTTGATTTGGTGGAATAAGTTGATGATTAACATGCATGGGGTATTCCTTCAAATATGTAACAACCAGTATAAAATTAAATTATTATAGTAAGAATAAAAAAATATATAAATGTTAAATAATCTTATCACCATATCATGAGCAGCGTTTGGATTTGGTTGTAGATGTGATACAATGAGCTGAGTGCCATCATTCATGAAATGAGTGAACTTAAACTTTCTTTGACCCATCTACTAAAAAGAAAAAAAGTCAGCAAACTTCATCTTGATTTGTTGAACAACCTTGACCCAGTCCCGACCGAAGAAAAACTTATTCCCGGACCTTCCATTCTTGATATTCTGTGCATGTACTTCATTTATCAGAATATTGTAATCACCATTGTAGCAACTTGGTCCAAGGTGATCCCTGATAATTTCGGATAGTAAAAAGTGTACAATAACAAAAGAAAGTTAATGTTAAACATTTATATTACTTAAAGGCAATACTAAATTAAATAATACATACAACACGGCTGCTTAAACGATCTAGAATGATGTAGATGAAAGTTCCATTTTTGTCACATAGATCATCCACAAGACAAATGTTTGAAAGCCTTGGTGTCTTTTTACACAACATCAAAGTTAACATTAAAGGCCATTAAAAGGAAATCGCAGTACAGATGAAACGAGGTAAAGACCAACAAACAACCAATCTTCAATCCAAGCTGATCCACAACAGTTTCTGTCCATCTGTAATTGCTACTCCATTACGAACCTTCTTGTATGAAAGAACCCATGAACACCTACCATCAAACCTGATTATCAACTTCTTCTTCACAAAAGAACCGCTCATGTTCTTCTGAACATAAGCTTTAGGCAGAGAACATAAGCTTTAGGCAGAATCTGAATTATTACAAGTAATTACTTTAAATTGCATGTCAAAATATAAATAAACATGATTACGAATTTACTATTACCAATTGATCAGGTTCAAGGAATCATAGGACTTTGAAGAAAGCCATTATGAAATCTTCAACAAACCAACTTGTACCACACTAAGAAGAATGTAACAACAGATTAATAATATAGATGTAACAGATACACTTGTATGTAACCTACTATCATTTTTAACCATACACAATGAATGATAAACATTTGGGAATTATAATATTTTTAGTAAAATTTGAGGTCTTTATTTTGAAACAACTCAAAACCATAAAATATATATACCAGATAGTAAAAAGAACATAATTATTTCATTATTTTACATCAGACATATATCAATTTAGGATTTTAAAACAACTAAACGTAATTAATTCAACATTTTATACAGACCATACATAAAAAAATTCATTATTTATGTAGAAACACTATACCAAACATATCAGAAAAACTAAAAATAATATACTCAATCTCCAACTTTATTTAATAAAAACAATAACAAATGCTGAGAAGAATATCAAATACACTATCTGAATCGATAATCACAAACCCTAAATGAAGCATTTGACAAAATTTTCAAATTAAAATGGTGCACAGCTCCGAGTCTTCTGAACTTCTCATTGTGACTTATTTCAACCATTACATCTTCATTAATCTTCCTATTTTTCCTTAAAACTCATAAAAATTAAAAAATGAATGAGTTTGGATCCTTGTTCCTTACCACTATACTGTTGTAGCAGACTAATCCTAATGATAAGCTTCAATTACAACTTCAAACTTGATTTGTAAGCTAAGAACACTTCACGGGTTAGATTCTACCATTCTATATATTAAGTACTCTTAGTAATTTAGAATCAGCATCAACTTAAAACATATAACAAATAGTAAATAGTCACATACCTGATTCCTTCAAATATGCCGGTGTATTGCCATGAATCCTCCAAGCCAATATTCACATGAAAAAATAGCTTCTTATCAACAAAAAAAAAAAACAATATTACTATAAGATTGAAAAAACTATCTAACCTATCAACTAGTTTCCCCATTATCATATTGATAAGAAAAATGCTTGAATCAATGTCCATAGTAGAACAACAATTCTAACAAGCAAAACACCAACAATTGAACAAATCACATAAACGTCATGTAAGAACACAACTTTGCTCAATAAATGCAATAATCGAACAAATTAAAATTAGATGTTGACCTTAATGATTTCATAAGCACATAATGCAATAAATTCACAAACCAAATGAAAATTTGAAGAAACCCTTTAAATACAATAAAAATCCTTTAACGCTAATAACAACAATGTATACAATTAATCTTTAAATCCATATTTTCTATATAAACCCTAAAACACTATTATGTTACAATCCATCAGACTTAATATGTCAAACCCTAAAAAATTATGGCTTTATCAAGAATATAAATGTTATGCATAAAACAAACAACAATGATCAGTAACACTTTAGCATCAAATCGATTTCACAGAATCAGGATCCATAAAAAAATAAAGTAACCCAGGCGAATGAAATCTGACAAAAACCTGAATGCGTCGATCTAAGAAACAGAAGAAGATTCACATATGAAAGATTGGATCGAACATGAGGAATTCCGCCGGAAATCACAGTTCGTCTGAGAGAGCGATTAAAGTTTGTTGTAAGGATGGAATGAGTGATTTGTCGGATAGAAAGGTATTTTACGGATCCGAAAAATATGAAACAGGTCCTTCAAGCTGGGTTCGGATCCTGCACTTCTCATAGGTAAATGTCAAAAAGTCAATAAAATCCCTGAAACTCATTGAGGGAGTGACACGTATCTCCCAATGTTTACTTTATTGGCGTAGATAGATAGATTAACCGAATAATCTCTAATCTGTTTGTCTAAAGTAGGATTATTATTCATTTAAATTTTCTAAAAATCAACTCCTTGTTCGCCCATTTGAGTATTGATTTCATTTGTGTTTAAAGTTTTTTTTACGAAAACTTAACAGCTGGTTTAAGTTTTTAATTACCAAATAACTTTTTAATAACTGGTTTAAGTCTTTATTTACCAAATAACTTTTAAAGCAACACTTGCATACGATTATAAATAAATGTTCCTCAACTAATATATCGGATTAATAGTTGTAAGACCCTTAGTCCATTTCATACGATTATCATATATATTTTGATTATAATAGTGTATTTAAGATTAAGCATACACTTAAAAATACTAGTTTGTTAAAAGCATTTTAAACTTTAAAATATTTTAACATAACATGTATAAATTCGTCGTTTAAGAGTGATGACGAAACTCTTAGCGGAAGCTTTAATCTATATGTGTTCGGTTCCTCATCGAGCTTGATCGTCCTCCGGTAATTCAAATGGTACCTACATTTCATATAAACATGAAATGAGTTAGTCATATAACATTTAAAACGTGTCTAAACAAGTTCATGAGTCAAAAACATGCAACCCTCAAGTTTCAGCAACAAATATGCAGCATTATGACCCGTCGCGTAGCGCGACGGGATGAGTCCTGATCTGTCGTGCGACACGAGCCTCGTCGCTGGCCGCGACACCATTTGGTGTTACCCGTCGCGTAGCGCAAGGGTGGCATTTCAACAACAAGTTTGGTTCAGGTTTGCATAATTCCCAGCCAAACTCAGTTTTACGAAAACGGCCATAACTTAGTCGTTATTGATCCGTTTTACGACCCGTTTCTTCCTACGTGATCGTAATTTAATTCTCCATCGCATGGAGTTAACATCCAACATCCGGATTAACAATTTTTTATACTTTTAAGCCTTCGGCTTAATATCCTTTTTTAAAGTTTTGACCCGTTCATGTTTTTATCAAACAAAGCAGGTTTGTTTGCTCCCTAAACTCATGAAATTCACAATTTCAATATCTCCTATCATATTAGGTTCAAGTCACGTGTTTCTTAAGTATCTAAAACCCGTTTACGTTCAAGTGTTTATTTTGACCCGTTAAGGGTATTTAAGCGCTTTCAAGCGTAAAATCGCTTTCAACTACTTCTAGCATTGCATTACCACATTTCTTATCATAAAATTTTCCACCACAACTGTATTTCTGTCGGATTTAATGTGGTAATTTATAAATTCCGAGTTTTACCCCTCGGATCATTATTTTACGGCAAAGACTCTTATAGAGTCAATTGACCCAAGATTTGTCATCTTTCGCTTTTGATACTTATTCTAAGTATTTATTAAATCATAAAACTCGTTTCCGAACCACCTTTAAGGGTCGTTCGCTCGATTTAGCTTACAAGGGCATTTTGGTCAATTTTCATCCTTCTTTTACGACGAAGGACTTTTAAATACTTGTTTGACCCAAAAGTCCGACCTTTTAACTATAATCTTGTTTAGAAACCAATATGTTTCTAAAACACCATAATTATAACTCAATTTATTCGGTTTACCTAAAAGATAACCGAATATCTATTTTTAACCTTGTCTAACTCTTATAGAACCTCAAGTTCTACATGATGAGTTGAACCATTATACATACCTGGCTCGGATCAATATATTGACCTGTTTCGATACCTTGCCTTAGTGGCCGCTAAGTAATAGCGATGTAAACATCCATGTGATATTTATTCCAATAATCATATAACTCGACAAACCATTAGTCGATATTGTCAAAGGGTGATAATTTCACCTTTTGACCCGTTTGGTCTAAATGACCGTATATCTTTGCGAGATGGATTTATTATAATCTCGTATACATGACTCGCACCGGTTTACACCATACGGTCAATTTACTTATTAACAATTTTCTTAACTCTTTTGACCCATTATGACTTACGCCATAAAGTGTCCTTCAAAACTAACGGTTATCGTCAACGAGTGACCGGATTACCGTTTTACCTTTATCATTTGCATTGGTTCACCTTATAAGGTAATCATTCAAAACTCATTATCTTTTAGTCGTTTCATGACTAAATAATCGTATTATCTCATTTTAACCATTAAACATGGTTTATTTACATTGTCTCTTATTCCGAACCGCACATGTCGTGTCGGAACATCATAACTCAAACAAGACTTCATATTTATTAGTAACCTATAAAACAATAGGTATTTAATACAAAGAGTGTAAGTTATACTTACCTTGCGTCTTTATTATGCTTTTCTTCATACTTGATTCGTTTGACCCACTTCATTCCCAAGCTTCCACCTACCCCCTTAAAGAGGTTTCGTCCTCGAAACTTTTCTTACATAGTTCATTGAGTTTTAAACTCAATGCAATTTGACCCGGGTAATCTTTTAAGCATTGTTCATACCTTAACCAATTGTTAGTATTACCAGAAAAGTATGGTAATATCTTTTGGTTACAAAACATATACGTATCTCTTACTACATAATGTAACTCAAAATACCGCAATTTCGTTATTTCAACCGGTTTAGTTAACTTAGCGAAATCCATCGCCTTTACACTTTCAGACTTTTTATGAATACGTTATTTTAAACTGTTCAAAGGTCTTTAGTGGAAATTTTTTTCACTTTTAGCAAACAACTCTTTTGTTTGAATTGACTTCCCAACACTTCGCTTTGATTGTCTCCTGATCCCTCTAGTAGGTGATCAGTATTTTCTGTTAGTGGGGTCTCATGGGCCATCACTTGTATCTTGTGTTTAGATACTTTGGTTGTTTACTTGACCGAGTCACCAATTTGGCCACTTGATCATGTATATCTACTGGTTTTGTTTATTCCACGCTATTCTCAAAACAAATAGCGTATTAACAAATTTATTAATTTGAATGCTGACCTTAACCGGTCTCACTAACTAGACTTATTAATCCAATTACTTTATACCCATCGCTCAGCTTATAACGTGATTATACTTCACATTACTTTTCTTGGCCGTGATCGCGTCACGTCATATTAAGGTTTATTTCAACCTTTCATTTTCGAAAATATTTCTTTTACAGTCTTTGTTTTACGCGGGGATTTTCAACTGATTTCCTCGCTTTGTCTCATTAACCCATATGTTCTATCACTTAGCCTCGTGAGCTATTTCATTAGGCTTTCACCTCGTTAAGGCAAGGCCCTTATAATTCATTTCTTTCTATTCATGACTCGAGGTCGTTTTGGTCCCGTAGACCTTTAAACTATTTATAACTCGAAGGTTATGATGATCTTGTAGATCATTCTGTTTATGTTTGGAAATCATTTGTTTTCATATTTGAAACCCATTAAGTGTGACTGTAGTCCGTATCTACAATCATTTTCTTATGCCATCCGACGTTACTTTGTATTCAACCCGTTTGACTTATTCAGGTGAAATCCATCACTTGTGAACAGTCAAACTTTTTTCTTTATTCATCCCGTTCAACCTCACAATAGTTGAACATAATTATTAAAATTTCTGGTTGTGAAATTTTATAGTCTTTTGATCATAACTCATAATCCGAGTCCTTTGACTTTCAATCCGTGTTCCCGTCTCTTGGTCTACGCATATGTTTAATTTTCCTACCAATCGACCGGGTGATTTACTGAAGTCATCGTTAATGCATCCATTTCGGTATGCATTGTAACTTCGTTTTGACTTGTTTGGTTGTCTTTGCGAAATCCATCGCTTTATTTAACCAAACCTTTATTCTTTATTTGACCATTCTTGACGGTCTTATAATTTCTCAATGATGATTATCATCATCATTCTTTCTTTACTACGACCAAAGTCAATGACTTCGATCGTCTTTTTGGTATGGGCAATACCGTCGTTTCTATGACCTCGCGGGTCATTTATACTTTGGTTTTACATGGCCCCTTTTGTCAACCATGACTCTTTCGTCAATTATGACTTATTTCACTAATTACCTTGGGTCATTTATTTCTATGCGCGCCAGGCATCGTTTTTATGATTCCCTCGAACACCATTTATACGAGTATGCCCATAAGATTTCTTGACCCCAAGGTTCTTTTAACTTTTTATTCGCTTTGACCTTACCACATTGGACATAACTGTGTTCACTACTTACTTGGCCAGAGTAAGCGATCAACACATGGTACACATGACCTTATTATAATTACCACATCACGTCCCATGTAAGTAATCTCTCGAGTTATTTTATTTAGTAAAACTTTATTTAATTGCCAATTAACAATTACCAGTTTTACCCATTTTATCCTTGAACATTTACAATGTTCCTTTTATAACCATTTATATAATCACATTCATCGATGTGATCATTACTTTTATCAATTTGAATCCTTATTGAGAATACTTACTTGGATGATTACTTTCGTCCAAGTTTATTTTTAAACGAAATTCAGTTATTGTCTCATTATTCATGACTGTGAATAACACGTATCAATACTAAATTTCTTTTGGAAACGTCATCCTGGATATGAATCCCATCCAGGTTTTCCAAGTTTTATATTCTATATGTAACTTGTCATTCACTATGTATTTGTTGCATAGTTCTGTTTGCACTATAAGTTTAAGACATGTACCTTGTAGCTACTTGCCCTGATAAACTTTCCTTGTTGTTCGATCTCTCATTCGAGATTGTTTCTCCATTCCAGTCTTTAGCGTATATGATTTACTTGTCATACTTCTGACTATTTCCTTTATCGTATCAATAATTCTTTAGACTCTCGTCATCTTCGGATACGAGGGTCCTTTAGCTAAAACGTATACAAAGATTAGTAACGTTTATCATTAATAAGTGCCCGTATTATAATACAAGGCTTTCAACAATACGTGCTAACACACGTAATTCGTTTAACTATATTGGTCTTTTATCGCTTTATTTGGGGTAACGTGTTTTACACGTTATCCCTATGTGTTGTTTTTAACACTTTTCATGCTAGACCGTTAATATACTGAATAACTTACCGGATTTTGCGATCAAGTCTCGAACCGAACACCAATCTTTATCAAGAACATAAGGTTTAAGTTCAAGCATAGTTTTTTTTCCACCATACTTAAATCTCTTAAACCATGGCTCTAATACCAACTTGTATGACCCTTAGTCCATTTCATACGATTATCATATATATATTTTGATTATAATAGTGTATTTAAGATTAAACATACACTTAAAAATACTAGTTTGTTAAAAGCATTTTAAACTTTAAAACATTTTAACATAACATGTATAAATTCTTCGTTTAAGAGTGACGACGAAACTCTTAGCGGAAGCTTTAATCTATATATGTTCGGTTCCTCATCGAGCTTGATCGTCCTCCGGTTATTCAAATGGTACCTACATTTCATATAAACATGAAATGAGTTAGTCATATAATGTTTAAAACGTGTCTAAACAAGTTCGCGAGTCAAAAACATGCAACCCACAGGTTTCAGCAACAAATATGCAGCATTATGACCCGTCGCATAGCGCGACGGGATGAGTCCTGATCTGTCGCGCGACGCGAGCCCCGTCGCGGGCCGCGACACCATTTGGTGTTACCCGTCGCGTAGCGCGAGGGTGGCATTTCAACAGCGAGTTTGGTTCAGGTCAGCATAATTCCCAGCTAAACTCAGTTGTACGAAAACGACCATAACTTGGTAGTTATTGATCCGTTTTACGACCCGTTTCTTCCTACGTGATCGTAATTTAATTCTCCATCGCATGGAGTTAACACCCAACATCCGGATTAACAAATTTTTATACTTTTAAGCATTCGGCTTAATATCCTTTTTCAAAGTTTTGACCCGTTCATGTTTTTATCAAACAAAGCAGATTTGTTTGCTCCCTAAACTCATGAAATTCATAATTTCAATATCTCCTATCATATTAGGTTCAAGTCAAGGGTTTCTTAAGTATTTAAAACCCGTTTACGTTCAAGTGCTTATTTTGACCCGTTAAGGGTATTTAAGCGCATTCAAGCGTAAAATCGCTTTCAATTACTTCTAGCATTGCATTACCACATTTCTTATCATAAAATTTTCCACCACAACTGTATTTGTGTCGAATTTAATGTTGTAATTTATAAATTCTGAGTTTTACCCCTTGGATCATTATTTTACGACAAAGACTCTTATAGAGTCAATTGACCCAAGATTTGTCATCTTTCGCTTTTGATACTTATTCTAAGTATTTATTAAATCATAAAACTCGTTTCCGAACCACCTTTAAGGGTCGTTCGCTCGATTTAGCTTACAAGGGCATTTTGGTCTGTTTTCATCCTTCTTTTACGACGAAGGACTTTTAAATACTTGTTTGACCCAAAAATCCGACCTTTTAACTATAATCTTATTTAGAAACCAATATGTTTCTAAAACACCATAATTATAACTCAATTTATTCGGTTTACCTAAAAGATAACCGAATATCTATTTTTAACCTTGTCTAACTCTTATAGAACCTCAAGTTCTACATGATGAGTTGAACCATTATACATACCTGCCTCGGATCAATATATTGACCCGTTTCGATACCTTGCCTTAGTAGCCGCTAAGTAATAGCGATGTAAACATCCATGTGATATTTATTCCTATAATCATATAACTCGACAAACCATTAGTCGATATTGTCAAAGGGTGATAATTTCACCTTTTGACCCGTTTGGTCTAAATGACCGTATATCTTTGCGAGATGGATTTATTATAATCTCGTCTACATGACTCGCACCGGTTTACACCGTACGGTCAATTTACTTATTAACAATTTTCTTAACTCTTTTGACCCATTATGACTTACGCCATAAAGTGTCCTTCAAAACTAACGGTTATCGTCAACGAGTGACCAAATTACCGTTTTACCTTTATCATTTGCATTGGTTCACCTTATAAGGTAACCATTCAAAACTCATTATCTTTTAGTCGTTTCATGACTAAATAATCGTATTATCTCATTTTAACCATTAAACATGGTTTATTTACATTGTCTCTTATTCCGAACCACACATGTCGTGTCGGAACATCATAACTCAAACAAGACTTTATATTTATTAGTAACCTATAAAACAATAGGTATTTAATACAAAGAGTGTAAGTTGTACTAACCTTGCGTCTTTATTGTGCTTTTCTTCATACTTGATTCGTTTGACCCGCTTCATTCCCAAGCTTCCACCTAGCTTGCCAAGCGTCAAACTATCATTGTGATTTGTAAGATGGTTAGATTAGTCGTAATCATTTATGACTATTCCATCCTACGATTCTTATGTTGAATTTATCATTCGATCATATCATTGGTCAGTTTGACTTTTTAAAGTCAACTGCCTATTGACATAATTAATTACACTAAGTAGCTCAACTATTCGTTTAATTACTTGGTCAATTATCCGGTAAGCTTCATTCTCATGCTACCGTTTTAATCATTTACTAACCAAGTTTTTTGTAATTATAATTCATCGAATTAACACAACTTTAATCCTTTTAATACATGATTTTATCACACATCATCCTAACAATAATCTATCATCATTTTCGTTTTATCACACAAAACCCGTTTCATAGTAAGTATGATCATAAACTCAAACACACAATTTGTTTAAGTATTTCATTATTACTATCATATATGATGATTATAAACACAATTATATCATCAAGTTCTTCACATGATTAAAACCCACTTATCCTAGTGTGGTAAATCATCTAATCATTCAAATCATAGCATATATGTATACTTTTTCACTTAGGGTTTGGTTCCTAAGCAAGTATACATCACTAATTCAATCATAGCTTCAATAATTCATTCATAATTCGTGATTATGATGATTATCCAAAATTCACAACTTCACAAATCATCAAAAATTGACATACCTTATGATCCCCTAGCTTGGGTGATCATTAATTCACGTTCAATTGTGAATTTGGACCTCGTTTGAGCCTTCAATTTGATGATTATGTTGAGAGTTAGGGTTTGGCTCCTGGGGAGATCTCTGTGTTCGAACAGAACACCCTTAAAACACACTAAGTGTGTGTTTTTGTTAGACTTTTGTTTTTATAACATAACTTTCAAGTTTATCCTCTTTGGCCCCTCTTGTTTGGTTAGATTATTAAGTAGGCCACAACCCACTTAATTTCTAACAATTATACCCACTTATTAACTAGGTTAAACATTCCTAGTTAAATTAGTGGGTTTGGAGAAATTCATGACTAAGTTTATTTTAAGTCCCGTTAACTCGAGATTTTATAAATTTTATTTCCTCAAAAGCCTTTATATAACTTTTATTTAATATTAGGTTTAGTTATATAAATCCTAATATTTTCTGGGTTAATTTTTCCACTAACGGTATTTTACCCGTCTTTTAAATATTAACGTGGTTTGATTACCAAATCCGTTTTCGGGGTGTTACAATAGTTTTATTAATAAATAATAAAAATAAACAAGTAAGATTATAAAACAAACTAAACATCCTTTATATTAATTTATTTACTAATAAATAGAACTTAAATTTAGAATAGACAAAGGTAAGTATAAGAGGAGTTTTTTTTCCAATAAGTTACTCTTTATTTATTGAGTTGATTATACGATCGATATTCATCTAAAGTCATCTCTCGCCCTTAACGAGACATTCGATGGTTAAGGTGTGCGTCTTACAACCAAAAGATTGGAAGTTTAGGGGGTGGGGGAGGCACTTTAGGGTAGTACCCTAGCCACATTGTCATGTCAAATATACTTCAAAGTAACCCGCAACCCATTACCCTAGCAGCAAACCATACTCGGAAGAGTAACTCACCTGGCCTACCCGCGTAGGTTCGAACCTTTTTTTTGAAAATAAACTTTCATAACCAAACAGCCGAACCCGAAGACCGGGCCGGACCAAACAACAAAACAAAACTACATAATCACAAATTTACACCAATCGTTCCACACAATGGAATGAAAAGACGATCTATCAATTTTCTTAACTAAAAATATATAACAATACTATACTTAAATTAAAAAGAATAAAATACTGGTTTTTATGACGTATTTTAAAAAAATTAACGTACAAAAAAATTACAATCGTTAAAAAATTGTGAGAGAGTTGGTTTTTTTATAAATGGATAAAGTGTAGGTAATAACTAATTATCTATAATTTTGTTAAGGATGAAAGATTAAAGTGTAATTAGCGTTTGAAATACTAATTTACCCTTATTTTAAGTTGTAACTATGTATTAAAGCAAAAATAAGTTATTAATTTTTTGATATCTTCAAAAGCCTTTATCTTATACATTGTATATTAACCATCACAAGTGGCCTAGTGGTGGAGTGACTTGGGTTCTCCAATGGAGACCCAAGTTCAATTCCCATTAGTGCCACTTTGGTGGCCACCGACACCCGCTTTAAAGCCGGACCGAGGACACTCGAGGTCTCGGGTTTGAAACATGTTTCTTACCCCTCTTTGATGGCTATGGGTATTTGCCGCCAGGGATCCTTGTCGGGTGGTGAACTGGGAAGGGAGATCCCTTCCGCGGTCAGGGGTACCGTGCAATTACCCTTTTTTTATACATTGTATATCACATACGTTAATAAATTTTTGTTTTATGTTTTTATGTTGTATTCTATCTTATTTTTAGCTTACAATATATACATACTAGGTTATAACCCCGTGTATTACACAGGTCGAATAAATGAATTTTATATACTAAATAATAAAACAATATATCTTTAAAAACCTCTTTTATTGCACGGGTTGAATAAATATAATTTTATATATTAAATAATAATAAAATTATATCTATAAGAACCATATTGTACGGGTTGAATAAATATAATTTTATATACCAAATAAAAAAGTTATATCTTTAAAACCACTTGTTTTACACGAGTTGAATAAATGTAATATTGTTTACCAAACAATAAAATAATACATTTTTAAGAAATCTCATTTATTACATGGGTTGAATAAATGTAATTTTATATATCAAATAATAAAAAAGTAAAATCTATTTGATACCAAACTAAACAAAACGTTCAAATATATAGTTAATATCAAGAGTAAATTACGATTTTGTCCCATGTGGTGATATTACTTTTATCCTTTTAGCAAAAAAACGAATCTTTTAACATCTGAGCCTATAATGTCTTTTTTTTCTAACCATTTTGGCCCCTACCAAAAGGGTTAGAAAAAAAGACGTTGAGGTCCAAAAGGGTTAGAAAAAAAGATGTTGAGGGCTCAGATGTTAAAAAATCTTTTTTGGGCTAAAAGGGTAAAAGTGATATAACCACATGGCCCAAAATCGTAATTTACTCTAATATCAAATTAGATAACTAAGTTTGAATTTGAAGTAAATAGATAAATATAAAAGTAATAATTAAACTAAATAATATTTAGTAAAATGATTATCTATAATTAATTAAAAAAAATTAAATTAAAATTATAATTATCTATAAGACATGGCCTAATATGATAACAAGTGTCCTCAAAGTAGTTTCTTTTATTATTTTTATTATATGTATAGATGTAAAGTTATTAAAGGTGTACATTTGTACAACAAAATAAATGTTCCAATTTTTGTCATGACAGTATATAAAGCCTATATGTTCATTACAAATACATACATCCTCTCTATGGAGAACATCAACATTTACCAAATTAATGGGATAAATGCCGAGAGGTCATTGGCTCTTGTTTGTTAGTTACAAATTAATGGGGTCTAATTCTTTTTGAGTTGGAAATGGGACGGGATTCTATTTTTCTTGGAGTACCTTTTGCGGAGAAATAAATAAAGCTTGATTTTTTTATATAGAAAATAATGATTTTTCCCATGACATTATAGTCTAGTGACGTTTTTAGAGTGTTTTTCTCAGATTTATTGGGTTTCTCCTGAATTAGTGTATATGCATTATTGCTTAGTAGAGATGTATATGATCGGGTGTTTCCTAGATGACACGATAATACTCTAGTGGTCATATAAAACCAATAAAATAAGTTTTCTTATAAAACCAAGTCATCTAAGTTAATCCATGCACGATTTTGTAGTTGTGTATCTTTTTTTTTTCTTTAATATATGCCTTTTCTTTCAAACCTAACACGCTATCAAACTCTTTTACATGTACAAGAATACAATAATTTAGTTAATTTTACTCTCTCTTCAAATTAGCAGGATGCAAATGGATATAAACAGTAGCCTTTCAAATTGGTTGCTCTAAACATCAATTAATTAAGTTATATAACCTTGGTCCTTGAACCTTAATCACTATAAACATCAAATTAGACATACAAATATCAATATTCTTGTACTCAAATTCATTTATTATGTTACAACTGCGTTACTTAACAAGTTGTGCAAATACACTAACACTGAATAGAAATACAATCAACATACCCATAAAGATAGGACTACAATTATATATATAAAAATACATAAGATCGAAACTAAGATAAAATCAAGCCCAATTATATATCTATATGTCCCTTCTAAAAGTACGGACATGAATATTCCACAAAGCTAATTAGATGCCCATGTTTAAAAAACCCTATTACTGCAAGGCACTCTCTACAAAATCTAGCAAATGGATCTATCCTCAAGAATGGGGGGAAGAACAGCCAAAAGCTCGTAATCATCACAAAAGCCAGTGTTAATGCCCGCGATACACCCGGTGGGGGTTGGAACCGTGGACCCATGGTTTTCTTGACCACGATCTCGATTCCAACCCACACCCCTTGTAGGACAAAAAACCAAGTGACTTCCCATGTCGGGTTCAACCGGCCAAGGTAGTAAAATATCATCTCATGCATGACCCCGGACACGAGAAATGTTGCCAAAACCGCAGGCACGGACACCCATCTTTCCGGAAGCAGACGGCTAAATATTGCACGAGATGGATGGTAGACTGTAGGGCGTAGTATGCTAGACACCATAAGGTTCCATCTTTTTCCCCAAAAATTTTGGACGGATGTCGCGTGGTGGGGCTCATCGAACTGTGGTTCGAGCTCAGCCCCAACCACGGTCCGAGCCAAAGAGGCTGCTAAAGCTAGCAATAACTCGAGTGCGAAGAAGATGTAATAAGCATAAATTGATGTTGCAAATAAAGGGTGGAACTTTTCTTTATAAGTATAGGCTTTAAGTGTGATGAAAAGGAGAAAAACCCTAGGGGCATACTCTTTGGGTGATCTTTGAGGGATTTTTGTGATTTGGTGAGATGGGTTTGGTTGATTTTTTATGATCTTGATGGGTAGGCAAGCAGTGGTTATGAAATGGGATAAAGGGAGGGTTGGGTGTGAAGATAAGGGGCCATGACCAAAGGCATAAAGAATGAGCTTGAAGCTTCCAAGCCATGACATGAAGAAGAAAGTTAAACCACAATGGAACACACTATGGAGGTTTAAGGGGAGATACAAGAAGAGAAGTACGACAGGAAATATAGCCAAGAATCGAGTTTTACGTTGTGCAATAAACATGCCAATAGTGTGGCAATATAGGAGAGATGTTAAAGCTATACTCCAATCCAAAATTAGATTATACGTTTCACCCTTCATCTCTCTCTCACTCACTAATTTCTTTACTTTTGCCTCTCAATTATACATCACACCACGAGATGAAGTTATAATGAATAGCAGAGAGGATGACAAAGAAGCTTGTTTATTTATTTTTTTTTAAATATCTACTCGGCGCTTTTTTTATTTTTATTTTTTTGCCCAAAACCCTTAAAAACATGTATATAACATGTATAATTTTTTTCAAAAAAAAAAAAAAAACATCGGGAGCTTTGAGTTTCCCGGGTTTTCTAAATTAAAGTGGATTTTCTATACATCATTCCCCAATCTATTATATATAATAAATGAAAGTTATTTGGGCCACGTGTCACTTGATTAGGGCATCCTCAGTTCTCTTTTCCCGCCCAACAGTGTCATCCTCTTTTCCTTATATAACCTCTCTTCTCACTTCTGATCTTTCTTTACAAACGCCTAGGGTTCTTTCTCTCTCTGTATTCAGGCGATTCAAATTCAAATTTCACAAACCTTAATCTTCTTCCAGACGCCACCATAAAATAATCTTTTGTTCATCGATTACTTAATCAAAAGGTTTGTTCTTTTTTTTTAGTTGAAATACTTTCATGATTTCCTGTTATTTATACTAATCCTTTGTGTTTTGTGTCTTTTCATGTAACCATTGTTAGGGTTTTTGTCATCAAAGTTGAAATCCGCTTAGCTGCGGATAGATTTCTGCCATAAGCTGATATGTTTGAATATGTTTTGAAATTAGCGTTTTTTTTCTAGATGGTGATGATATGAGTATAACATCTGTTGATTATTGATGTTTGAGTATGTTCAGCCATTATTCTTTCTGAAATTAGAGTTTCATTTCCAGTTCTCGAGGTATTATCTGCTTGTAACAGCAATGGTTCAGCATCTACAGTGGATTCAACATCAGGTGTTTGCTATTATTGTTTGATGTTGTTTGCTATTATTGTCTGATGTTGTTTGCTATTGTTGTCTGATGTTGTTTGCTATTGTTGTTTGATGTTGTTTGCTATTGTTGTTTGCAGTTGAAGATATCTTAATTAAGGTAATAATTGTATTACATCCTGTTGAAAATTAGATTTGATGAATTTAGGGAAAGTGAGGTTGAAAGTTAATAACCCAACAGTGGCGCATTTCATTCTACAGGTTCCATAAATTAAGGGTATTCTCATACAATGATGATGATTGTTCCACGGTAGTTTTCCAGTATTATTGTTCCAACATCATTTAAAGTATGTGTTTTTTGCTACTCTGATTTTCAATTTTGAGTTTTTTTATTTTGAAGTGATATACTCTAATTCTCGGTTTATATTTCAGTCTAATCACAGTTGTTTGAAATTCATACAATCTGCTGCGGGTTATTATAGGTTTGTATTCAAAGAAGCATAAAGTTTAATTAAACACAAAGAAAGATTATTAAATTTATAGTTAAAATAATTTTTGCTTATGTCTAAATGATGATGATGATTATAATTGACTTGTGCAGAAGATGATGATGTAGAACCCACAGTAGTTCCTACTAAACGCAAGAAAGGATCTGCTATTGTTATAATTGACTTGTGCAGAAGATTTCATGTTGTAAGAATCAGTGAATTCTCAGATAATAGATTGCTTTGCCGGATTAGATTATGTGTTAAGTTATAGTTCTTTAAGTGATTGTTTCGTTTTCTTGGATTCTATGTAATATTGTAAAGAAGTACAATAACAAACAGTGGTTTTAACATCTGTTTGCAATTTGGTCAATAGTTAATGGAAACCCCTGTTAGGTTGAACAGTAGATGTTATTAACTTAAACATCTGTTCAGGAAAACGACTGTTTGCACTTTATGTACCTAGAGTTTGATTAATCAAAGGAAAACGACTGTTTAGTATCAGCAGTGGTTCAGCATCTACAACGGATTCAAATTTAGTATTTAATTATCAGTGGTTCTTATGTAACTTTAGTATTTCATTATGAGTTTGTTTCATGTTGTAAGAATCAGTGAATTCTCAGATAATAGATTGCTTTGCCGGATTAGAGTATGTGTTAAATTATAGTTCTTTAAGCGATTGTTTCGTTTTCTTGAATTCTATGTAATTTTGTAAAGAAGTACAATAACAAACAGTGGTTTTAACATCTGTTTGCAATTTGGTCAATAGTTAATGGAAACCCCTGTTAGGTTGAACAGTAGATGTTATTAACTTAAACATCTGTTCAGGAAAACGACTGTTTGCAATTTATGTACCTAGAGTTTGATTAATCAAAGGAAAACGACTGTTTAGTATCAGCAGTGGTTCAGCATCTACAACGGATTCAAATTTAGTATTTAATTATCAGTGGTTCTTATGTAACTTTAGTATTTCATTATGAGTTTGTTTCATGTTGTAAGAATCAGTGAATTCTCAGATAATAGATTGCTTTGCCGGATTAGATTATGTGTTAAATTATAGTTCTTTAAGTGATTGTTTCGTTTTCTTGAATTCTATGTAATTTTGTAAAGAAGTACAATAATAAACAGTGGTTTTAACATCTGTTTGCAATTTGGTCAATAGTTAATGGAAACCCCTGTTAGGTTGAACAGTAGATGTTATTAACTTAAACATCTGTTCAGGGTTAAACAGATGTTTGGGGTTTAACAGATGTTTGGCTCTAAACCAAACATCTGTTTAAGGTCAACATCTATTTGAGTATTGGTCCTGTTGTGAAATTTGTTTGACCCAACAGTGGTTTTAAACCACCAGATAAACATCTCTTTATGTGCAAACACCTGTTTATGGTCAAACTTCTGTTTATGGGCAAACTTCTGTTTAAGGCGAAACATATGTTTCTTCAAAATCTGTTGACCATTGACTGACCAAACATCAGTGTTTAAAAAACTGTTGGGTATCCACTGATAGGAAAAATAGCCACTGCTCACTTTTTTTATTGTTGGCATCTATTGATATTGACCATCAGTTGTTTTCCTAAAAAACAGCCACTGCTCACTTTTTTGTTATTGATGGTGTTAGTTAGTGATAGATTGAAATTATCAAATAAAAACTAGAATTAAAAGGAAATTACCATTTTACCTCGTCTTTACATACCAATGAGGTAAGATTTCCTCCAACATTGTTTTGATCATACAATTTAAAAAATTCTTTATAACTATTTGTTGGAAATCAAATCAGTAATTAATGCTAATTTCTTGAGCTTTGGACATTTAAAACATGCAAAATGTGAATTTCAAACTCACGGTTTAAAAATTAGAAAAGTCATCATGACAATGACAGTTGCTTTCAAATCATCATCAGTAATTACTGATAATATCAGTAATTACAGAAAAGTCATAATGACAATTGACGTTCGGTATCTACTGATAGGAAAAAATAGCCACTGGTCACTTTTTTATTCTTGACATCCATTGATATTTACCATCCATGGTGTTAATTAGTGATATATTGAAATTATCAAATAAAAACTACACTTAAAATGAAATTACAATTTTACCTAATCGTTACATTGCAATGAGATAAGAGTTCCTCCAATATTGTTTTCCTGATGAAATTTAATCTTAAATTAAAAAATAAAAAAATACTTGATGGGTATTTGTTGCAAATCAAATCACTAATTAATGGTAATTTCTTCAGCTTTGGACTTTTAAAATATGCAAAATATGAATTTCAAACTGACGGTTATTATCTCTTAATTAAAGTTAAAATAAAAATTAGAAAAGTCAACATCACAATTGCTTTCAAATCAGATCACTGATAATATCAGTAATTTTGAAATTAAATTTATGCAAGATGGTAATTTAGAATTGACTTTCTCTCTTTTTTTTTTTCCCTACTTTGCATATCATTACTAATATTTATTTACTTTATTAAGGAGGGATATAAAGATATACACTACTTACCTTTCAGTTCCCAATAAACATCAGTTCCCAATAAACATCATCACAATTGCGGTCAAATCAAATCAGTAATTACTAATAATATCAGTAATTTTGAAATTCAAAATTCAAACCATATATATTTTTATCCTTAATGTTAAATTAAAAAATAAAAAAAATACTTTTTGACTATTTGTTGCAAATCTAATCAATAATAATTAATTGTAATTTCTTGAGCTTTGGACTTTTAAAATATGCAAAACTAGAATTTCAAACTGACGGTTATCTCCGATTACACTTCTTTGTTTAAAAAACTGCCACTGCTAGGAAAAATAGCCACTGCTCACTTTTTGTTTACCATTGACTGACCAAACATCAGTGTTTAAAAAACTGTGGGGTATCCACTGATAGGAAAAATAGCCACTGCTCACTTTTTTTATTGTTGAGATCTATTGATATTGACCATCGGTGGTTTTCCTAAAAAACGGCCATTGCTCACTTTTTTGTTATTGATTGTTTTAGTTTAGTGATAGATTGAAATTATCAAATAAAAAGTAGAATTACAATAAAATTATCATTTTACCTCATCTTTACATACCAATGAGGTAAGATTTCAAACAACATTGTTTTGATCATAAAATTTAAAATTAAATAAAAAAATAAAAAAATTTCTTTATAACTATTTGTTGCAAATCAAATCAGTAATTAATATTAATTTCTTGAGCTTTGGACATTTAAAACATGCAAAATGTGAATTTCAAACTCACGGTTATTATGTTTTTAAAAATTAGAAAAGTCATCATGACAATGACAGTTGCTTTCAAATCATCATCAGTAACTACAGAAAAGTCATCATGAAAATTGACCTTCTCTCTTTTTTTCCTACTTTGCATAACAATTCAAATATTTAATATTTTAATAAAGAGAGGATAAGGATATATACTACTGTGGATTACGTATGAACATCAGTTCCCAATAAATAAGATAATTTAATAATTATCAGTTCCCACATTCAAAATTGAAAATTCAAACCGTATATTCTAATCCTATAAATAAGATATAATTATCTACTATCAGATTCAAATCTCGCTCGCTCATATATGTGTGCGTTTATCTCTCTCTCAAATGCATCTTTCTCGTGATTTAGGCGCTAATCTCCGATTACACTTCTTTGTTCGAATGTTTGTTCAACATGTTATCGTTCCAGTATCATTGTTCCAACATCGTCGTTTCAATGAAGATTCCCATCACAAGTCAACCTTTCAATATGGATGTTGCAGTATCATTGTTGCAACATCGTGAAAAGTTGCGTTGTTCGATTTTTGTTAAATCGAAAGTCAGGTTTTCTTGTGTCAGGTTTGTCATTGGGATTTCTTCTTTTATAGAAAGTATGGATAGATTCTTGCAATATCTTGAAAACTTAGATGTGCTACAACAGTTGAGAAGAGACCTTTGCATTTTAGGTTTGTTTCTTGTTTGTGTTGTCAGTAATATAGAGTGCGGTGATAGAGACTTGCAGTTCTTGGCGATGCTGAAGTACATACATCTAGAGGTTCAGCAATGGATGGAGTTGAAACTAAAGTTTCTTAATTCTTGCTGTTATTCTTAGATTTGAACTTTAATACTGTTTAGTATGTCATGTAATTATTGGACTTTTAGTTTTAAGGTCATGAATAAATTAATAAAATTTATTTTATGAATCTATGTTGTATTTTTTTTTTTATTATTTACTGTTTTAGTAAGATTTAAATTATGTTGATGTTGAATTGTGTCTGAACATCTGTTTGGTAAGACAACAGAGGTTTAATAGTGTCAATGCTTCTTCTCAAAGGGTTATGTTGCGGTTATAACAGCTGATCATGCTAAGGATTGTTATAGTTAACAACTGCTCTTTATAAAGACTGATGTTCTTAATGGTTGATGAGGCCTATCCACTGTTGAAGACAAAGCCATGTTAAAGACAATGTAGCTAAAGCCTGATCAACCAAAGGAAAACCACTGCTCAGTAGCAGCAGTGCTTCAGCATCTATAGTGGATTCAACTTTAGTATTGATGTACCAGTGTTTCTATGTTGTGTTATATTTTTATTTATTATTTAGTGTTTGAGTACGATTTAAATTATGTTGATGTTGAATTGTGTCTGAACATCTGTTTCATAAGACAATAGAGATTTAATAGTTTCAATGCTTCCTCTCAAAGGGTTATGTTGTGGTTATAACAGCTGATCATGCTAAGGACTGTTATAATTAACCACTGCTCCTTATAAATACTGATGTTCTTAAAGGCTGATGAGGCCTATCCACTGTTGAAGACAAAGCCATGTTAAAGACAAGCACTTATGTACCTAAAGCCTGATCAACGAAAGGAAAACCACTGCTCAGTAACAGCAGTGCTTCAGCATCTATAGTGGATTCAACTTTAGTATTTATGTACCAGTGTTTCTATGTTGTATTCTATTTTTATTTATTATTTAGTGTTTGAGTACGATTTAAATTATGTTGATGTTGAATTGTGTCTGAACATCTGTTTGATAAGACAACAGAGGTTTAATACTTTCAATGCTTCCTCTCAAAGAGGTTTTTGAGTCGTTATAACAGCTGATCATGCTAAGGACCGTTATAATTAACCACTGCTCCTTATAAATACTGATGTTCTTAAAGATTGATGAGGCCTATCCACTGTTGAAGACAAAGCCATGTTAAAGACAAGCACTTATGTTCCTAAAGCCTGATCAACGAAAGGAAAAACATTGCTCAGTAGCAGCAGTGATTCAGCATCTATAATGGATTCAACATCAGTATTTTATACTCTGTTAGATTGTTAAATTTCATATCATAGGGTTGTTTATATGTAACGGTATTTATCACATCACCCCAGCATGCTAACTGATTATATGTAATACTTTATTTAAAAAATCTCAAAATTCATCTTAAAAATAGTTAAAATGAATTTTTTTTATGAATTATAAGCATTAAAATGTTTTAAGGCTATCCACTGATAACTTAAAGTCTCCCACTGTTTTTCAGTGTAATCATTGCAACCACTGTTATTATTCCATCAGTGTCTTCATAAAACAACTGTGTTCCATTACTCATCAGGGGTTGGCTCGTGGACAGTTCATAGCCGTCAGATCTTTTGTAACCGCTGCCACGTCAGCATTCACTTTTCCTGCTATAAAACCCTGATCAAAACCCCCAATCAGGGTTTTAACTGTCGAATCGAATTCATTTTTCCTTTTTCAAAGCAGTTATCCTCCATTTCTCTCAAAATTCCTCATCGTCCTTCTTCCTCAAATGGCAAAATCACGGTCTTCATCAGTTAAAAGGAAATCCAGTCAAAAGGTCATACAAATTCGATACAAAGCTCCCCATAACTACTTGGGTCTCTTGACAAAACCAAGTAACACTGAAACGTTCAATTCCGTCATAGATGCCCTTTCGTCTTCAAAATACAAAACTTTGTTGACTTCTGATGCTCCGATTTACTTGGCAACCCAGAGGGAATTTTGGAAAAATGCAAAACTTGAATATCAAGATAAAACACCCATAGCTATCAATTCCTCGATAAAGGGTGTTGATGTTAAAATCACACCACAAACCATTTCTGAGGTGTTTGAACTCAATGATCTTGAAGGTAAGACTTTTTTCCCTAAAATAGAGTATCAAACAGATTTTTTAGAAAGAGGGTATGCAAAGCAAATGAAAAAAAACACTTTGCAAAAAGGCAGTTTTCCCCCTGCCCCAAGGTTTTTGTTTCATACCCTCTTAATGTGTGTTTCTAATAAGACCACTGCTTTCAATGAAATTCCATTAAAGATCCAATACCTGGCATATGCTATCTTGCATGGGGAAAACTTTAACTATTCACAGGAGATCTTTAATGACTTGGTAAAAAATGTTGATACCAAATCATTTTTACTATTTCCAAGGTTCCTAAGCTTTTATTTTCAAAAGAAATTTGGAAAGGATGATGCTCATGTACTCATCCAGGGTGAACCTTTTCAAATAAATGGCCTTACACCGTTAACATTTACAAGGCTATCAAAAGTGTCCAAAACACAAGCAGAGGCTCCTGAGCAGACTTTAGCAGCTACCACTGCTCCTCAGGCACCTGCTGCTGAGCCCACTGCTCAAGGTGATCACAGCAGCAAAACAACTGCTGTGAAACCGACACCTAAATCCACCAAAAGACCAAGACAAAAGAAAACACAAAAGCCCCTCAAACCTAAAACAAAGGCAACTCTGGAAGATGAGATCCCAGAGCCACTGCCGGTGAAAACACAAAAGTCACCAGAAACCACTGCTGCTACTTCCTCACAGCAGATGGTAGAAATATCTCAACCTGAGCCTCAAACTCCTCCTGTTTCTTTTCAAAAAGAACAGGTTGTAAGAATAGGGACATCAAATTATGTTGCTTTGGACTCACTTGAATCCATCATCCCCAGCCCACTGCCCGGGGCAAATCCTCTTTCCACTCCCGTACTCACTGTTACAATTCCACCACAAACAAAACTTTTGTTGGATGCAGTTGATATAAATCAGATAGCAATCAGTTCCTCTCAACCCCCTATCACTGAGAGCATGCCACAGAAAGTGACTGTGTCTGAGCTCCCTATCATTGCTAACCCACCAACAACACCTGAGGAGGTTACACTGCAGGATGTACAAGTACTTCCTGTCAGTAGTTCAAGTGAAGCAGCTACTACAAGTGTTGAACCCACTGGTTTACACTTGGACAGTAGTTTCATTAATCAGACTTCCTTGAAGGCAATTTCTTCTATGGGAACCTTTCTAAATACTGGTGTGTATCCTGTATACACTGGTGAGCTTAGATTGGTAACCTCTGCTGAGGAAAGAAGTCCCCAGTTCCAAGAAAAAGGGGCAACAGGGGATGACTTTTGGGAAAGTCTCCCTCAGTCAACCACTGTTACAACCACCTCTGGTGGGAAATCAGATGATCCCATTAAATTGGATGATGGTTTAATGTACCGAGAATTGAGGGAGAGGCTTAACAAACTGGATACATCTATTGCAGAAATCAAAACCATACTGCAACAGTTGTTACAAAAACAGCAGGCACCACCTGCTCCCACTGACCTTTGGGCATTATTTCAACCTCTGCTTCACCAACAAAGAGCAAATGCTGATCAGAAACATGAAATTCAGCTTCAAAATATTAGAAATATAATGGAAGCCAGGTTCAAAGACACTCAGGCAGATATAAAAACCCTGAAGGCTCAATTTATGAACACCACTGGCACTGCTCCTCCCTCTATCATCTTTGTGGACAGCCCACCACCAAATAATGCCAAAAAGGCGGAGAAAATGAGGCAGTTGAAGAAAAAGGGATATGAAGATGGTCTGTACATTGCACCAGATAATTCAACAATGCTTGCACACATCCCTTTGCCAGATGGTTCCAAAAAGGTTGATGTAATCTTAAATGCCATTGCTGATGCAAAAGCAAGGGTGAAAAAGGATATGGAGGCAAAGGATAAAGGAAGGTTTGAACAGGAGAAGAGAGTTTTTATGGAGATGAATGAACAGGGTACTTCTGAGGCAAAGGATCAAGAAAATTCTCAGCCCATAAGAAAGTCTACTAGAAAAGTCACACAACCCAAAACCACACCTCCCAAATCCACAAAACAAACTCCCAAACCTTCCAAAAGCTCCACACATCAATCTTCGAAACCAACAGATGTTAAAACACCTGTTGTATCAACAGTTGTTGCTTTTTCAGTAATTTCAACATCTGTTATCCAAACTTTCACCACTACCAGTTCAACACACACTACATCCACTGTCTTATCTCCATTACAAAAAATCCCTTCACCACCACCAATACCACCTGCTAAAAGGCAGAAGACAACAGTTGACACATCATCCGTGGTAATGGCAACAGTGGTTGAAACACCAGTTGTTTCAACAACTGTTAGTCAAACACACACCATCACTACTCAAACACCCCAACACAAAACCATCATCACAAAACTCACCACCTGTCTTAAAGCAAAAGACAACTGTTGATACATCAACAGTGGTTGAGACACCAGTTGTTTCGACAACTGTTAGTCAATTACCTACCACTTTTAACAATCCTTCCCAAGCCATAATTCTGTTTGCTCCAAAACCTCAAATAGAAACACCTCCTCCTGAAAATGTGTATACTAGAAGAAAAAATATTCAAGTGCATGATGATGATATACCAGCACCTGATCCTGTTTCATCTGTACCTTACAAAATCACCAAACCTGAATCTTTCATTCCTCCAAAATTGGTCAATCCAATCAAAGATCCAATATCTCTTCAAGGATATGAGTCTGCAGATGGTACCCCAGCAGCTGCCAGTTATCCACTGGAACTCCATGCAGTAAAGAATGAAATGAGGCAGTTCTACACAGTTGATGATCCTTCAAAAAGGAAATTCCCTTCTCTGGTTGGTTTTAGAAATCCAAAAAACATGGATGAATATCTAAAACTAAAAGCTAGACAAGCTCAAATAATAGCCAGGGTTGAATGCGAAGGAGAAAATGACAATGTGTATTCAAGTCATTATCAGTTTTTACTCACCAAAGTCAAGCTCATGGAAGACTATGCTAGAGATTTGAGTAAAGAAATGTCAAATTTACCACCAGAACCTGGCCTGCAAAAAGATGTGAGAAAAGACATTCTGGCATTGATCATGAGTGAGAATTTCTACCCTGCCAAGGAAGAGCAATTCCAAGATTGGCCACTGCTTGTTGGTCTCAAAGCAGAACTCAATAGAATTGAAAGAGTAAAAAGAGATCCAAGCATGAAAAGGTCAGCACCAAATTGGCGTAAATACAAAAAGGCTATTGATGATCTTACCTTGGAGTATAAAAGAAAGAAACAAGAGTTGGTTGATGCAAAGGTTGCAACTGCCAAGGCCATAGCAAAATGGACAAGGCAGTACACTGATGAAGCTTATGAAAGGCTTAGAAAAAAGAGAGAAACAGATCCTAGCCTTCCAAAGAAGCCTGATTACAAAACTATTAACATGTCAAAGAAGCAGCTCCACAATTCTGAACCACTGTTCACATCATCAGATACCTCTGTCATTATGTTAAACCAAAGAAAGAGGCAAAAGTTGACTGATGTAGAAGAGAAAGAGCAAGAAGCTGTATATTTTAAACAGGCTATCAAGACAATGGCATTTGAAGATGACAGCTCAGCAAAGCTTCTACATACATTGGAATCCAACCACTGATGAAGCATAAAAATTGAACCTCAAACATCAGTGCTTAGATTACAACAGTGGAATGAAGAATCAATGTTTATGTATCAGTAGTTGGAATATAATCAGTGTCTGTAGTGTCTGTTGTTATAGATTCAGTGTTTATGTTGAACATCTGATCTGATTTACTTTTGGTCAACATTTGTTTGAATTTTGGTCAACATCTTATTTTGTTAAGAAGTACAAGAACAAACATTTTTACAAAATCCCAAATCACCCGATCATTTAAGTGCATTGAAGTAAAATTGGAAATGAGGATGGTTTGCGCATGTGAAGCGGAGGCAAACGACGGCACCAGTTAGAATAGTGGAAACTCTTACTGTGGAGGGGAGGAGAGGAAGAGGCAGACCCAAACTGACATGGGATGAGCAGATTAGGCATGATTAACTAGAGTTGCATCTTTCTGAGGACATGGTCCAAGATAGGACTTCGTGGAGGCGTAGGATTAGGGTTAAGGACTTCTAGAGGATTTTACAGTAAGGTTTTGGGTGTGTTTTAGGGACGTAGGTTTTCCTATCCTTTAAGTGACTTTACCAGTGATTGCGTTCTTGTGTTCATGCCCAAATGATGTTACATGCTATTATACATGATCTACATTATATTGTGTCACACTGTTCATTTTCTTGGGTTTGGTGATTTCTTTTTTCTATTCTTCGACGTGGTGTATTGGTATGCTGTTCGTTTTGGAGCCGAGGGTCTCTCTGGAAGCAGCCTCTCTATCCCTAGGGATAGAGGAAATGTCTGTCTACATCTCACCCTCCCCAGACCCTATAAGTAGCTTTGCTATTTGGGGGATTTACTGGGTATGTTTGTTGTTGTTGTTGTTGTTGAAGTAAAATTGGAAATAAAGTTATTCATGTGGTCCTGTTGTTGAATAGATCTAATTCCGTGATTTTAAGACAATGTCGTTGAATAGAATAAGATGGTTGATGTAATGTGGTCGTATTAATAACAAATTGTAATTAATTAATCTAAATAACTTTCCCGAGCCCGGGAAGCAATCCCGGGTAAAAACCTAGTATATATATATAGGGGAGGATCCACTAAGAAGTGGATTTTGCCTAAGTAGCATAAGAATGATTGTGATAATGACATGTGGCACTCCTAATAAGTAGGAATGAAGGGTATTTTGCTCCTTATAAATATGAGTGAAAATGACATGTGACACCCTTTTGTTTTTTAAAAATACAACAAAAAAAATATAATACAAAAAAATGTAGCACAAAAAATTAGTACATAAAAATATAGCACAAAAAATGTAGTACAAAAAAATTAGCACAAAAAAATCTAGTACAAAAAAATATATCACGAAAAAATTCAACAAAAAAATGTAGTACAAAAAAATCCAGCATAAAAAATTGAGGAAAAAAATCTAAGATAAAACAATTCAGCAAAAAAAAATTAGTACAAAAATCCAACACAAAAAAATATTATACACCATAGAAATACAACACATTTTAGTGGGTTTTTTAGTTTTCATATTTTATATATCAATATGGTACTCAAATTAAAGATAAAAAGACGCTCGATTTTACGGTGAAATTTTTATGAATAAATAATGTCGTATAAAAAAGTTATGAACGTTTAAAAAATGGTGGTGGAATATACATGTGTCTTGCATGTGTAGAGAGAGTTCATAAATATGATTTTCCCAAGATACTCTTGCACTCATCTTTTCTCCTACGCTTTAATCTTAACCATTGATTTGAAAAATGAATGGTAAACATTCTTTTTCATCCTACTTAGGCAGAATAAACTTTTTATTTGATCTTACCCCTATATATATATATATATATATAGGGAGAGGATTATGAAAAAACTACATATAAATGAGAAAACTAGAAAACTAACTAAAAAAACCTAAAAAAAGCAAAAAAACATATCAATTTTTTTTTTACAATTTTTTATTAAAAAATCGCTAGTTTTTATATATAAAAAAAATTTCAAAAAAAAAAAAATTGTTGTACTGCACATGTGCATTATATGTGAATTATATGTGTACTACACATGTGCACTATATCCGTAATAGTGCACATGTGCAATACAACAAAAAGATTATTTTTTTTTTAAATTTTTTCCATACATAAAAACCTACGATTTTTTTTATAAAAATTTAAAAAAAAAATTTGGTATGTTTTTAGGCTTTTTTAGTTAGTTTTTTGGTTTTCTCATTTAAATTAGTTTTCTCATGATCCATCCCCTATATATATATATATAGGTACGGGATCAGGAGAAAAGGACCTAAAGTGTGAGAACAGATCCTAGTTGAACACGTGGCGCGCGATATAATTAGGACGGAGGGGCTTTTTTCGTCATTTTATCTTCCGCTTTTCCAATTCGTTGTCACAATACTGCTTCATTTTTTGCATTTAAGTTTTTTTGGCGTTAACCAAATTCAATAATTACCTGGCGTATTACTGATCTTTTTTTAGATTTTTTTTTACTTCACATAGTTAATATTTTGGCGTTTATGGCGTTTCCAAATCGTCGGCCATCGGATCTCTCTTCCCAATCTTCACTGACATCAGTCTCTTTCTTCTTTAAAATTACAAGAACTGTCACCAAATATATGGCGTTTTGGTTTTTTGTGTGATTTATTGTTTGTTCATTTGTTGAAGTGGCTTTGTGGATGTTGGGGACAGATCGATGCCGTGTGAGTGGGTTTTTCGCTTTGCTCTTGATCTTTATCTTCATCTTTATAATCATCCCACTCTTCAGTGTCATTGATCTCTTCTCCTCATTCAAGCCTTCATCAAGAACAAATAACACAAAATGACATATGACTGCCATCAGTCTCTTTTTCTTGAAGATTTGTCCATCTCATGCAGCAAAATCTTACTGAGTTACTCCCCCTTACTTAACAATCCATTCAGTGAAACTTCACGCAGAACAATACTGAATATCCAAGAAAGCATGTTAGCCATCTTAGATTTTTTTTAAATTTTTGGTGTTTTATAGTGATTGGTATTTAGGAACATTGGCGTTTGTTTTTTTGGTGTGATCAAATGGAAGTTACTGAGAGGTTTCATTTTATAGGATGTCTTTGGTGCGTAGTTTAGGAGAGATATTATTATAATAAAGTATTTATCGTTTCAGTTACTATTTGTAATTACTGTTTTTGCTAAGCTTTATCTCTGAAGTCTATAACACGTCTCATCTTTCAAGTTTGGCGTTTTATATTTTAATAAATGTTATTAATAAAGTTTCCGTCGCTTCAGTTTACTGTTTTGTAGCTACAGTTTGTGTCAACTTCATCTGTTTATCATTTCAGTTTACTCTTTGTAGTTACTGTTTGTAGTTACCTTTTCTAGATTTTGGCGTTTTGTATTTTTTTTAATGAGGTTTTAGATAAAGATGGCACTTTGTTTCTATTCTCTTGTACCTTGTTTTTATACTTTTTTTGAGTTTTTTATAATACTTGTCCAAAGTAATTTTATTATAGTTTGGGATTTTCAGAGCCTTTTATGGCATGATTGCGTTTTCACAAGCATTTGTCTGTGTGGCGTTTTTATTACATAACAAACAACTGAAAAAGAAAATTAAAAAAAAATATAAACAATTCATCTTCTAAATCTTCACTGTCACCAGTCTCTTTCTTCTTTGAAACATATTCACTAGTGGTTTGACTTTGTATGATTCATTTTTGTTTTTTTGTTGTTGAAGTAGTTTTTTTGTGGCCGTTTGGAAGAACAAAATGACATGAGTTTTTTGTTTGAATTTCATCTTTATCTTCAACCCACTCATTAGTGTCATCCGTCTCTTCATGCCATTCAAATATTCATCAAGAACAAAGCACAGAAAATGACATAAGTCTGACACCAGCCTCTTTTTCTTGAAGATTTGTCCATCTCATGCTGCAAAATGTTACTGAGTTACACCACTCAGCTAACAATCCATTTGGTGAAACTTCGCGTAGAATAATATTGAATATCCAAGGAACGATGTTTGCCATTTTTTATTTTTTAACTCTTTGGCGTTTTACTGAGAAAAACAACGTCACTAAATAAAATTACCTTAAACCTCCAATTTTGGTCATGCTAAACTCAATAATGTTTTGCTGTATGAGATGGACAACATTGTTAATCCTAAAGATGTTTGACAATGTTGTCCACCGCATGCAGCTAAACTTTATTGAGAACAAAACTGAATCTCCAAGAAATGACATTTTTGCAATTTTGTGGTTTTTGTATGTTTTGGCGTTTATAAACTCAATAAGATTTTACTCAATGAGATGGAAAATATCCTCACTTAAGGATTTGTCCACCACATTGAGCGAAACTTTACCGACAACCAAACTGAATTTCAAAGAAACGTTTGTTTTTTTGGAATCTTTGATTTTGGGGTTGTTGGCGTTTCTAAGATGAATGGTATATATTAAATATGGCATTTTGGGGTTTGATGTATTTAATGGAAGGTCTGAGATGTTGTATCTATAGGATACTTTTGGCGGTTGTTTTAGGCGGGATTTTATTATAATAAATGCTAGTAATTAAGTTCCGTCGTTTCAGTTACTATTTGTTCAGCTTTATCGTTTAAAAACAAAGTTTGGTGTTTTATATTTAATGGCGTTTTAGATTAGCAATGATGTTTGCTTTGTATTTTAAGGCGAGAAGTTAATGGCGTTTTATTCATGATTTGTCATTTTGGGTAGAGAAGTCAAAAGACCCTTTTACCCTTAATGAAGCACGTCCCACATAATAAAATTGATGTTATTTATGAAAACGCCACCATGCAATCTAGTCCATGGATTGTTTTGATCTGATAATCCATAACCGTTCTCACTGTTCTCACAATTTTCACCGTTTTCCCTAAATCCTGACCTTAAAGTGTGAGAACGGTGAGAATGGATCCTGGCCCAACACGTGGCAGGGGGTGCTAATTGATATGCAAGGGTACGATTGTCCTTTTATACATTCCCTCCTTATTCGCATTATAAATCTGTTTCAAATTAAAACTCCAAAGATTTCGTGTTAGCTGTTACCTCCTTTCCAAGCTTTCTCAGATCTATGGCGTCTAACGTGGATTTTGTTCGACAAAGTGTAACACCCCAAAAATATAGATTATACATATATATACATTAAAACTCGGTAAAAGCCAAGATAAAATAACTAGGATAAATAACCTAGTTAGTCATGAGTTCTTGGATTTAATAAGAAATCTAGTTAAGAAAGGCCCTTTATAAAAGTTAAACAAGTAAAGGGGCTAAAGTTGACAAAAGTTAAAATGGATTTTTATTTATTAAAGATTTAACACCAAAACACACACTTTGTGTGTGTTCTGGTCGCATACAACACAGGAGCCAGGAAAGCTCCCCAAAACACAAACCCTAATCTACAAATTTCTTCAAATTGAGAAGCCAAATCAAGTTCAAATCAAAAACCAAGCTCAAACTAGTGATCACTCAAGTGAGGGGATCACAAGGTATGTCGAATTTAGTCTTTTGGTTTCGATTTGATTACTATATATACACATGAAGTAGGAATCTGAACTTGAATGTTTGATTTTTGAATGAAGTTATGATAAATTCATGATTTAGAACAAACCCTAGTGTAAGGACTTGCAAAAATGCCCCAAAACGACCCGTAAGTGAAAACCCGGACCCCTGAAACCCTAATGTGCATGAAAAACCAAGAAAACAAGAAAATTGAGTTTCAGGCGGGCCGCGTAAATGTTAAGCATAGCCTTACGCGGGCCGCGTCAACTTAAAGTTGACCGGATAGGCATGCCAGGCCACGTGTCGCACACGTGGCGTGCCTAGGTGTGACACGGAAGCCCTAGTCGTAGACTAGGTGGCTCTTGCGGGCCGCGTAAAAGCCTGTTAAGGCTTACGCGGGCCGTGTAAAACTGAAAATTTTGCTATAAGAAGCCTGTGCATGGGGCTTTCAACTGTGTTCGAAAACTTTTCTCAAAAAACGAAGTATACTGCCTAAATTCGAAGTTTTAAGGTATCAAGGCGCTGCAACGGTACAGGGTATTAACTCGATCGCTGCTACGGTTCAATGTCCGATTGATTGAAACCAATCTGATGGATGTTTAAGTGCTGCCCAACTTAGGGCTATGCTTTGTCATTCGTCGTGAGGGTTTTAATCTCGTGAGTTATCGTAAATGTTGTATTAAGTTACTGACCTAGTTCCTATGCATTGTCATTTAATTTAGGTTACAAGGCTTATCAGTAGGCTAAACTCTGCCCGTTTAAACTTGCAATGTGAGTCATTCTCTTTTTATAAATAATGTTTTACAATACTCCAATCATTTTCAAAAGTTATAATTACAGGGATTAAGTCGTGGTTATCTTGAATCACTGGCTAGTGGGGTACTGTGCACATTACTAATTTCTCGCACCGGTTTACACTGTACGGTCAATTTACTTATTAACAATTTTCTTAACTCTTTTGACCCATTATGACTTACGCCATAAAGTATCCTTTAAAACTAACGGTTATCGTCAATGAGTGACCGAATTACCGTTTTACCTTTATCATTTGCATTGGTTCACCTTATAAAGGTAATCATTCAAAACTCATTATCTTTTAGTCGTTTCATGACTAAATAATCGTATTATCTCATTTTAACCATTAAACATGGTTTATTTACATTGTCTCTTATTCCGAACCGCACATGTCGTGTCGGAACATCATAACTCAAACAAGACTTTATATTTATTAGTAACCTATAAAACAATAGGTATTTAATACAAAGAGTGTAAGCTGTACTTACCTTGCGTCTTTATTATGCTTTTCTTCATACTTGATTCGTTTGACCCGCTTCATTCCCAAGCTTCCACCTAGCTTGTCAAGCGTCAAACTATCATTGTAATTTGTAAGATGGTTAGATTAGTCGTAATCATTTATGACTATTCCATCCTAGGATTCTTATGTCGAATTTATCATTCGATCATATAATTGGTCAGTTTGACTTTTTAAAGTTAACTGCCTATTGACATAATTAATTACATGAAGTAGCTCAACTATTCGTTTAATTACTTGGTCAATTATCCGGTAAGCTTCATTCTCATGCTACCATTTTAATCATTTACTAACCAAGTTTTTTGTAATTATAATTCATCGAATTAACACAACTTTAATCCCTTTAACACATGATGTTATCACACATCATCCTAACATTAATCTATCATCATTTTCGTTTTATCATACAAAACATGTTTCATAGTAAGTATGATCATAAACTCAAACACGCAATTTGTTCAAGTATTTCATTATTACTATCATATATGATGATTATAAACACAATTATATCATCAAGTTCTTCACATGATTAAAACCCACTTATCCTGGTGTGGTAAATCATCTAATCATTCAATTCATAGTATATATGTATAATTTTTCACTTAGGGTGTGGTTCCTAAGCAAGTATACATCACTAATTCAATCATAGCTTCAATAATTCATTCATAATTCGTGATTATGATGATTATCCAAAATTCACAACTTCACAAATCATCAAAAATTGACATACCTTATGATCCCCTAGCTTGGGTGATCATTAATTCACGTTCAATTGTGAATTTAGGCCTCGTTTGAGCCTTCAATTTGATGATTATGTTGAGAGTTAGGGTTTGGCTCCCACTTAATTTCTAACAATTATTCCCACTTATTAACTAGGTTAAACATTCCTAGTTAAATTAGTGGGTTTAGGGAAATTCATGACTAAGTTTATTCTAAATCCCGTTAACTCGAGCTTTTATAAACTTTATTTCCTCAAAAGCCTTTATATAACTTTTATTTAATATTAGGTTTAGTTATATAAATTCTAATATTTTCCGAGTTAATTTTACCAGTAACGGTACTTTACCCGTCTTTTAAATATTAATGTGGTTTGATTACAAATCCGTTTTAGGGGTGTTACAAGTCTACCCCCCCCCCTTAAAGAGGTTTCGTCCTCGAAACCTTTCTTACATATTTCATTGAGTTATAAATGTAATTTGACCTGAGTAATCTTTTAAGCTTTAATCATACCTTAACCAATTGTTAGTATTACTAGAAAAGTATGGTAATATCTTTTGGTTACAAAACATATACGTATCTCTTACTACAGAATGTAACTCAAAATACCGTAATTTCGTTATTTCTACCGGTTTAGTTAACTTAGCGAAATCCATCGCCTTTACACTTTCGGACTTTTTATGAATCCGTTATTTTAACCTGTTCAAAGGTCTTTAGTGAAATTTTTTTTCACTTTTAGCAAACAACTCTTTTGTTTGAATTGACGTCCCAACACTTCGCTTTAGTTTTCTCCTGATCCTTCAAGTAGGTGATCAGTATTTTCTGTTAGTGAGGTCTCATGGGCCGTCACTTGTATCTTGTATTTAGATACTTTGGTTGTTTACTTGACCGAGTCACCAATTTGGCCACTTGATCATGTACATCTATTGATTTTGTTTATTCCACGCTATTCTCAAAAGAAATAGCGTATTAACAAATTTCTTAATTCGAATCCTGACCTTAACCGGTCTCACTAACTAGACTTATTAATCCAATTACTTTATACCCATCGCTCAGTTTATAACGTGATTATACTTCACATTACTTTTCTTGGCCGTGATCGCGTCACGTCATATTTAGGTTTATTTCAACCTTTCATTTTCGAAAATATTTCTTTTACAGTCTTTGTTTTACGCGGGGATTTTCAACTGATTTCCTCGCTTTGTCTCATTAACCCATATGTTCTATCACTTAGCCTCGTGAGCTATTTCATTAGGCTTTCACCTCGTTAAGGCAAGGCCCTTATAATTCATTTCTTTGTATTCATGACTCGAGGTCGTTTTGGTCCCGTAGACCTTTAAACTGTTTATAACTCGAAGGTTATGATGATCCTGTAGATCATTCTGTTTATGTTTGGAAATCATTTGTTTTCACATTTGAAACCCATTAAGTGTGACTGTAGTCCGTATCTACAATAATTTTCTTATGCCATCCGGCGTTACTTTGTATTCAACCCGTTTGACTTATTCAGGTGAAATCCATCACTTGTGAACAGTCAAACTTTTTTCTTTATTCATCCCGTTCAACCTCACAATAGTTGAACATAATTATTAAAATTTATGGTTGTGAAATTTTATAGTCTTTTGATCATAACTCATAATCCGAGTCCTTTGACTTTCAATCCACGTTCCCGTCTCTTGGTCTACGCATATGTTTAATTTTCCTACCCATCGACCGGGTGATTTACTGAAGTCATCGTTAATGCATCCATTTCGGTATGCATTGTAACTTCGTTTCGACTTGTTTGGTTGTCTTAGCGAAATTCATCGCTTTATTTAACCAAACCTTTATTCTTTATTTGACCATTCTTGACGGTCTTATAATTTCTGAATGATGATTATCATCATCATCATCCTTTCTTTACTACGACCAAAGTCAATGACTTCGATCGTCTTTTTGGTATGGGCAATACCGTCGTTTCTATGACCTCGCGGGTCATTTATACTTTGGTTTTACATGGCCCCTTTTGTCAACCATGACTCTTTCGTCAATTATGACTTATTTCACTAATTACCTTGGGTCATTTATTTCTATGCGCCAGGCATCGTTTTTATGATTCCCTCGAACACCATTTATACGAGTATGCCCATAAGATTTCTTGACCCCAAGGTTCTTTTAACTTTTTATTCGCTTTGACCTTACCACTTTGGACATATCTGTGTTCATTATAAGAAGCTCATGGTATCAAGTGTTCACTACTTACTTGGCCAGAGTAAGCGATCAACACTTGGTACACATGACCTTATTATAATTACCACATCACGTCCCATGTAAGTAATCTCTCGAGTTATTTTATTTAGTAAAACTTTATTTAATTGCCAATTAACAATTACTAGGTTTACCCATTTTATCCTTGAACATTTACAATGTTCCTTTTACAACCATTTATATAATCACATTCATCGATGTGATCATTACTTTTCTCAATTTGAATCCTTATTGAGAATACTTACTTGGATGATTACTTTCGTCCAAGTTTATTTTTAAACGAAATTCAGTTATTGTCTCATTATTCATGACTGTGAATAATACGTATCTCTACTAAATTTCTTTTGGAAACGTCATCCTGGATATGAATCCTATCCAGGTTTTCCAAGTTTTATATTCTATATGTAACTTGTCATTCACCATGTATTTGTTGCATATTTCTGTTTGCACTCTAAGTTTAAGACATGTACCTTGTAGCTACTTGCCCTGATAAACTTTCCTTGTTGTTCGATCTCTCATTCGAGATCGTTTCTCCATTCCAGTATTTAGCGTCTATGACTTACTTGTCATACTTCTCACTATTTCTTTATCGTATCAATAATTCTTTAGACTCTCGTCATCTTCGGATACGAGGGTCCTTTAGCTAAAACGTATACAAAGATTAGTAACGTTTATCATTAATAAGCGCCCGTATTATAATACAAGGCTTTCAACAATACGTGCTAACACACATAATTAGTTTAACTATATTGGTCTTTTATCGCTTTATTTGGGGTAACGTGTTTTCACGTTATCCCTATGTGTTGTTTTTAACACTTTTCATGCTAGACCGTTAATATACTGAATAACTTACCGGATTTTGCAATCAAGTCTCGAACCGAACACCAATCTTTATCAAGAACATAAGGTTTAAGTTCAAGCATAGTTTTTTTCCACCATACTTAAATCTCTTAAACCAGGGCTCTGATACCAACTTGTAAGACCCTTAGTCCATTTCATACGATTATCATATATATTTTGATTATAATAGTGTATTTAAGATTAAACATACACTTAAAAATACTAGTTTGTTAAAAGCATTTTAAACTTTAAAACATTTTGACATAACACGTATAAATTCTTCGTTTAAGAGTGACGACGAAACTCTTAGCGGAAGCTTTAATCTATATGTGTTCGGTTCCTCATCAAGCTTGATCGTCCTCCGGTAATTCAAATGGCACCTACATTTCATATAAACATGAAATGAGTTAGTCATATAACGTTTAAAACGTGTCTAAACAAGTTCGCGAGTCAGAAACATTCAACCCACAAGTTTCAGCAACAAATATGCAGCATTATGACCCATCGCGTAGCGCGACGGGATGAGCCATGAACTGTTGCGCGACGCGAGCCCTGTCGCGTAGCGCGAGGGTGGCATTTCAACAGCGAGTTTGGTTCAGGTCTGCATAATTCCCAGCCAAACTCAGTTTTACGAAAACAGCCATAACTTGGTCGTTATTGATCCGTTTTACGACCCGTTTCTTCCTACGTGATCCTAATTTAATTCTCCATCGCATGGAGTTAACATCCAACATCCGGATTAACAAATTTTTATACTTTTAAGCCTTCGGCTTAATATCCTTTTTCAAACTTTTGACCCGTTCATGTTTTTATCAAACAAAGCAGGTTTGTTTGCTCCCTAAACTCATGAAATTCATAATTTCAATATCTCCTATCATATTAGGTTCAAGTCACGGGTTTCTTAAGTATTTAAAACCCGTTTACGTTCAAGTGCTTATTTTGACCCGTTAAGGGTATTTAAGCGCTTTCAAGCGTAAAATCGCTTTCAATTACTTCTAGCATTGCATTACCACATTTCTTATCATAAAATTTTCCACCACAAATGTATTTGTGTCGGATTTAATTTGGTAATTTATAAATTTCGAGTTTTACCCCTCGGATCATTATTTTACGGCAAAGACTCTTATAGAGTCAATTGACCCAAGATTTGTCATCTTTCGCTTTTGATACTTATTCTAAGTATTTATTAAATCATAAAACTCGTTTCCGAACCACCTTTAAGGGTCGTTCGCTCGATTTCGCTTACAAGGGAATTTTGGTCAATTTTCATCCTTCTTTTACGACGAAGGACTTTTAAATACTTGTTTGACCCAAAAATCCGACCTTTTAACTATAATCTTGTTTAGAAACCAATAAGTTTCTAAAACACCATAATTATAACTCAATTTATTCGGTTTACCTAAAAGATAACCGAATATATATTTTTAACCTTGTCTAATTCTTATAGAACCTCAAGTTCTACATGATGAGTTGAACCATTATACATACCTGGCTTGGATCAATATATTGACCCGTTTCGATACCTTACCTTAGTGGTCGCTAAGTAATAGAGATGTAAACATCCATGTGATATTTATTCCTATAATCATATAACTCCACAAACCATTAGTCGATATTGTCAAATGGTGATAATTTCACCTTTTGACCCGTTTGGTCTAAATGACCGTATATCTTTGTGAGATGGATTTATTATAATCTCGTCTACATGACTCGCACCGGTTTACAATGTACGGTCAATTTACTTATTAACAATTTTCTTAACTCTTTTGACCCATTATGACTTACGCCATAAAGTGTCCTTCAAAACTAAGGGTTATCGTCGACGAGTGACCGAATTACCGTTTTACCTTTATCATTTGCATTGGTTCACCTTATAAGGTAATCATTCAAAACTCATTATCTTTTAGTCGTTTCATGACTAAATAATCGTATTATCTCATTTTAACCATTAAACATGGTTTATTTACATTGTCTCTTATTCCGAACCACACATGTCGTGTCGGAACATCATAACTCAAACAAGACTTTATATTTATTAGTAACCTATAAAACAATAGGTATTTAATACAAAGAGTGTAAGCTGTACTTACCTTGCGTCTTTATTATGCTTTTCTTCATACTTTATTCGTTTGACCCGCTTCATTCCCAAGCTTTCACCTAGCTTGCCAAGCGTCAAACTATCATTGTAATTTGTAAGATGGTTAGATTAGTCGTAATTATTTATGACTATTCCATCCTACGATTCTTATGTCGAATTTATCATTCGATCATATCATTGGTCAGTTTGACTTTTTAAAGTCAACTGCCTATTGACATAATTAATTACACGAAGTAGCTCAACTATTCGTTTAATTACTTGGTCAATTACCGGTAAGCTTCATTCTCATGCTACCGTTTTAATCATTTACTAACCAAGTTTTTTGTAATTATAATTAATCGAATTAACACAACTCTAATCCTTTTAACACATGATGTTATCACACATCATCCTAACATTAATCTATCATCATTTTCGTTTTATCATACAAAACCTGTTTCATAGTAAGTATGATCATAAACTCAAACACAAAATTTGTTCAAGTATTTCATTATTACTATCATATATGATGATTATAAACACAATTATATCATCAAATTCTTCACATGATTAAAACCCACTTATCCTAGTGTGGTAAATCATCTAATCATTCAATTCATAGCATATATGTATAATTTTTCACTTAGGGTTTAGTTCCAAAGCAAGTATACATCACTAATTCAATCATAGCTTCAATAATTCATTCATAATTCATGATTATCCAAAATTCACAACTTCACAAATCATCAAAAATTGACATACCGTATGATCCTCTAGCTTGGGTGATCATTAATTCACGTTCAATTGTGAATTTAGACTTCGTTTGAGCCTTCAATTTGATGATTATGTTGAGAGTTAGGGTTTGGCTCCTGGGGAGCTCTCTGTGTTCGAACAGAACACCCTCAAAACACACTAAGTGTGTGTGTTTTTGTTAGACTTTTGTTTTTATATCATAACTTTCAAGTTTATCCACTTTGGCCCCTCTTGTTTGGTTAGTTTATTAAGTAGGCCACAACCCACTTAATTTCTAACAATTATTCCCACTTATTAACTAGGTTAAACATTCCTAGTTAAATTAGTGGGTTTGGGGAAATTCATGACTAAGTTTATTTTAAGTCCCGTTAACTCGAGCTTTTATAAACTTTATTTCCTCAAAAGCCTTTATATAACTTTTATTTAATATTAGGTTTAGTTATATAAATCCTAATATTTTTCCGGGTTAATTTTACCACTAACGGTACTTTACCCGTCTTTTAAATATTAACGTGGTTTGATTATCAAATCTGTTTTCGGGGTATTACAATAGTTTTATTAATAAATAATAAAAATAAACAAGTAAGATTATAAAACAAACTAAACATCCTTTATATTAATTTATTTACTAATAAATAGAACTTAAATTTAGAATAGACAGAGGTAAGTATAAGAGGAGTATTTTTCCAATAAGTTACTCTTATTTATTGAGTTGATTATACGATCGATATTCATCTAAAGTCATCTCTCGCCCTTAACGAGACATTCGATGGTTAAGGTGTGCGTCTTACAACCAAAAGATTGGAAGTTTAGGGGGTGGGGGGAGGCAGTTTAGGGTAGTACCCTAGTCACATTGTCATGTCAAATATACTTCAAAGTAACCCGCAACCCCTTACCCTAGCAGCAAACCATACTCGGAAAAGTAACCCCCCTGGCCTACCCGCGTGGGTTCGAACCTTTTTTTTTTTTAAATAAACTTTCATAACCGAACAGCCGAACCCGAAGACCGGGCCGGACCAAACAACAAAACAAAACTACATAATCACAAATTTACACGAATCGTTCCACACAATGGAACGAAAAGACGACCTATCAGTTTTCTTAACTAAAAATATATAACAATACTATACTTAAATTAAAAAGAATAAAATACTGGTTTTTATGATGTATTTTAAAAAAAAATTAACGTACAAAAAAATTATAATCGTTAAAAAATTGTGAGGGAGTTGGTTTTTTAATAAAGGGATAAAGTGTAGGTAATAACTAATTATCTATAATTTTGTTAAGGATGAAAGATTAAACCGTAATTAGCGTTTGAAATACTAAATTACCCTCATTTTAAGTTGTAACTATGTATTGAAGCAAAAATAAGTTATTAATTTTTTGATATCTTCAAATGCCTATCTTATACATTATATATCACATACTTTAATAAGTTTTTGTTTTATGTTTTTATGTTGTATTCTATCTTATTTTTAGCTTACAATATATACATATGTAAAGTTATTAAAGGTGTACATTTGCTACAACAAAATAAATGTTCCAATTTTTGTCATGACAGTATATAAAGCCTATTTGTTCATTACAAATACATACATCCTCTCTATGGAGAACATGACATTTACCAATTTAATGGGATAAATGCCGAGAGGTCATTGGCTCTTGTTTGTTAGTTACAAATTAATGGGGTCTAATTTCTTTTTGAGTTGGAAATGGGACGGGATTCTATTTTTCTTGGAGTACCTTTCGCGGAGAAATAAATAAAGCTTGATTTTTTTATATAGAAAATAACGTTTTGCCCATAATATTATAGTCTAGTGGCGTCTTTAGAGGATTTTTCCCAGATTTATTGGGTTTCTTCAGAATTGGTATATAGGCATTATTGCCTAGTGGAGATGTATATGATCGGGTGGTTTCTAGATGACACGATAATACTCAACCAATAGAATAAGTTTTATTATAAAACCAAGTCATCTAAGTTAATCCATGCACGATTTTGTAATTGTGTATCTTTTATTTCTTTAATATATACCTTTTCTTTCAAACCTAACACGCTATCAATCTCTTTTACATGCAGGGGCGGACCTATATACTAGCCAAGGGGGGCGGGCGCACCCCTTAGAAATTAAAACCTCGAGCGCACCCCATAAAAATTTGCAATCGCACCCCTTGACCTTCAAATATCATTGTTAAAGTAGAGAAGAGAAGGAAAAAAAAGTAAAAAAGACAATTTCGGAACTTTTTCCGACGGAGGAGGCTTAGGATATGGTATACGGTGGCGGATTGCAACTCTGGTTAAAAGAACAAAGAACAAGAACGGGAAATAGCATCTTTATAAACGAATATACTAATTTATTTATTAATATCTTTTGATGATAAGACAAGTCAAATTAATTTACTGGATAAAGCTTCAATGCTACAGTGACCAAGTAGCCACTAGAAACATGGAATCCCATTTTTTTTCAAGTCTCAAAGTAATTAAATTGTTAAAAAGTAATTTAATAAAATAATAAATACAGTAATTTTTAGTTTATATTGTATTTTTATTTGATTTAAGATTCTCATTTTATAAAATTTTAATTTTAAAACGTTTATAAAAGGGTAAAATTTCACACATAAATGTTTTTCAAAAAAAAAATTATGTATATCAGTCACATGTTTATAATACATCAATAATCAAAACCCCAAATAAAATAAAAAGATCCCAATTCCACCAACCCAAACACATATTGTTCATATATATTAATTTCTAATATGTGGATGAATAGTGACTAAATTGTCGTGTATTTTTCTTTTCTTTTCATAACCATGGTAAACTTTAGAGTTTTTTTAATTTGTAACAAACTTTTGGTTTTTTGTAATTTCGGTCACAAGAGTTAAATTAGTTTAGTTTTTTTACGGTTTAAGGTTCAGATATTGGTATTATTAGAACCAATATCGTTATTTGCTTTCATGGTTTCCGATTAGCCGCACCAATAAATGCCCGGGGGGCACGATTACGGTTTTACGCCCTGCTCCGCAACGCGGATGCTTAACACTAGTTTTGAATTAAATTATAAGTGAATATATGATAATGTGACGTTGATATATGTTATTAAGTTATCGACTTGAATACAAATGACGATAAGAATCCTCTTATCCCCGATCCCATCCGACCCGACCCGACCCGACCCGACCCGACCCAACCCGAACCGAACCAAAAAGTTATTATATAGCGATAGGCAAACGACCTTTAAAAAACTTCCGCACCCCATGAAAAAAGTTTTTGGGTCCGCCACTGTTTACATGTACAAGAATACAATAATTTAGTTAATTTTACTTTCTCTTCAAATTAGCAGGATGCAAATGGATATAAACAGCAGCCTTTCAAATTGGTTGCTCTAAACATCAATTAATTAAGTTATATAACTTTGGTCCTTGAACCTTAATCACTATAAACATCAAATTAGACATACAAATATCAATTCTTGTACTCAAATTCATTTATTATGTTACACTGCGTTACTTAACAAGTGCAAATACACTAACACTGAATAGAAATACAATCAATATACCCATAAAGATAGGACTACAATTATATATATAAAAATACATAAGATCGAAACTAAGATAAAATCAAGCCCAATTATATATCTATATGTCCCTTCTAAAAGTACGGACATGAATATTCCACAAAGCTAATTAGATGCCCATGTTTAAAAAACCCTATTACTGCAAGGCACTCTCTACAAAATCTAGCAAATGGATCTATCCTCAAGAATGGGGGGAAGAACAGCCAAAAGCTCGTAATCATCACAAAAGCCAGTGTTAATGCCCGCGATACACCCGGTGGGGGTTGGAACCGTGGACCCATGGTTTTCTTGACCACGATCTCGATTCCAACCCACACCCCTTGTAGGACAAAAAACCAAGTGACTTCCCATGTCGGGTTCAACCGGCCAAGGTAGTAAAATATCATCTCATGCATGACCCCGGACACGAGAAATGTTGCCAAAACCCCAGGCACGGACACCCATCTTTCCGGAAGCAGATGGCTAAATATTGCACGAGATGGATGGTAGACTGTAGGGCGTAGTATGCTAGACACCATAAGGTTCCATCTTTTTCCCCAAAAATTTTGGACGGATGTCGCGTGGTGGGGCTCATCGAACTGTGGTTCGAGCTCAGCCCCAACCACGGTCCGAGCCAAAGAGGCTGCTAAAGCTAGCAATAACTCGAGTGCGAAGAAGATGTAATAAGCATAAATTGATGTTGCGAATAAAGGGTGGAACTTTTCTTTATAAGTATAGGCTTTAAGTGTGATGAAAAGGAGAAAAACCCTAGGGGCATAATCTTTGGGTGATCTTTGAGGGATTTTTGTGATTTGGTGAGATGGGTTTGGTTGATTTTTTATGATCTTGATGGGTAAGCAAGCAGTGGTTATGAAATGGGATAAAGGGAGGGCTGGGTGTGAAGATAAGGGGCCTTGACCAAAGGCATAAAGAATGAGCTTGAAGCTTCCAAGCCATGACATGAAGAAGAAAGTTAAACCACAATGGAAAACACTATAGAGGTTTAAGGGGAGATACAAGAAGAGAAGTATGACAGGAAATATAGCCAAGAATCGAGTTTTACCATGTGCAATAAACATGCCAATAGTGTGGCAATATAGGAGAGATGTTAAAGCTATACTCCAATCCAAAATTAGACTATACGTTTCACCCTTCATCTCTCTCTCACTCACTAATTTCTTTATTTTTGCCTCTCAATTATATATCACACCACGAGATGAAGTTATAATGAATAGCAGAGAGGATGACAAAGAAGCGTATATGTGTATATATATATACATATGTAAAGGCTAAAATGAGAACCATATTGAGTTGTAAGAACTAAACTATGCTTTACAAAAGGTTTTTCTAAAAAAAAATCTTAAAAATCTTTAAAAATATCACATGTTTCAGCCAAAATAAAAAAATAAAAAAATGCCGCATGCAAAAGTTTACATCGGATGTAAAAAAATTACATCGCCGTAAACAAAATTTACATCAGGCGTGAAGAGGTATGGTCTCAATTCCTTGCCAACATGGCAAGGACCACACCACTTTTCCATCCTATGTGGCGCTGACATCAACAAGATCATCCAGAAGTTTCTAGAAGCTTCTGGAAAACATCATGGTGGCACCAAAGATGCTCCATCCGAAAAAAAAGGACAACATGTGTCACCAGTTATCAAGCGTCAGGTAGGCCTGCGACGAATCAAGGAGCAGTCCGACAGTACCAGTACGACGTCTCCAAAATAGGCAAATGTAAGCGCGCCACGTGTACCACTACACTGACCACGGCAGAGGAGACCAAAAGGATATTCCCCTTGGTCGGACAGCTGGCGCGCAACCACAGCTGGCACTGCTGCTCCTCCCTCCTTCACCCTCCGGCTATAAATATGACCCTTCATCATCCAGGTTGAACCATCATGCTCTCTATACTCTTACACTCTACACACACTGTTTATTCTCCCTCAGAACAGTACTTATTCTCACGCCGGAGCCTGGTTAATAGGGAAACCCCCATATTCCCCTCTTAACGAGACTAACAGTGTTGCTGTTTTGCAGGACCCAAGTCATTTCAACGAGTGAGAAAGGAGATTGAACCCACAGAAGAAATAACCCCACAGATTTACCCTGGTGTTAACCTGTGTTTCATCATTGGCGCCATCCGCTTTTAGCAAAAACCACTCTCATCTCTTTTCTTTCTGAAAAACACTCGTCAAAATGGCTGAACAAAACCCTTCTCACCCGGTGGATGGAGACGTTTCTTCTTTTGAACTCGTTTCGGACAATGCACACGTCCAAAGGGGTCAAAGGAACGAAATTATCCAAGAAGGGCCGATGAACAACGATTTTCCTAGTATCTTTGGGAGTGCATCCAGGGTCGTTAGCCAAAACACAACCGGTGCTACCTTCCAAACTCCACCTAGGATCATCACCCAAACTACAAACGGAGCCACTTTCCAACCTCCGTCCGGGGTACTCCAACAAACACCTCCACCTGTCCAAACACAGAGCCATGGAGCTGGCCCCTCAGCTCCATCGGATCAAACTCAACTGAACTTCTCTGCACTACTAGGGCTACCCGAAGGAAAAACTCTGGCTTCCTGGTATGCCGAACAGATGGCGTCTATAAACCTCGTCTACACACAACTCAGCGCGCAGCAAGCTCTGCTCCAAGCACAAGCCAATCAGTCAACATTTCTTACCCCACCGCAAAGGCCTTTGAGCGCTCCCATACCTCAACAGGCCAATGCATTCAACTTACGCCCTGAATCAGTACCAACACCAAACATTAGAAGGCCAAGCGCACACGACACGCGCGATACATACGGCGAAACAGAAAGCAATTATGTGCAGTACTCTCACCCACCAAGAAAGCCAATACAAAGTCGTTTAGGTCCGCGCAACATAAATGACGAGCTCGATAACTATGAAGAGGAAGAAGACGAGACATACAAAGAAAGTACAGTGTTCAGCAGGTTGCCGCCAGAGCATGAAGCATACAAACCTAGCAAGCGCGCAGGTTATAACCCAAAAGCAGAGCATGATTACACCTTGAGCCATCGTCATCTCGGGCGTGATCGGTCACTACCAAACCGATTACATTTTCATTGATCCAGGAAGCACCGTGGATTTCATATACGAACAATGTTTCAATCAATTTGATCAAGAGGATAAGGCGCGCTTAGAACCAGTTGATTACCCACTCACTGGTTTCTGCAACGAAGCCGTCTTTCCCCTCGGACAGATATCGTTCCCGGTGTTACTCTCGGATGGAAGGAATTCAAGAACAGAATATGTTACCTTCATGGTGCTACCCGCACATTCAAGACATGACATTCTGCTGGGAAGAGAATCCCAAGGAGACTTCAGTATGATCTGCTCCGGTCCACATTCAGCTGTGGGATTCCCAACAGAAACGGGGGTAGCAATAATATACGCAAGCAAGGAAGTCTTAGCAACAGATGAACTCAGACCGGCAAAAACAAGTAAACCAGCACCACGCGCGGAAGCGGAACAATGGGTGTTGAACAGCGCATACCCGGAACAGACAGTTACCTTAGGACCTGCAATGTCCGATTTAACGCGCGCGGCGCTAAAGAAGCTGTTGTTTCAAAACATGGATGTGTTTGCCTGGACACCAGCAGACATGGTGGGTGTTCCACGGCACATAGCTGAACATCGATTAAACGTCTCAGAAGAAGCAAAACCGGTGGTACATGCCAAATGCCATTTGGTAGACATAAAACACGATGCCATGAAAGAGCAGGTAATGGAGCTGTTAAATGCGGGAATCATCAGAGAAGTCAGATACCAAACATGGGTGGCGAGCCCAGTAATGGTACAGAAGCAAAATGGTAGTTGGAGAATGTGTGTAGATTACAAGGATCTAAACAAGGCATGTCCGCGCGACTGTTACGCCCTACCAGACATTGATGAAAAGATTGACTCGTTGGCAACATTCCGATGGAAATGTTTCCTTGACTGTTACAAAGGGTACCACCAGGTACAGATGGCTGTGCAAGATGAAGACAAAACGGCATTCCGAACGCCGACAGGGCTATACTGCTACACCAAGATGCCTTTCGGATTAAAGAATGCGGGCGCGACCTATCAGAGGCTGATGAATGAAACATTCCACGATGCTATCGGCAAATACATCGAAGTGTATATGGATGACCTAGTCATTATGAGCAAAGAAGAGAACACAATGCTGCTGAACATCCAGAAAACGTTTGACACCTTGCGCAGAGTAAGTATCAAGCTGAACCCAGCGAAATGCTCGTTCGGCATGGAAGAGGGAAAATTCCTAGGTTTCATCGTCACAAAAGATGGCTTCAAGGTAAATCCTGATAAGATACAAGCAATCGAACGCATGCCCTTACCATCGACGATCAAGGAGATGCAGAAACTGGCAGGGCGGTTGGCAGCACTCAACCGTTTCCTCGCCAATCATGCTGCTAAGTCCTTTCCGTTTATCAAAACACTCCGTAACTGCATGAAGAAAAGCCAATTTCAGTGGACTCCGGAAGCCGAAAGCGCATTCCGCGAGATGAAAGATTGCCTCATCAAGTTGCCAACATTAACTGCACCAGTCAAGGGAGAACCTTTGGTGCTATACTTGTCAGCCTCCGACAGAGCAGTAGGAGCAGTGCTACTTGTTGATCGACAAGGTGTCCAAACACCAGTTTACTATGTGTCACGAACATTGACCGACCCAGAAACCCGGTATGCCATCATGGAGAAACTAGTACTCGCATTGATCCATGCATCAAGACAGCTGCGCAGGTACTTTGCCAACCACGTCATTCACATGTTAACAAACTACAACATTGGCAACATCCTCGCAAGGCCAGAGATTTCAGGAAGACTAGCAAAGTGGGCGATAGAACTCGGGGGCCATAATGTGGTCTTCAGGCCGAGACCAGCAATTAAGGGCCAAGTGCTAGCAGACTTCATGACAGAAGTGCCTGACGACAAGGATCGGGAATGTAAAGCAATGGAAAAAGCCGAAAAATAGCAAATAGAGGAACCGTGGTTGTTATACACAGACGGCGCATCTAACGAAGACGGCGCAGGCGCAGGGCTTCGGCTGGTGTGCCCTGACAAACATGAATTCACTTACGCCATACGTTTGGATTTCAAGAGCACGAACAATGAAGCCGAATATGAAGCTTTTCTCGCCGGCTTAAGATTGGCAATCAAAATGGGAGTTAGACACATCGAAGCACACGTGGACTCCATGTTAGTGGCCGGGTAAATCAATGGGCAAAACGAAGACAGAGGAGATGTAATGTCACTATAGCTGAGTCAAGCAGACGCGCTGAGTAAACTCGCAGACGCGCTAAGTAAACTCGCATTTACAAGTTTTCAACACCTCGCAAAGGATGTGCGCATAGAAGTTTTGAGCAACCCGTCAGTGCCATTAAGAGAAGTAAACGTTATTCAAGTAGGAACAACGTCATGGATGACTCCGATAATAGCGTACCTACAATCTGGAGTACTCCCAGAGAACAAAGCCGAAGCGAGAAAAATTCAGTACAAGGCAGAGCACTATCAGATGGCTGATGGAATTTTGTACCGAAAATCATACCTTGGGCCACTATTACGATGCGTAGACCCCGAAGACGCAAACTATTTGATCAGAGAAGTGCATGAAGGAATTTGTGGTATACACGCCGGGCCAAGAATGGTGGTGGCAAAGGTGATGAATGCAGGGTACTACTGGCCCGGAATGCATTTAGATGCAGTAAAAGAATTGAGGAAATGCAGTGGATGCCAAAGACACGCCCCGAGAACGATGCGCCCCAAGAATGAATTGGTACCAGTCACAACGGCGTGGCCCTTTCAGCAGTGGGGAATAGATATGGTAGGCCCTTTCCCGGAAGCCCCAGGTGCTGTAAAATTCATAATAGTCGCAGTCGACTATTTTACAAAATGGGTAGAGGCAAAAGCACTTGCATCAACCACATCCACTGTCGTCAAAAGATTCATATGGGAACAAATCATATGCCGTTTCGGACTACCACTCAGGATCATCACTGACAACGGAACAAACTTTGCCGCAGATGATCTTCAACAGTGGTTTAGAGAGTTACACATCGAGCACACCTTCTCCTCGGTTGCGCACCCGCAGGGGAACGGTTAAGTGGAAGCCTTCAACAAAAGCATCGTAGATGGCATCAAGGCACGACTGGGAGAGAAAAGAAGAGGCTGGGTTGACGAACTGCCCAGCATATTATGGGCCCATAGAACAATGCCGAAAACAAGTAACGGGGAGACACCGTTTAGCTTGGTTTACGGGTCCAAAGCTGTGATACCAGCTGAGATGGGGCTGCCATCGCCTAGAATGCTTTCCATGAACGTGATCAAAAACGAGGAAGAGCGGAGGTTAGACCTTGATCTCCTAGAGGAAAGGAGAGAGATGGCGGCGATAAACGAAGCAAAGTACAAGACAAAGCTGGAGAAGTATTACAACAGCAAAGTCCGCATCTGCACCTTCAATCCAGGAGATTATGTCCTAAGGGACAATGAGGCGTCTAACGCCGAAAAACCAGGAAAGCTAGCCCCCAAGTGGGAAGGTCCATATGTTATCGACACGGTACTCAGAAAGGGAGCCTACAAGCTGCGCACCATTGACGACAAGGAGGTTCCACGAACTTGGAACGCTCAACAGCTGAGAAAGTGTTACCTGTAAAAAGATTATGTAATTGCAATGGCTGAATCGCCAACACATTCATAGTAATACAAGAAGTGTTTGGCTATCTTTCTATTATGCAAATTTCTTGTCACAACTGCATATATTACTTTGGGCATACACGAAAACATCAATGGCTCGACCATAGGAAACGTTGTAGACCTCCAAGGCTCGCCACAACCAAGTGCACAGCCGGGTCAGAAACACAACTAAAGCCTACAAAACGCCAAAACAAAACTTCGTGCCCACATAAACACGAAAACATCGATCACAGGATAAACAAACATTGTAAACACCCACAAGGCTGAGCACAGCCGGGTAAACACAATAACCTGTAACTCGATCACTTCGTATTCACGCACCAACCCGCGCACATGAACGACAGAATAAAACGTTGTAACTAACACAACAAAACCTGTCAGCGCCATCATTCATTCGTGATACCTAAATCAAAGTAATTATACATGCACATATTATGACGATAACAAAATTCGCATAAAACAAAGGCGAATACTAACATAAGAAGCGTCAAAGCACAGTCAAATATTCACAGGCATAACAAGTAAGCAAAAATTAAAATTGTTCATGAAATTGTCAAATGATTACAGGACCGTCTAGGGCCATACGCGGCACGCAGGCCGGAGTCCTTCATTCAGGATGACTGGTCCCAGCACCTCCAGCCGCGTTACCTTCATCGCCAAGAGCCCTCTGCAACAAGGCAACACCATCGGGTTTCCGAGCCAATTTTTGGGCGGCTTTGACAACCCCAAACTCAAGGGACTCAAATCCTTGACGTTCTCCTCAGCAAATGCCTTCTTCTCATCTTCAAATTCAGCCGTCTCCTCTCCCATCAATCTCCATTCGCGCACAGTCTCTTGAGAAGTGGCGAAATGGTTAACAGCAGCACGCACATGATCATCCAACAACTCAAATCGATTGCGTTTCTTTTGAAACATTCTCTCAGCAGGGGGGAGAGAGAGCGAGAAAAAATCATGACAGTTACCCAGATCATTCATCCTGGAACCCTGGGTTAGATTCCAGCAAGGGGCATGAGGAAGATCATCACAAGCAGGATTCTGTGTATCAAAAGAATCAGCACGAACATTCTCAAACTGAGGGCTACGGACAAAACCCGAAATAGCGCCACCGCCGTCACCCGGAGGGCGTTTGGTGTAAATGGTTTGACGTGGAGTGGTTTGACTAGACTCCACTGTGATGTCAACACCCTTACCTCTATCATCACCACCTGCACCATCGACACCAGCAGCATCACCACCACCTTCACCCACATGCTCCACATTTACGTCATCCTCCTTCTTCTTCTCACCCAGATCATCACGAGGATGAGTCAACCCAAACGTCCTCGAGGGCGGAGAAGCGGTAGGAGTAATTTGCGAAATATCAATATTGCGTGAAGTCTTGGCTGGCTTGGCACCTGAACGAACAAGACATTTAGAGAAAAGAACGGAAAATAAGCAATCAGGAAGAGCCAAACGAAAAAACTGATAAAGTGAGTACCAGAAGCTTCAAAAATTTTCTCCAACAGATTCCCTTGTTTCTGAGTGAAAACGCCCAGATCAACCTCCGATTCCAAAGGAGCTGGAGGAGTCTCCTTCTGTAGTTTGGCCCTTTTCGAAGCAAGAAGAGCAGCAGCCTGCTCGTCAAGTTTCCGCTTGTGATCCTCAACAGATTTTTTCTTCATCAGTTCCGTCAAGGTAGCGCGGTCGTCCGGATCAGATACACGATGTTTCTCGCCGCTCCCTAAACCGGACAACGTATCAGAAACTACAACGTAATCTAGGACAGGAAGAGTAGAAGGTCGCTTACGAGGAGCTTCAGTGGCATGTTCCTCAGCCTTCTTCCCTTTCCCTTCTGGTTTGTCAGCCTTCTTTTTTCCCCTTGTTTCCAACTGCTCAGCAGTCTCAACTGGAATCTCAACATCATCATCAATATGCTCGTTCACCTGCTCATGCACAACCCCCTGCGCCGGACCTGCACGCGGGGAACGAGAAGTTAGGCCTTCAAAAGATCTACCAGACCCATCACTCGAGAGAACAATAACTTCCTCTCGAATAAGATCCAAAGCATCATGATCATCCTCACTATCTTCACCTAAGACAGCGTTGGCGTAGGTTGTAAAACTATCGTTGGTCGGATGCAAGAAACGACCGTGAATCTGATCTAACCAGGGTTGTTTCTCAGCCCTTTGAATCGCCTCAACCATAGCACCACCGGCTTTCAAATCAAGAACATTCAACAAAGTGTAACCCACTGCAAAAAACACGAAGATGAAGAGTAATGACAAAAAATATATAATATATACAAAAGAGAGACAAAAGGTTATAGAACAACACATACGCTTGCCATTATAACCATAAACTGGGACCCCCAAAGGATGCTTCGGGATCCACGACATACTCATACCAGCACCCACCAACGCCATCTCCTCAAGCTGAAGAATAGGAGTGCCTTTATGTGTCAACTTCTTATACCACGCTTGCTCAGAGAAATCTGCAACCACATCAACCTTAGGGATCCCCTCACTCCCTGCCCGGTAATGCATATCTACCGGGATAACCCCTCGGCGAATATAGAAAAATTTTTGTTTCCAGTCGTGAAGACTCTTCAAAGGAGCAGAACAAACTGGAGCAACACCAGTCCGAGAGTTAAAAGAATAAAAACCACTTGTATACGAAACGGTATAGAAGACGTTGAACATCGCAAACGTCGGATCCAAATGGTTAGCCATGCAAACAAACTCAAAATGAGTAATACGGGGAAGCCCGATAGCATTGATCTGAGAATTGTGAAGCCCATAGTTCCTCAACACATCAGCAGTAAATCTAGTCATCGGGAGCCTGAAGTTGCCTTCCCGGAAGAAAGCAGCATACAAAGTAATATAACCGGGAGGAGCGTCCATGGCAGTAGAACCAGGGGTGGGGAACTGAGCACCCCACTCGGGAAGGAAACCCATATCCCTCACCAAGTTGTGAAATTCCTCCTCTTTCCACCCTATTATCGCCTGATCCGGACCTGGTGGAGTTTTACCCTTGTTCCTCTTCTTCCTCGATGAAGGATTCGCTCCAGACATAATGAACAGAAGATGAGAATGATAGTAAGAACAAACTCAAGAAAAAGGGGGAAGAAAGATAAGGAAGAGAAGGGACTATGAAAAATTCTGGAGTTCAAATTTTGAAAAGTAAAGGAGAAGGAGAAACCACCTTATATTTATACCCATCGCATTTAATGCGATGGGTAGTGGGCCATCAGAATCCAGAAAAGCATTCAAAGGGGGAGAGACACGTCAAAAGAGAGAGAAGACGCCACCTCTTTTCTCGGAGCAGGTAAACATACGCCTGACACCTTTGACAGAAAGTAACTGACATGACTGAAAAAGGCACATGTTCACCTTCAATAAGACAGGAGACACCTGACAGTCACATCAGTCGCTCCCTCCCAATACAACAAAACTTCCTTCAGAAGAAAACAACAATTGCCATTGCGCCATGCGCTATGCGTCCATTTGGCTCAACTTTTACAGGTTGCCAAAACCCATGCGCCATGCGTCCATTTGGCTCAACTTTTACAGGTTGCCAAAACCCATGCGCCATGCGTCCATTTGGCTCAACTTTTACAGGTTGCCAAAACCCATGCGCCATGCGTCCATTTGGCTCAACTTTTACAAAGTTACCAAAACCCATGCGCCATGCGTCCATTTGGCTCAACTTTTACAGGTTGCCAAAACCAATGCGCCATGCGTCCATTTGGCTCAACTTTTACAGGTTGCCAAAACCCATGCGCCATACACCCATTTGGCTCAACTTTTCAAATTTTCCACAAAAGCATACGCCATTGAAACAAATACCTTCATAAGTCCAGAATCCCTCCTAGACGATCAACTCAACTAGAAGGCACACTGGACTGGGGCGACTTGAAGAGGTATGGTCCCAATTCCTTGCCCACATGGCAAGGACCACACCACTTTTCCATCCTATGTGGCGCTGACATCAACAAGATCATACAGAAGTTTCTAGAAGCTTCTCGAAAACATCATGGTGGCACCAAAGATGCTCCATCCGACAAAAGGACAACACGTGCCACCAGTTATCAAGCGCCAGGTAGGCCTGCGACGAATCAAGGAACAGTCCGATAGTACCAGTACGACGTATCCAAAAGAGGCAAATGTAAGCGCGCCACGTGTACCACTACACTGACCACGGCAGAGGAGACCAAAAGGATATTCCCCTTGGTCGGACAGCTGGCGCGCAACCACAGCTGGCACTGCTGCTCCTCCCTCCTTCACCCTCCGGCTATAAATAGGACCCTTCATCATCCAGGTTGAACCATCATGCTCTCTATACTCTTACACTCTACACACACTGTTTATTCTCCCTCAGAACAGTACTTATTCTCACGCCGGAGCCTGGTTAAGAGGGAAACCCCCATATTCCCCTCTTAACGAGACTAACGGTGTTGCTGTTTTGCAGGACCCAAGTCATTTCAACGAGTGAGAAAGGAGATTGAACCCACAGAAGAAATAACCCCACAGATTTACCCTGGTGTTAACCTGTGTTTCATCAAGGCGTAAACAAAATTTACATCAGGCGTAACTATCGGCTCGACAATTTTTTTTTTGTTTTTACAGATTATTATATAACATTTTCATCTAAGTTTATGCAAAAATGGTAGCCCAACTCATGCGGAAAGTAGGAGTTCGAATCCTATATATATATATATATGATCATTTCAGAACCATAAATAAGTACAGAACTTATAGAACTCCTAATAAACAATCTTTTTATTTATATATTTTTACTTTTAGGGTAATTTTATCATTTATTATGTGTATATTTATGATTACATACACCTTAAGAGTAATTTTATCATTTTTATATGTAATTTTATAATTACGCATATGTAAAATAGTTTTTTTTACATAGATGTAATTAGTTATGACACATATATATAATTTGGCTATTACACATTTGTAAATTAATTTTAACATGTATGTAATTAAAGAAATACATATAATAGATGATAAAAAAGATCCTAAATACAAAAAAAATATATAAAATGATTGTTTATTTGGAGTTCTGAAAGTTCTGCATTTATTTAGAGTTCTGAAATGAACCCAACCATATATAGGGTTGAGTTCATTTCAGAATTCTAAATAACTACAGAACTTTCAGAACTCCTAATAAACAATCATTTTATATATAAGTTTTTGTATTTAGGATCTTTTTATCATCTATTATATTTATTTCTTTGATTACATACATGTTAAAAGTAGTTTACATATGTTTAATTGCCAAAATTATATATATGTGTCATAACTAATTACGTATATGTAAAAAAACTAGTTTACATGTGTAATTATAAAATTACATATAAAAAATGATAAAATTACTCTTAACATGTATGTAATCGTAAAAATACACATAATAAATGATAAAATTATCCTAAACATAAAAATATATAAATAAAAAGATTTTTATTAGGAGTTCTGCGAGTTCTGTAGATATTTATGGTTCTGTAATGATCCTGGCCCTATATATATATATATATATATAATGTAAGTATGTGAAGAAAACCTCTATAATTGAGAAAACTTGGGAAACCTGGATTGTGTGGACATGATTCATCCACATCATCCATTAAAAACACATATATAAAGGGCAATTTGGTCATTTGTTTAACCCATCACCTCACCCTTCCCCATCCCATCATTTTCTTTATGTCACATCTCTCTCTCTCTCATATATCTCCTTTCATCCAGCCATTTGAAAATAATTCATTAGATATTAGAGAGAGAACTGATGTTTTAGAGTGAGAAACATCACCCTTTCATCAAAGCCACCATCGAAGCCACGAGATCTGAAGATCGAAGCCACCAGATCTAACGATCGAAGATCGAAGCCACCATGTGTTCATGTACTCATCCCTTTCTTTTGAAGCCTCCAGATCTAAAGATCGAAGCCACCATCGAAGCTCTCAAAGAAAAGTAGTAAGGTGTTGCTCTCATCACATCTCTGTTTCTGTTTTTAGAGAGAGAAAGCTAATTTTTTAGAGAGAAACTACAATCTTCATCTTGTTCATTTTGACACCAAGAACACACGCACAAGTGTGTGAGAGAGAAACAAGTTTAAAGATCTTTCTTTTGTTATTTATGTATTTTGTTTAGATTTATACTTTTTATGATGTTTGAAGGATTTAAAATCAAAGCTTTGTTTGTTTATTTCAATTTTTTAAAATCAAGACCAGGAAGAAATTTGCGTGTGCCTAATTTCTCTCTTCAAACTATATTGATATTACTTTTACGAAGATTAATGTTGAATTTTAAACTGTTTGTTTATCGATTTGGAGTTGTTGATTGTTTTTAGTTGGATTTTATTTAGGGGGGGGTATACTTTTTATGATCTCGTTTATTTTACAAATAAAAAGCCATGTTTTTTTGCTGGCATAATTAGCTACGTATGTTACATTTCTGCCAGTTACATTCTAAACTGTTTGTCCTATATCTTGTAACATGTGTTACACTTCGAGGAAATATATGTTGTTACAGGGCGTTACACATATATACTTAAAGTAATAGTGATTTTAAATGCAAAAATGTTTTTTAGATGGACTTCACTTGGATAACACATTTTCATTACCTTTAGAAACTTCATAATTTATGTGGAATATCTCGTTTATTTTACAAATAAAAAAAGTTACTTATATGTAGTAACAACGTTACACATGTTACTTATAGTTACCCCAACCCCTTTTTTGGACACAAAGGGGGCTGCACATATGTAACACATGTTTGTACCGTGTGTTACACTAGATGGGTAACACATGTATAGCCACATTACACTCTTACATATAGTTGTTATATGTGTTATAGCAAAACTCTACACATGTTACATAGCAGATTAATAAGTTTAACTACATGAGATTAACAATGATGTACTTGTTTTGTTCATAGGTGAATAGATGTTTTGTGCTCAAGATGAAGATGGTTATCAAGAAGCGAAACATAATTAGATTTTTGTTAACTTATGATAGTTTTTGGATATTTTTATATATTTAAGTTCATATAAAACACTTATGTTAAATTTAAGTTTGATTGTAATGTTTTTTTTATAATTATATTCAATCTATTTGTCCCTTTATTTTGTTACATATGTTACATTTTCTGCCAACCCATTGTTAAATATGTAACGACCAGCTAGGTGTCAACTTTGTTTTTCGATGTTACACACCTGGACAAAAGGAATGATGCGACCAACATTTTGTGTTAATCTGGTTTATAATTACTGTATATCCAGGTTACACATGTTACATAGAGTCGTTGCATATTATATACTAGAGGATAACACATGTAAATCCAGGTTACACATGTTACATGTATGTGTAACTCATGTAACATACTTTTAAATACATGGTGTTACATGTCTTACATAATTCGTAACATATTTATACTCATGATATACACGTTACACCCTTATGTTAGAGACTCTAGCCTACGACCTGAGTATACACGTGTTAATGTGTTTTTTAACCTCTAAAATTTCTACTTTTCTACAGATAAAACTTTCGGTTTTATTGTTGACACGTATACACGTTACACCTTTAATGTTGATAAGCAGTTCCATCCTCATCTTGCCATGTATAAAACTTTCGGTGATCAAGCAGGTTTTTCAGTCAAAAAGACGCAAAACAAAAGTGTGATCTTTTACATGTCTGGATTATGTAATAGAATCAATTATTTTGAAGTGTTTGCACCCTTATAAATTTCCCTTTTTTCTATCTGTTTATGTGTTATATTAGGATGCATCAGTTTTACTATTTTTTTTCATTGTGTTATATCAAGAATCTACACGTAACACAAGTTACATTTGAAGTGTTTGCACCCTTATAAATTTTATTTTTCCATCTAATTATGTGAAAACGTAACACAAGTTACATTTGACACTCGTAACACATGTTAATTTTTTAAATGGTGGGATTATGGCACAAATTACATATCAAGATCTTCTTACACCTTCATGTAGTTTTACTCCATAAATGATGTAATATTTGTTGGATTGTACGACACTTTATACTCCTAATACATGCGACACTGCTTGGAACATCTGTTACATGGTTATATATTGAGATCTTTGTTCCACCCTCATCTTACAAAAGGTTTAAACATATCAAAACCGCAACATATGTAACCGTATATTGGTTTAACATATGTCACATCATATTTCAAGATTTTTAACTAGTATATTTGTTGTATACTACAAGGGTTCCCTTATGCTCCAATTTTTTAGTGTATATACATTGTCACGTATGGGCTCATATGTTCATGAAGGTTTTGATTGGATACTATCTTTTTATCAATTTCCTTGTTTTGTATGTGTTACTCTAAAGTAGAACATCTGTTAGAACATCTGCTACATGGTTACATGGTTGGAACATCTGTTACATGGTTATCTTTTGAGATCTTTGTTCCACCCTCATCTTACAAAAGGCTTAAACATATCAAAACCGCAACATATGTAACCGTATATTGGTTTAACATATGTCACATCATATTTATGATTTTTAACTAGTATATTGTTGTATACTACAAGGGTTCCCTTATGCTCTAATTTTTTTACTGTGTATACATTGTCACATATGGGCTCATATGTTCATGAAGGTTTTAATTGGATACTATCATTTTTATCAATTTCCATGTTTTGCATGTGTTACTCTAAAGTGGATAGCACTTGTATAGCCAGGTTACACATGTTACTTTTTAATTCAGTGTCTAGACATTTTACACATCATATAATGTGTTTTAATCTTAATATGTAAACAACGGTATACATGCAACATTACACATGTTTTTGCACACAAAATGTAGTATCAACGTTGCACATGTTACTTATATTTACACCTGCCCATTTTTTGGTAACAAAGGGGTTGAACATATGTAACACATGTTTGTAATAGGGGTGAGCAGAAAACCGAAATAACCGAACCGTAACTGAAATAACCGAACCGTAACCGAAATAACCGATAAAACTGAACCGAAACAAAAACCGACGGTTCGGTTTTCGGAGTTTTAATAACCGAAAATTTCGGTTTAGTTTTCGGATAAGACTTTTCAATAACCAAAAAAACCCGAACCGAAACGAAAAAAACATATATTTTTATGTCTAAATTTAAGTGTTTAACCCATGCTATTAGAAATTATTAATTTTATTCTTGAATATTAAGTACTTATAACAAAAACATTAAGATATTTATTTATAATTGAGATGATTTGTTTATCGCCTATAACAAATAACAAAATTTAATATAAAAATTAAAGAATCTTCAAATTATTGTAAAAGAAAAAGTCCTAATAAAAACTTTGAAGAAACATAAAAATAGATTAGAAGGTTAGTTTTATGTAAACATTCTTAGTTAAAAAGATTAAGTATAATAACTTAAATGTAACTATATAAGAAAGATTATTAAATTTTGAATTATACTTTTTTTTATTTTTGAATCTTACTTACTTTTGTTCAAAAACCGAAATAACCGAAACCGAACCGGTGTAAAAACCAAAAAAACCGAAACCGGAAAAAACTGAAACCGAATGGTTTTGAAAATCCAAAAACCGACATTTCGGTTTCGGTTTTTATTTTGCACAAAAACCAAACCGAACCGTGCACACCCCTAGTTTGTAATGTGTGTTACATCAGAGGGTAACTCCTGTACAACGTCAAATGCCCACCACCTGCCCTTCATCGACTTCTTGCTCCCATTCTTCATCGGTTTCGCTTTATGGCCACCTTTGCCGTATCCGATATTGTGGTTCTCTTTCTTCCTGCCAAGATCCCTTCTCGTTTGGTTGCAACTGTTATGGTCAAGTCGTAATAACATAAGTTACAGTCCAGTATTTTTAATCTACTAATTAAAAAAAGTAGTAGTAACATAACTAACACAAGTTACCTTCCACCCAATTATGCCCTGAACTTGAAGACTTCCAAAATTTTGACTTTTTATCTGCATCATTTCACACATAGAAAAAAAATGAATAAAACCACCCAAAAAATGTTACATATGTAAACAGTTACCATAAATACCTTTATTTTTTCCTACACTTCAAACAACTACTATCCTGTGTAACCAACTCCCTCACTGCAAGCACTAAAAAAACATGTAACATATGTTAGCACAACCTTTCGTATTTTTTTGTCAGCGTATCACATTTTTTTTACATCTATAGCTTTTCTTTAGTTTTCTAGAGTGGACAGTTGTGCTCCCCACAGCAATTGTAACTTGTAGTATATGAGACTAGTGTAACGAATTAAAGGGACAAAAGATACACGTCATGTTACATAATATTAGCATAACCTCCAGTGTAACACAAGTTACAAACATGTGTTACACATGTGCAGCCCCTCTTTATGTCCAAAAAAAAGGGCTGGTGTAACTATAAGTAACATGTGTAACATTGTTACAACGTATGTACCTGCTAATTATGCCAGCAAAAAAACATAACTTTTTATATGTAAAATAAACGAGATCATGAACTATTAAATTATGTACTTTCTAAAGGTAATGTAAGTGTGATCATCGAGTAAGTTTATACAAAGACATTTAAAAACTCATCTAAAACAACATTTTCACATTTTAAAAGATATTGATTTTTTTTTTATAAAAAAAACAACCGAGGATATCAAAAACTCAAAATGATTTAAACACAAAACAAAAACAAAAACCTTCAAACTACATAAACATTTACCCATTAACTAGAACACTTTGAGCAACAGAAATCAAGTGTGAAATGATCTTCATCATCTTCATTTGGAGCACCAAGAACATACGCATAAGTGTGTGTGAGAGAAGCAAGTTCAAACCTGCTTCTCTCTCACGTACTTGTGCGTGTGTTCTTGGTGTTCTAGATGAACATGATGAAGATTATAGGTTCTTTCTCTATAGCAGCAACTTTCTCTATCTATAATCACCCTTCGATCGATGCTTCAAATGTAGAAGATCAAAGCCTGCTCTAAACGGTGTTCGTACGAATCGATTAGCCACTCCAACCATAATTATAACCTTCAATAAATTAATCTCAGAGAAACCTAGAAAATTTCCTTTGATCTTCATCTTCTGTTGTATAAGAACTTGAGAAAGAAAGAGAAAAGGGAAGGTGGGAAGAGAGGGGTGATGTTGATAGAGAGAGGTTGGTGGTTTTTAATGGTGGATATTGTGTATGTAGATTGTATAGGGATATGCACCATTTTTATTATATATCAAGTACTTGCTTGTAATGTTTGTTGACTAAAACACCCCTCAACCCACTTATCAACAACAACAACAACCCATTAAATTTAAATCAAAATCTCATCAAATAATATCAACCATTAGATTTTGTTGATCAATGGTCCTTATGTAGTTTACTAGGTTTTCTCACTACAAATAAGTTTTCTATATATCATTCCCCTATATATATATATATATATATATATATATATACAGGGGATGGTTCATTAGGGAACACTAAAAAGTAGAGAACCTGGGAACCATGAATTTAACATTTTAAAAATTCAATTTAACATGTTAAAAATCAATTTTCCCCCATTTTTTCTTACAAATACATGTAGAAGCCTTTTTAATAAAAAAAATTCAAAAACTAAAATATAATAAAAAGTTTAAAATACCGTTAAAAAAGGTTAAAAAAATTTTTTTACAAAAATGTTTTTTTTTATTGGAATGGCTTCTACATGTGTTTATAAGAAAAATCGTGAAAACAAATTAAAAGAAAATTGATTTTTAACATGTTAAAATGAATTTTTAAGATATATTTAACATGTTAAATGAATTGTCTCCATTTCCTCACTTTTTAGCATTCCCCAATGAATCTCACACTATATATACTAGTAGTAAAACTCGTGTGCAAACACGGGTGGTTTTTAGAAAACTCTACATACCACATTTTATTAGTCAATGAATGATTATACAGTTTTTAAGGTTGAACATATGTACTGACACTAGACATAAAATGAGATGGAACCAAAATTTGTTATCTATAATAGACAACTATTTACTTAGATTATAACTTAATACATGACTTACATAAGACTATCAGTTATATGAGACAACACTAAATATAACATTGTCTATTACATCAAATTAGGATGATCCAGCACGGGGTCCGTCAGCAGGTCTGTCCACGAGAACCATATCGGCTTAGTTCGAAGTAGGTTGAGCTCGAGGGAGTCTCTTTGATGTTTCTAATAGTACAACAGTCTCATATCAGATATTATGATAAAACCAATACAAAAGTAACCATTATGGGCGTTCATCAATCGTTGAAACTGACCGAACCACCCAAACAGAAGCGAATCGACCGGTTTGAAAACTATACAGTTTGGTTTAGGTGGTTGAACAGTTTGGCTAACGGGTTGGAGCTTGAAAACCAGCTTTTAACTTCTATTATTTATTTTTCTTTCACTTTCAGACGATACAATCGATTATATTCATGAACAGCCTTATATCATTTTAGAAGTTCTAATATAAATTAACGATTTTGAATATTAAAAATAAAAAAATAAAAACCGTTTAAATTGCCAAAACTGGCCAGTTCGGCCGGTCACCCAACCCAACCGGTTTAATTTTTCGTTTCCCATTTCATCAAAACCGGCTGAACCAGACGAAAACACCCAGTGGGTGATGAAAGGATGGAATACTAAGCATGGCCAAACAAACTGAACTTAATTATAGCAATGATTAAGATAATGTGGTGTTTCTAGAACAAGGGTTGGCATTGAGAACAATAAAGTAAAAGGTGCAAGTTTACATGGCTTCCAAACAAAAAGGCATGCATACCTATTTCATGAAATATGTCATTAACATTAGCAGAAGTTTTGGCAGATGTCACCATAAAGAAAAGACCATTTTCATCTGCATATGCACGAGCTTCCTGCATGGCAATTAATGCATGTGAATATTGGAGGTGTTAAGCCTCTACTGCCTACATACTATCTTACAGTACCATCATGAAAGTGGTTGTGATGCATTGGGTTCAAAGCATGTACTTTGATAGAAGTGTAGAAGATAGATATAAAAGTATTCTAGGGTGTGAACATTTTTTTAGAAACACTGTTTTAACCCACTGTTGGGTTAAAACTGTGAAACCCAATAGTAGTTTCAACCACTGTTTTCTCCACAAAACACTATTTTAACCCAACAGTGGTTTTAAACATTTGTTTTCTCCACAAAAAACTGTTTTAACCCAACAGTGGTTCAAACCACAGTTTTAACCCAACAGTGGTTTCAATCACTGTTTTCTCCACGAAACACTGTTTCAAACCAATTTAACCTAACCAAACTGATTATACACATAACATAAAAACATAGAAAACTTGCAAGTTACCCCAAATTAATGTCAATGTAATCACAACACGCCTCCACTCTACGCGCTGCTTCTAGCAACGTCTCTGGATCATTCGCACAAAACTGAACAAACAATGACCGATCTTCCTACAAATTCAACACATAACAAATTCACTATTAATAATGTCTGATTAAAACTAATAAATTTAAACTAAGTAAAACGTATAAACTTATAAATTACCATCTGCGTTCTATTGACTCGATGGAATCCGCAAGTATAGCTGATATGCATCTCCATTTATGATAATAATCACAACACACCCAAGCGCTTCGTGGGACAGTATGAATTATTATCGTTGTTTTTTGTATGATGTATTATTGAGAGAACACCGGTTCGTATCAGATGATATAGATGAAATGCAACCAGAACTGTTTGTGATCGTGTTTCCTAGAACTACACATTATGCATGACAAATCCTTGATAAAAATTTTATCGCTTTATCTTGAAACAGAGGAGTCGCGCCACAATGCATGAAACGATCACGCTTATACTATCTGGATATTCAGCGAGCACAGTCCATGCGGGTTTGATGTGCCCAGATGAACCTTTCAGTCTTGACAAAATCGCGAGTGCGTTTAGTGCCTCTGACATCGAAGTAGATCAACGTTCAGTAGATTTGATGAACAATACAAGTGCAAGAACTGTTCCACTGTGATCCACATAGTCAGTTAAGGCGGAATCTGTTTGACGTTAGTCAAGAAGTCGGTCAATATGTACTCAGATTCAGAATTTAAGAGCTTCGTCACAGCGCAAAGCATCTTAACGACAATGTTGCTTTCACGCAAGTCCGTTCGAGCATTAAAGATGCCAGCAAGAGCCGACGCTGACTTGGCACGAGTCTCTTCTTTTGTAGAGCTTAGAATCTTGATCATCCTCTCAATTGCGTCATTTGAAGCACTACCTTCACGTAATAAATCAGTAAGTGGGACCTAGGAAAGCAGACTTTTCAGAGCATCTAAAACATAAACCTTAGATTCCGGAAGTTCACTGGTGAGCAATGCGTTAAGTTGACTTATAGTCATTGTATCTGATTTGTGAATCAAGTGGTTTTACATCTTTGAAGCAATCTTTTTCCCGTTTGAGCTTTCGTTTTTTAACAGCCACAACAAAGTAGGAACAGCATCAGCACTCTCAACACATTCTCGTATATCTTCACTTTGATTACAAAGATTACCAAGAATTGTTACGGAATCTTCTTTAGCTTTTGCAGATCCGGTTTCAAGAATTTGAACGATTGGTGGTATGCCACCCGCAGCAGTGATGGCCCACTTGCTGTCATCGTTCTCATTCGACAAAAGGCAAAGCAACACAACACACTCCTGTTGCTGCTCTGATGAAAGTCCAAGAAGAGAAATCAACATCTGAATGCCATCTCGAGATTTCCATGAAGACTCAAGTTGCAACAAATGCAACTTCTCCACACACGGTTCTAGGACTTCAGCCTCTTCTCCTGGTGTAAATGCCATACATATACTTAGCTCTTGAACCGCCTTCCCATAATCCCTGAAAAAAATGTCTTAGTTGCGTCAAAGTCTTTCATGTTAACCCAACCCGACCCATTGGACCTATACAAAAAGTAATCATTTTGACCTAAGGTTAGCAAAAGTATGCATCATAGCCAATGGAAGGATTGCTTGTCACACCCCAACCGATGGCGGAAACATCGGGGCGAGGCACTGAGCGAAACAGATTGTCCAGGAGAAATCCATAACAACTAATTTACCAGATAATTAATATTATGTCCCATACCATAAATTATCAAATAAAGCAGTTATTACAGACATCTCAAAGACAAATCATAGTTCCGACAACTCAAAATATTAATTGTTTGTTTCTAGACTCCCCTAAACTTGATTCCACGAAAGCTAGCATAGCACAGCATTCTATACACCTGTCACATACGTTAAAATAAAAGTCAATACACATAGTGTAAAGGTGATCATACAAGTTTAATAGTATAATAGTAGCGAAAGCGAGTTTACGCATAACCAGCATGTAACACGTAGTAATGCGAAGCAAGTAAGTTATCGACAATCACATATGCACAGACGTGACTGCGAGTTATAGAGTGCGCAACACATATCACCACTACGACATGTGAAGAAATACCCTTAGCAACCCCCATCCACAATAGGTGGTGAGTCCAAACTATAGTACTATCGTTGCTAAGGTGTCAGGCAACAATCACTGTGTCAACATAATGAACAAGAATTCATCGAATAACACGTATAACACGTATAACATGCGAGAGCGGTTAGCGTATAAAAGTGTTTACGTTGTGTGATCAATGTGATTTGATATAAGTAACGTATGTAACACCCAAAAGTGCATTAAGCAAAAAGGGATCGAGTATACTCACAGATTGTGTTTAGTAAATAAACACTCTCTTGGATTGAAGGGGGTGCTAAGGGATTTGCCTGAACACAGTATGATAGGTGCGTAAAATGATGCGAGTGAACAGAATGACGAAAGGTCATCTGATCGGATGGTCATCCGGACGGATGGTCATCCGGTCGGATGGCCATTCGGTCAGATTGTCATTCGTTTTGGATAGATGTGTTTGTGTATGGTGGAACCTTGAAGTTTTCGTTGTAGCATTTTGAAAGACATGGAATGCCTCTACTCTTCAGGTCGTCCGGTCGGAGGGTCATCCGGCCGGATGGCAATCCGAGTGGTGACTATATTCTTTGCAACTTTTGAAATTGTTTAAGTGTTGAAAACTCCCCAAGTCATCCGATCAGATTATTGTTCGATCGGATGGCTATCCGATCGGATGGCAACCCGTTTGGTAACCTGTTCGTTTTGTAACTTGTAAGATTTGCTAAGTTTAGAAAGTTGCGATTTGACCGAGACGGTATGATGACATGTTAAACAACGGAAATTCCACCAAGTCCAAGTCATCCGATCGGATGGGAATCACCCCGTCTGATCAGTCAACTGTTCTTTACGGTTGTTCATGTCCAACCCGTTAAGCCGGTTGTCTCTTCGATAGAAACCCGTTCTCAGCCCGACATTCCACTTGCGAATGAGTAGGAGGCCTGATTGAGCTCAGATTCTATCAGTTTTATGTGAAAAGTTGAGAATGTTGAAGAAAAGTGGAAATCAGTTGGAAAAAGTTCAGATTAGTGTCCAAACGTGTTGAAACCACTTAGATCTGAGTTGTTCTTGGTGGGATGAAGTCACACTTTGGTGTTCTTGAGAACCCATGATGACATCATCCTAGAACAGCCCAAATCCACCGATTTCATGGTGAAAAGTTGAGATTTGTGGGTGAAATTGGTGAGGAAGTGTGTAAAGATAAAAAAAAGTACAAGATTTGGGGTAGAAACTTACAAGAATCACGAGGAATCGAGAGAAAATAGGGCTGGAAAGTGCTGGTCGAACGAGAACTGTCACATCACATGAATAGTGATGTGACAGGTACTATTTATAGGCAAGAGGGGAGAAAAGGCGGTGTATGTGACAGATCGGAGGGCCTTCCGGTCGGATGGCCATCCAATCAGATGGTCATCCGGTCAGATGGTCCTTCGATCGAAGGACTCCGGCGAGTTGGTTTTTGATTTTGCGTTTCGAGCGTTGAGCGTTGCAATGCGGTGCAAGTAAACGATAGTTTTACACATTAGTTACACCAATAACATAACTACTAACTACCATAAAAAGTAAAACTTGTTATTCGAGTCTATGATGAGATTGTGTTGCGATAGAGTTGCGATTGCGTTTGCGAATAATCACCTCAAACAATATAAACATGCACAAGTAACACCTAAGGCACACACACGTAAAACAATATACATAACCTGTAATTCGAGTTGCGATAGAGATGTGATAGCGATGTGATAAGTGTTAAGTAGATTAGCGTTTAGTTATCTTTATCGCATTGTTACTTCATATAATACAACTAAGTTGTCATAAAGGGCAATATCGATTATTAATCAAAGAGTACAAGCAATAATTAAGCAAGAAACGACAGATCTAATTCGCAATCTTTTCTTGCTTTGACTTGTACTTTGAATTCAAAAGCCGGGTTGTTACAGCCTCCCCTACTTTAGGGAATTTCGTCCTGAAATTAAGGCACAGGCGTAACGAAAAGCTGTGGATACTTAGCCTTAATGTCACTTTCGAGTTCCCAGGTGAACTCGGCGCCACGTTTTCCTTCCCAGCTAACCTTCACAATGGGAATGCGTGAGCGTCGGAGTTTTTTGGTTTCTCTGTCCATGATCTCGACTGGCTTTTCCACAAAGTGTAATGTTTCATCCACTTGTAGATCCTCAAGTGGGACTTGTAAATTCTACTCGGCTAGGCACTTTCTGAGGTTCGAGACGTGGAAAGTTGGATGGACATTGCTGAGTTCCTCCGGTAGTTTGAGTCTGTAGGCCACTTTGCCAATCCTTTCTAGAATTTTAAAGGGTCCAACATATCGAGGCGCGAGCTTTCCTTTCTTGCCGAATCTGATCACCCCCTTCCAAGGTGATACCTTTAGGAGTACATGATCGCCAACGTCAAATTCAAGGGGCTTGCGGCGTCTAACGGCGTAAACCTTTTGACGACTCCGAGCTTTCAAGAGATTATCTCGGATCTGGAGGATTTTGTCAGTCGTTTCTTGTAATAACTCAGGACCGGTAATTTGCGCATCCCCGATCTCGTTCCATACAATAGGCGATCGACATTTTCTTCCGTGTAATGCCTCAAATGGTGCCATTTGAATACTAGAATGATAACTGTTATTTTACGAGAATTCGACTAAGGGTAAATGCAAATCCCAATTACCACCGAAATATACCATTTGATTTATTCACCAGTTGTTCGCCATTATTGATAATCCTTTATTTCTTCAAGGTGCGTTCGGTAAAACAAGCATGTTTGGGCTTCGCGGATAAGTGATTCGAGATTGTGTTGGGCTTGAGCATTACGAATGCCATGCAAATAGCTTCGTCGACTGAGAGCATCAGCAACGACATTCGCTTTGCCTGGATGGTAACGAATCTCACAGTTGTAATCGTTGAGAAGTTCAACCCATCGGCGCTGGCGCATATTCAGTTCCTTTTGGCTCAAGATGTGTTGGGCTCTTATGATCTGTGAAGATCGTACACTTAGTACCGTATAGGTAGTGTCGCCAAATCTTTAACGCAAAAACAACTGCACCAAGCTCGAGATCGTGGGTTGTATAGTTCTTCTCGTGGACCTTGAGCTGTCAAGAGGCGTACGCGATAACCTTAACCCGTTGCATGAGAACACAACCGAGACCGAGGTTGGAGGCATTGTAATATACTATGAAGTCGTCATTTCCGTTGGGTAACACGAGTATGGGAGCTTTGCAAAGCATAAGCTTGAGAGTTTGAAAGGCTTCCTCTTGTTTAGTTTTCCAAACAAAAGGTTTTTCCTTGTGTGTAAGAGAAGTAAGAGGGACAGCGATTTTCAAAACATCAGTGATGAATCGGCGATAGTAACCTGCCAATCGGAGGAAAGAATGAACTTCGGACGGGTTCTTTGGCGTAACCCAACTCTTAACTGCTTCAATCTTCGTCGGATCGACATGAATACCTTGAATATTGACAATGTGACCGAGGAATTGAACCTCCTCGAGCCAAAATTCACACTTGGAGAACTTGGCATTGTCGTGCGTGTTCGGCTTTTAACTTGGAATAGATCAGGATATCATCGATAAACACGATGATGAAGCGGTCGAGATAGGGTTTACGCACGCGATTCATTGGGTCCATAAAGACTACAGGGGCGTTAGTAAGACCAAAGGGCATAACAACAAACTCGTAGTGACCGTATCGGGTTCGAAAAGCGGTTTTGGGTATATCTTCCTCTTGAATTCGTAACTAATGATAGCCAGAGCGTAAGTCAATCTTGGAAAAACACGTAGCACCTTGTAATTGATCAAACAAATCATCGATTGTAGGTAAAGGATAGCGATTCTTGATAGTAAGCTTATTCAGTTCCCTGTAGTCGATGCACATCTGGAACGATCTGTCCTTCTTTTTGATGAAAAGGACAGGAGCACCCCATGGAGAGGTGCTAGGGCGAATGAAGCCTTTATCAAGCAATTCCTAGAGTTGACTTGAGAGTTCGCGCATTTCGGACAGAGCGAGTCGATAGGGAGCTTTAGCAACAGGATTTGCTCCAGGAATGAGGTCAATTCGAAAATCGATATCACGAGATGGCGGTAAGCCAGGTAAATCATCAGGAAAGACAACAGGAAAATCACGAACCACGGGCACTTCTTCCATTGTTTTCTCTTTCTTTTCCTTCTCTACTACTACGATGTGTGCCAAGAAAGCTCTGTATTCCTTGCGAAGATACTTGCTCCCTTGGACACATGACATGAGTTGTAATTTCTTCGAAGCAATATCTCCATAGACGCACAATTGATCACCGTTTGAAAGAGAGAAACGGATCATCTTTTCGAAACAAACGATTTCAGCATGATTTTCACGAAGAAAATCCATGCCGATGATAACGTCAAAACTATCGAGTTGCATAGGGAAAAGATTGATCGGGAAAACGTGACTGTTGAGCTCAAGTGTACAATCACGTAGAACCGAACTAATAGTGACGGTTCTTCCAGTGGCAACTTCTACTTCAAATGTCGATGGGAGGTTAACGTTTTTACGGTTTAGGAGCCTTTCGAATTCTAATGATACAAAACAGTTATCGGCTCCAGTATCAAACAAACACGAAGCATATATTCCATTTACGAGAAACGTAACATTAACCACGTTGTTGTCTGCCTGAGCCTGACGGGCATTGATGTTGAAAACTCTCCCATGGGCTGCTAGCTGAGCTGGTTGCTGCTGCTGTGGCTGCTGCTGGTGTTGTTGCTGTGCTGGCTGCTGCTGTGGCTCTTGCTTCACCACTCTGTTCGGGCAGACATTTGCAAAGTGGTTGAAACCACCACACGCATAGCAGGCTCTTGCGTGGGCAGCGGGTGCAGGAGCTGCTTGTTGTCCCTGAGGAGCGGGTAGAGCAGGAGCTTGAACTTGAGCCTGGCGGGGACCAGTACGGCAGTTGGCAGTGCAGTGGCCGTAAAGGTTACAGTGAACACAAAATCGACACACGATCCCAACAGGATGATGATAAGTATAAGTAGGGCAGAGAGGCTGTGGACCAGTATATGCACGCTTGGTCGGCGGTGCATTGGTCACTGGTGCTGCTACTTAGCGGTTCTAGTTCTACTGTTGGACAGGAACGACATTGAGAGGAGCGCTTGTGACAGCACAGTTCTTGTTGTTGTTGTTGTTGTTCTTGCGCTTGTGACGTGAAGGCTTTGAAGATTGCGGTACGGCGGTTTCAGCAGTGGGAGTACCGGTAACTTGATGGAGACTCTTGGTGGTTTTATCGAAGTAACCAACCCTAACTCGCTTGTCATTAATCTCGGAAGCGAGCAGATAAGTCCCTTTGATGGTGGTTATCTTGGCGGCTTGCATGAAATCAGCCACACAATCCGGTAAAGCACGGATGTATTTCTTGATGGTGATATCAGCAGTAGGGACTTGACCAGGGCAAATGATGCTTAGCTGCTTAAAGCGGGCAGTTAGACCAGCATTGTCGCCACCTTCCTGCTTAATGTTCCAAAACTCGTCCTCCAGCTTCTAAAGCTCATGGGGAGGGCATAATTCCTTCATCATGATCTCTTTCAGTTCCTCCCAAGTAAGCCCATAGGTTGCGCCATTCCCCCGCCTGTTTCTTTCGGCAGTCCACCAGTCCAGATCCCTAGACTGGAAAACGCCAGTTGCGTTGATAGTGCGAAGGTTATCAGGACAGCCGCTTTGGCGCAGAGTGACTTCAATTGAGTCGAACCATTGAAACATGGCACTGGGCACGTCTTCGCCGGTGAACTCTTTGGGGCCGCAGGCCTTAAACTGATTGAAGCTAAAAGTAGATTTAGGCAAGTCAGTCATTGATTCCTCGGAGGACTTGCTCGCATTCTCATTGAGTTCGCTGACGATTTGCGGAATGACCTTAGCCATCTGTTTAGCGACTAGCGATACGATGCGTTTGTCAGCGTGGTTTCGAGTATGCGATCCAAATGACGACATTGTCTGCAACAGACATCGTCATAGGACTCAGACGCGATTAAATCGAGTATAGTCTAGCGTATCTCTATGCGCTACTTTTATATATATATAAAGCTCAGGAACACATCAACAAATAGGCACATGAATCACGTAATCACCGAGGCACATAAGCACGTATACACAGAGGCACATAAGCACATAAGGCACCTAAGCATGTAATCCACATAACCACTATATTTTGCATGTATTCACCTACATATATTGCATGTATTCACCTATCACTCAAGCTTGCGAAAAAGCGATTCGAGAGTTGCGAATGCGAGTAGCGAGTAGTGATTACGAGTAACACAAGCGATTTGTTAGCGTTTTGAGGTGAATGTGTAATGTGAGTTGTGTGTGTATCGGAGCAAACAGCGAAAAATGTGAAGTACCAAAACCGAAACATACATGAGCACATAAAAATCACATAAAACATGTAAAATTTCTCATAAAAGCAATAATTCACAGAGTCAGCGGTGGCGATCCTTAGAATTGAAATACATAAAAGCGATAAGCGTAAAATCAGCGAAAATCAGAATGTCTTGGGTGTGCTAGACTTTGACTACCCAAAGTGATTCGACTATTCTTCAAAGACTTCAAGCACACGCATTGGCTTATTGGATTGTGCTCTTGCCTCAATTCGGGCGGTCGGCACGCATTCTTTTGGCCGTTACGCGACTCAAGTTGTTGGAACCCATCGAGACTTTGGTGAGAGTTTTGTAAACCCAAATATGGAGTGGAATAAGTCATTAAGGTGCGGGTTTCACCCCTAACTTGATAACTTCATTCATGTTTGTGTGATAAAATCATGAGATAGAGAGGGAGATTTGCGTCGAAGTATGGATTTCACTCCTGATTCAACGCAAATTCTCGTGTTTATAAAAAGGCGCATCAAGCGATATGATCGAGAGTTTGCGGCTTTCATTCCTAGTCTCAACCAGATCATCCGTTTGTATGCGTTTTGCCAGCCTTAGGAAAGGCTGACCATGCGCGAAGCGGTAGTATGCGATGTTTGCGCAAGAGTGCAGTGTTCAGCGAATTCGAGCAAGAATATCAAGCAAGCTCGTACATAACCCCTTACTGGGTTTTGCACAAGTCGGTCTGTTGGTACTTAGACTATAGACTAGGTCAAGTCTAAGACATCGACCCGGACTAGGTCGAGTCTTGCCTAATTCCCTATAGTTATGGCTCTGATACCAATTTGTCACACCCCAACCGATGGCGGAAACATCGAGGCGAGGCACTGAGCGAAACAGATTGTCCAGGAGAAATCCATAACAACTAATTTACCAGATAATTAACATTATGTCCCATACCATAACTTATCAAATAAAGCAATTATTACAGACATAGGTATCTCAAAGACAAATCATAGTTCCGACAACTCAAAATATTAATTGTTTGTTTCTAGACTCCCCTAAACTTGATTCCACGAAAGCTAGCATAGCACAGCATTCTATACACCTATCACATACGTTAAAATAAAAGTCAATACACATAGTGTAAAGGTGAGCATACAAGTTTAATAGTATAATAGTAGCGAAAGCGAGTTTACACATAACTAGCATGTAACACGTAGTAATGCGAAGCAAGTAAGTTATCGACAATGACATATGCACAGACGTGACTGTGAGTTGTAGAGTGCGCAACACATATCACCACTGTGACATGTGAAGAAATACCCTTAGCAACCCCCGTCCGCGACAGGTGCTGAGTCCAAACTATAGTACTATCGTTGCTAAGGTGTCAGGCAACAATCACTGTGTAAACATAACGAACAAGCATTCATCGAATAACACGTATAACATGCGAGAGCGGTTAGCGTATAAAAGTGTTTGCGTTGTGTGATCGATGTGATTTGATATAGGTAACGTATGTAACACCCAAAAGTGCGTTAAGCAAAAAGGGATCGAGTATACTCACTGATTGTGTTTAGTAAATAAACACTCTCTTGGATTAAAGGGAGCGCTAAGGGATTAGCCTGAACACAGTACGATAGTATAAGCGTTGCACGGTGCGTAAAACGATGCGAGTGAACAGAATGACGAAATGTCATCCGATCGGATGACAATCCGGACGGATGGTCATCCGGTCGGATGGCCATTCGGTCGGATTGTCATTCGTTTTGGATAGATGTGTTTGTGTATGATGGAACCTTGAAGTTTTCGTTGTAGCATTTTGAAAGACATGGAATGCCTCTACTCTTCAGGCCGTCCAGTCGGACGGTCATCCGGCCAGATGGTCGTCCGCTCGGATGGAAATCCGAGTGGAGACTATATTCTTTGCAACTTTTGAAATTGTTAAAGTGTAGAAAATTCCCCAAGTCATCCGATCGGATTATCATTCCATCGTATAGCAACCTGTTTGGTAACCTGTTCGTTTTGTAACTTGTAAGATTTGCTGAGTTTAGAAAGTTGCGGTTTGACCGAGACGGTATGACGACGTGTTAAACAACGGAAATTCCACCAAGTCCAATTCATCCGATCGGATGGGAATCACCCTGTCTGATCAGTCAACTGTTCTCGACGGTTGTTCATGTCCAACACGTTAAGCCGGTTGTCTCTTCGATAGAAACCCGTTCCCAGCCCGGCATTCCACTAGCGAATGAGTAGGAGGCCTGATTGAGCTCAGATTCTATCAGTTTTATGTGAAAAGTTGAGAATGTCGAAGAAAAGTGGAAATCAGTTGGAAAATGTTCAGATTAGTGTCTAAACGTGTTGAAACCACTTAGATCTGAGTTTTTCTTGCTGAAATGAAGTCACACTTTGGTGTTCTTGAGAACCCATGATGAGATCATCCTAGAACAGCCAAAATCCACCGATTTCATGGTGAAAAATTAAAATTTGTGGGTGAAATTGGTGAGAAAGTGTGTTAAGATCAAAGAAGTACATGATTTAGGGTAAAAACTTACAAGAATCGCGAGGAATCGAGAGAAAATAGGGTTGGAATCTGCTGGTCGAACGAGAGTTGTCACATCACATGAACAGTGATGTGACAGGTGCTATTTATAGGCAAGAGGGGAGAAAAGGCGGTGTATGTGACGGATCGGAGGGCCTTCCAGTCGGATGGCCATCCGATCGGATGGTCCTTCGATCGAAGGACTCCGACGAGTTGGTTTTTGATTTTGCGTTTCGAGCGTTGAGCGTTGCGATGCGGTGCGACTAAACGATAGTTTTACACATTAGTTACACCAATAACATAACTACTAACTAACATAAAAAGTAAAACTTGTTATTCGAGTCTGCGATGAGATTGTGTTGCAATAGAATTGCGATTGCGTTTGCGAATAATCACCTCAAACAATATAAACATGCACAAGTAACACCTAAAGGTACGCACACATAAAACAATATACATAACCTATAATTCGAGTTGCGCTCGATGTGATAAGTGTTAAGTAGATTAGCATTTAGTTATCTTTATCGCATTGTTACTCCACATAATACAACTAAGTTATCATAAATGGCAATATCGATTTTTAGTCAAAGAGTACAAGCAATAATTAAGCAAGAAAAGACATATCTAATTAGCAATCTTTTTTTCCTTTGACTTTGACTTCAAAATCCGGGTTGTTATATTGCTAAAAGCTGAAAAAGTGTAAACAAATTATCTTCAAGAACTATACAAATATGCAATGGATATATCGGTTTGATCGGTTTCTTCGTACCTGTCCTCGACTAATGTTTGGCCATTTATGAAGCTTTAAAGGCCATGGCATAAATATAATGAAAGTCCAAACAGCAAGCTGAACTGCAGTCATCGTTACAAGATTTGGGAAAACTTCTAGAACCTGTAAACCATTATAAGAAACTACTATCATCTTTAAATTATAAAACAAAATCATATCAACTCATATACTGTAGTAACTCTCGTAGGCTTAAATCGATACTATAACCAATCCATTCATTTTCAAATAATATCCTACACTATCAAAATAACAAATTGAACCTAATCAAACAAACAACCTAATTTCTCTAATCGATCGCAAACATATCGTGATCCTACTAATCATTTCAGATATGATCATCCTAACTAATAATCATGAACAAAAAGTTAACCTAATCAACGAAACAGCTAAAACCATCCATATATTTGTATATAACAAATTCGTAACTGCAAATCAACGAGAAAAAAGGGAAAATGGTACCTTGAGACAGTCAACGGAGAGGAGACCACTGTGGATGCATTCCTTGAGGCCAGTTCTGAGAACGATGACATCAAACTCTTCATCCATAGTGGATCGGCAGCAAATGGTGATGTAGAAGTAGATCCACTGAGGATCTGGATGAAAGTAGGGTTTCAAATCGAGTCAAGATCATGTCTTCAGGGGGGGGTTTATATCTCCGGAACACGTTTATTTAAAACATTAATAACAATTGTTAGGCAAAAGATTAAAAAGCACAAATTATAAACCAAGGGTTTCCATCAAAACCTAACCTACTGAAGTGAGATTAGGAAAGTTAATCTCACATTCTTCTACGGTCCCTGTATAGAAGTTGCCCTAGGGTTTCCATCATCCTTCTTACAATCAGCTTCAAAATCCACTTACAAGATACTGGCCAGACCCAGTAGGTAAACGAACTGAAAAACATTATAATAACAATTTCAAATGATGAAATCATACCTAATCAAACAAAACAGGGCATTCAAATCAAATTGTTAGTCACAGAAGATGAAATCAACCGCCGTTCGACAGTCAAAGCCCTCTAATTGATCATTTGGAGAACAACAACAAAAAGCATAAATTGAAGATGACAAGAATCACCAATCGAACCTAGAAAAGAAAATTAATCACATGAACTTTTGTAGAATATTAAATTAATCGCATAAACTTTACCATTGGGGCGAAGAAATATTATTATTCGAAATATGCAACATGTATGTATGTATATATACCTGGTCTGGCGATTCAGGTGACGGAGGAGCTACGGAGCGGCGGCCGGTGAGGACGGCGTAGATGGTGTTGTTGTGAGGTGATAAGTAGGCTCGCTTTCCTACAAAAACAACATAAAAATCATCTATTCGTTAACCCAGAATCGATTATTGATAACAGAATCGAACAAATCGAGAAGATGATCGATTGAATCGTACGGAAGATGCAAAGATGCTCATGGAGATGAAGATTGGATGTGGAGGCGCTCTGAATTTGAGAGAGGGATTGAATTTTGAATGTGGGGCCAGAATAATGTATGTTATATATGTATACGGTTTGAATTTTGAATCTGGAGCTAGAATTTTGAATACGGGCAGTGGTTTTGATGGCAGAGGTTTGAATTTATAACATAGATTGAATTTTGAATATGGGCAGTGGTTTGATGGCAGAGGCTTGAATTTTAAATGTATTTTAAATTAAGCTTTATGATGTAATAATGATATAAGAAAGGCATTGTTGGACAGCCTTTATGGCTACCACATCAGCTTTTCTTATGTCACTGCATTCTCTCCTTTTATAGAAAGTATAGATATATATAGAGTAGGAGTTGGCTACAAAGCCAATTTTTCCTACAAAGTGTAGGAAGCCACCACATAATGACATGTGGCAAGTAGTTATTTTAATGAAAATGTCAAGAAGATAATTTGATATTTATTCTATTTATGGTATATATTTATTATAACTAACACATGAGAAATTTAAGGAAACCGAATATCACATTGAAATCGGATTGACAGTTATATTAGGATCAATTCATTGTTTATCATTCAAGTCGCAATTCTTCTTCTTCTTCTTCTTCTTCTTCTTCTTCTTCTTCTAAAGTGGTTTGCTAAAAAAACCATGGCATCACAGTGTGTTTTATCACTAAAACACATTGCTATGAACACATCTACATAGCAGTCAGTAACTGGTTCGTCACGTTGTATTTTATCGGTTAGTAACTGGTCCGTCATTGTGTTTTATCACTAAAACACACTACTATGAATACACCTAGTATCCAACATCAAGTAAAGTAAAACACAGTACTATTATCAAACTGTAAAAAAACACGTTGTCTTCAACAAAACATACTGAATACATGTATATGCACGATCTAATCACAATGTAGCTTTAACACATCAATCCTTAAAACAATATCAATGTAAAAAACAACACCTTTACCAAGTTAGTCACTTGTTCGTCACATTGTGTTTTATCAATAAAACACACTACTATGAACACATCTAGTATCCAACATCAAGTGTAGTAAAACACAGTACTATGATCAAACTTTAAAAAATACACCCTCTTTATCAAAACACATTGAATACATGTATATGCAAGATCTAATCACAATGTAGATTTAACACATCAATTCTTAAAACAATATCAATGTTAAAAACAACACCTTTTCAGTGGTACATTTTATTTTGATTTTTCTTTTCTATTTGCTTTTATTGTATTAGAGTGGCTAACTCATGTAACCTTTTAATCTAATTTAAATTTACACTAGTGTCCATTGTTATAATACTAGAACTCTTAACTGCTAGAGTAAAAATACATTTATAACAAGAAACACTTTGGTATAAAAAAAGAAAACATCCTTTTAATTATTATATTAGAAAAAACTTACAAGAGTTGAAAGATATATTTGCTATTTTTTCATATGGTTTGACAAATTTCTATGTATCGTAAAGTACAATGACGTGGATTTTCCATTATAACCCTTTAACTTTGGGTGATTTTCCACTATCACTCTTTAGTTTTGAAAATTTTCATTTTTAACGTATACTTTTATAATTTACAATTTTTGACATATATAATTATTCTTTTGACCTTCTACTTTTGTAACTTACATTTTTAGTCCATACTTTGGTAATTAAGTTTTAGCCCATATGCTTTATACCGACCCTCAACTTTTAAACTTTGCATTTTTATGTTTCGGCGTAACGTTTTCGTGCTGTATTTTGTATGTTTCCTACATACGAATCGGGTAGCATATAATACGTTTTGACTTGACAGTATAAATTCGGGTTAGTCAGGTTGCATATAATGCGTTATGATTGTACGGTATAAACTCGATTTACTTTACGTTTCGATCAAATCGTAATGCAACTATAGGTTACATTGAGTTCAGTCGAATACGCCGAAACGTGTGTTTTCATATGATTAACAATTTGTATAACGCTTGAACTAATCCATTCGACGTTTGCGATGTACCTGTGTCACAATGTGCGCGGTAATTATTACTATTGTATACAATCTTAAAAGACAAAGTCGGTGGGTTTCCCACCGGCTTTGCCTCCCTACCCCCGTACTTTCACGATGTTGCAATTTTTGCCCCTTGACTTTGTTACCTTCAAAGCTTCATAAAATGGCTAATTTATTCCCTAAGCCTTCTACTTTGAATTTCCAAAACCACTACCTCATCTTTCAAAATTTGCTAGCACCAACCCTCTACTTTGGTATGCTACCATCAACCCCTTAGCTCTTACACAGTTACGCGACCAACCCCCTTCTTTTACATTTCCACCAACACCCCTTCATCTTTTACACATTTCCGCCACCACCCCTATACTTTTACACTTTGTCTTTTTTCGACTTTGAATCTTTACCCCTTGCACTATTACTCCATTTTTACACCCGCCCAGCTTTAAAAAAAATGCAATTGTAACCCCTAGACTACAACTCCTACTTTTGCAAATGCCAATGCATTGTGTTTTACGAAATGTCTTAGGCATTGTGTTTTACACTTGGTGTCTACCTTTGTGTTTTACACTTTTTTTTGGTAATTGTCTTTTACGCACTGCGTTTTACGAATCGTGTTTTATCTTCCTATATGTTTCCACCGCGCGGCGGGCAAAATAATTGTTATTACGATTAACTAAAAGTGTGTTTCTTTTTCTAATCTTATTTCATAGATTATTAAAATTTGAAAAGTATATTATATATATGTACTAGGTTAGAACCCCGTGTAATACACAGGTTGAATAATGTAATTTTATATACCAAATATAATAAAAAATATATCTTTAAAAACCTCGTTTATTACACGGGTTGAATAAATGTAATTTTATATACCAAATAATAAAAAAAATATTTTTAAAAATCTCGTTTATTACATGGGTTGAATAAATGTAATTTTATATATTAAATAATAAAACATTTATATCTTTAAGAACCCCGTGTATTGTACGGGTAAAGTAAATTTAATTTTATATATTAAATAATGAAAAATGTTACATTTTTAAGAACCCCATGTATTGTATGGGTTGAGCACATGTAATTTTATATATCAATCAATAAAAAGTTATATCTTGTTATATACTTATAAACATTGTGTATTATACGAATTGAATAAATATAATTTTATATACCACATAATAAAAAAAAGTTATATTTTAAAAAAATCGGCGTGTTACACGAGTTGCATAAATGTAATTTTGTATAGTAAATAATAAAAACATTATATCTTTAAAAAACTTCGTTTATTACACGAGTTGAATGAATCTAATAAAAATTATATCTTTAAAAAAACTAAGGGATATACTCGATATATGATGGATGGGGTGATTGCGGTGATGGTTCTTATAAATGTCACGTAAACATAGTGAATACCGTATTTAAGTTGAGAGTTAAACACGAAAATAAAAGTATAGAACCAATAAACATTGATTTATGTTTTTGTTTACCCCTTATAAACATTTTTGAAATATGTTCTACCCTTAACTACTTTAGTTTAATAATATAAATAAATCATTTACATTATATTAATTTATATTTAATGTACGTCTTTAAAGCCATCACTAGTGATGAGCATTTCCACTAAAATCCATAACTAGTGATGGAATAATGCTCGATGACATGGCGGAACTTGATCGGATGTTGTGAGTGATGGAATTCTATCACTGGTGGAGCACCCCAACTCCCCTAACTTCAATGCAATATCTTCATGCATCTTTTCTCGCTCCACATCACTATCATGTTACATATTAACTGCAATTTTACTACCTCATTTTCTTTTATTTTCTTTCACTAAGGCTACAAAGTGTGGAGGGTCATGAAAGACACGTGACAGCCATGCCAGTAGAGGGGCATTTTCCCTTCAAGCCTAAAAAAACGCGAGATGTGAGGGGCATATAGCGACACGTGACAATTACTCTTTTAATTAATTTATGTTAGAAAAACTAATCAATAAAATTTTAAAAAATCATTAGTATTAACTAAAAAATAATATTACATAAACTTCAAAAAAATACTGAAATAATAAAAACGTAACTAATAAACATAAAAAAACCAGACTAACTATGATTTTTTTTCATGATATTCCTTTTCATTCCCTTGTACATTTCTCTTTTTCGTCGTCAAGTGATCGATTTTCATTCGTCAAATACTTCTCCTTTTTCAAACTCCGTTTTTGTTCAAAAAGCAAGATAACCTTTTCTTTTTGGCTTATCCTTTCTTGTTGGATGTTACTGAACGTACCAATACGTTCATTTAGGTTAGCTAAACTTTTGGTGTAGTTCGCACTCGAAGTATATGATTTTTGCGCCCTCTTTTTTGGATGTATCTCTACAGTGTGGGCATTCCACTTCAACATCGATGTCATTGTCGTTTAAGTTTAGATCATACTCGGTACGAGCATCCGAAGGATTAGTAGAGGAGCTTGTTTTCACCCTTTTAGATGATTCCCCTGCAAGAGATACTTTTGCCATTTGGCAGAGTGTCTCGCCACTTCCCAACCATGAACAAATTTGAACAACGCTTCCTTTTTTTACTTTATAAGTACTAAACGTTTGCGTCACGTAATCGGCTTCCGTTTCACCGCTTTTTGGGGTGTTCTTGATTGTGTGGTAGTAACCATTGAAGGCGGAGATGGCGGTATTATCACTTTGACGAGAGACTATCATTCCCTTATAGAACTCTCGTTTCATCGTTTGGTGACTAAAATCGTTTATTCAATCCTGAAAATCGTTTCTGTATTGATTTGTACCTATTTAAAAAAACAACATATTAGTAAAATATATATAACACTAAAAAATGTATCCAAGATCAAATAAATATATATTTTTCTAACAATATAACTTTTTCCGTAAAAAAATAAAATAAAAAGTATCTAAAACCGGCATATCCAAGATTTTGTTAACACTAAAATTTCATCGTTTGTCCATGGATGAACAACTTGGTCTGCGGCTTGGACCTTCTATGCCTCGCTTTTCTTCATATGGCTTCTCTTTTTAACCTTTCGTGAGGACGGCTCAACAATATCTTGTTGTTGCGTTTCGGCTTCGGATTTGGTGTAGGGGACGTTTGGGATATAGGACGAGTTGTTGAGAGAAGTTTCGCACTTGTCTTTGAGGCGGATAAAACATGCCAAAGTTCCTTATAAGTTTTACATAAGTCGCTATGTCAGGTAAGTTACCAAGTACTTGTAGAGGACGGTTTTGAGACGAACTAGTATTCGGTGTCTCGCATACGCCATATTGTCACACCCTCAATTTCCACATGCGGGGTTCTATCATGAGGCGGGTGCAAACTAGGATCATTGCCATTAGTTACATTGAACGCCCTCTAAATGATATTTAGAAAACATTGTTACTAAATTAAATGAGAAAACACATGTTTTGAAATGTTTAAGTAAAATGTGGAACCGTAAAGTAAAGTTTAAATAAATGCGCAAAATAAACGCGTCCCAAAAGTCATGCCATAGTGTATTAAAAAAATTCAAAGGCTTAATGACACGACACCGTGAATATCCCTAATCGCGTGCATTACCTAGTGCCCTGCGAAAGTATGCTAACAAGTGTCAACACGGGTTTGGTGAGTTCATAAAATGTAATTGTAATAACAAAGTTGTAGGGTAAAGTAAATTCCAATTATATCTTAGGTAGGTAGCCTGTTACAAGTTTAAAAAATGTTTTGAACCAAAGCTGACTGAATGAGTTTGTGCCTTCCACCACGTCATATCAAACGATGGTGCAGATGTTAGGTAAATATAATACCCGTTCGACCTCCTATCATGCTAGCGCGACCAGCCCAGCAGGGTTTGTCAAACCCAGTAGTACTACTCAAGATTACCTCGATAACTTCCTCTATTAACAGTTCAGGTGTGTAAGGACTTTCATAATATGTGTAGCATTCAGGAAACATGTGATATAAATGAAGGGTCGTATTATTAGCACGCTTGGGATTCTTAAATCGACACCACCAATACTATACGACCCGTATTGAGCAAAAATCAATTCCCAAGGTCAGCCAAAGGCTGTATAGACCTATATGACCCGTATCAAGTACGAGGTTGTCTTTCTATCACTCAACGGTGACAAAAATTATGTCAGCCCTATATGGGTTGTATAGGGCTATACGACCCGTATTGATCTGTTAAAAATGAGGGCAACTCTTGCTTTTATAATTGACGATGAGAGGAGGAAGATTTCATTCTTTCTTGTTCTCTTCTTCCTTTCTTTCTTTCGACAAATGATTTTAAACAATCCACCATGTCTCGGTTCGACCTCAATTACTATTTTGGCCAGTTGTCCGACAACAACACGAGCACGTTTATTCCGGAAAGCAGTGTGGTATAGTATTTTTTAACTTGTTTTGTTTATGAAATATTTACCACGTCATTGTTTTAGGAGTGGTCTGTTGTCCCTGATTGTCACACCCTGATATTCCACGTATTGCCGGTGGGCCCGGTGGGGAGTATCGTGACGTAGTTGATATCATCATAGTCAAATAATCACAGTTCAATGCACAACGGAAGTCTAAAGTAAAATATATTACAAATCGAGTGAAAGTAACATAAGTATTACAAACGGAATGTAAGAGGATCCACAGGCGGATCTTAAAACAGAAATATAAACACTGTTCAACAGACTTTAGACGTTTAGAACTTGCAAGATTCCTTATTAACGCCCTGAGCTCCCAGCCAATTTACGTATAGTACCTGTCACTTAACCTTTTTGGAAAATACGTCAGTTTACACTGGTAAATACAATTAACTGACTCTTTTGAAAATCTTTATAAAAATTGATTTAAATGCAAAGGCACAAATATTCTTTTATAACTTGGAACAATTATATTAATAACAATCTTGTATCAGATTTACATGTTTGTCCAACATTTAGGGTCGGTGATTAAACAAACCGATCAAGATTAATCGACACACCACAAATATAACTCACAAGAAGTTACCTCACGAGTGAGTATATCTTTTACATACGCAACAGGAGGTGTTATGCCTACACCTTGTGCTTAAGTTGTGGCCATTTACACTTTTTAAATGAGCCAAGGATATCCAGGACACGGTCATTAACCCCCAATGTTATTTGTTATCAAGCAATACTGATTAAAATGGGATTATGCAATTTAATCATCTCCGATTAAAAGGTTTCTACACCCGACCAAGCGGTATTTTTATAATACCGTATCCCAAGCCCGTATAACAGAAAATAAGTTAAAAGTATTTACCTGACCTAAAATGTAATATTATTCTCAGCCGTATATTCAAATCAGCAAGCACAAGTACCCTTACTGGGGCTCTCATTCTGGAACGAAGGTTTTATTAACTATTAGATTCCTAACGGGTCTTATTTAAGTTGTAACTTAGACCGGTTAGTTTTAAGGAAAGGTTTACGGTTCAAAACGCAAGATTAAGCGAAGACCGGATTAGAATGTGATTTAGACCCGACAAGTATGGAGACTTGTATAATATGGGTAAACTAAACACATTCTGAATTTTGAAGTAAAAATGATAACGTTTGACCCGTTTCGGTGAATTCATGTAAACTAGTTACATAAACCGTACCGAACGCGTAAAATGCATAACGGGTAACCAAATGAGTCATGAACATGTTTCACAAGTTAATATGCCTTAAATATGTTGGGATATCAGTAGGATACCTTCCATTATGCCCAAAACGAATTTAAAACCAATTTATGCCCCGTAGGGGTATGTTTTGTAAACGATAAAGAACGTTCTTTTTAGATCTTGAAATCTTATATAAATTTCATTTTGGTGAATTCGGCATTTGAATTATTATAAATTTTACAAAGGTATATAAGGGTCTTACAACGTAACGAAAATTTGATTAGTAATGGTATTTTGTTACGGATACATTTTATATCAAGTGAAAGAGAAACTCAAAATAAACAGTATCCATTTGGTTTGTTAAAAAAACAAACATGAAAAACGGCTAAGGGGCTGTTTGACAACATCTGAATGGTTAAGTGTTGAACCAGTAAGAGGTCTGAACCAGTAAGAGGTCTGAACCATTAAGAGCCTGTATAATGCTTAACCGTTCAGAGGCAAATGTCTGACCAATTCAGATTAGAGGTCGTAACCATTCAGACTCTGTATAAATCTTAACCATTCAGAGGTAAATGTCATATGGTTTTAAACCATACTAAGAACCTAAATCGCATAAAAGTCGGTATTTGACGATATTCGGTTTAAATAGGGAAATCTGAGATTTTGACCAGCCTTTACAGTTTAAAATAACTTATTTATCATATAAAATCAGTAGAAAAAAGTTTGACATGTAAAGGATGTATAAAACTCATTTTATTAGCAAAAAGGACGTTATCGTCAATTACCGAGCCTATGCGAGAACTCTATGTTATGATCATCTTAAAATTTAATAAAAATTTCTAAAAATCCCAAAATATTATATTACATCAGTAGGTAAAAGGTTGGATGTCAAAATTTGAGTTTAAATAGGATTTATATCAAATATGCCGTTTAATTAATAAAAAGGCTTTTATTTACGATATTGAGCATAACTCTCATTTTAGACCATAAAATGATGTCAAACTTTTAGGACATATTTAAATATCAGTAATAAAGGTTTTTGTCCTCTCACATTTTCAAAAATCTCTTTTTAATATCAAAAGGGCATTATGGTCAACATTTAAGCATTTAACGGAAACATCCAATGAACTAGGATTTATATGGAACCAATTGTATAACCTCAGAGGGTTATACTAACCTATAATATGGTCCTAAAGGAACACTAAGGCATATCTAAACTAAGCTAAACCGGGTCAGAATTGAAAGTCAAAGCAAAAGTCAACTTTTGCGACTTTCGGTTGCGAACCGAGCCTAAACTTAGAATTGTCGGGTTGAACATGCCTAGACATGTTCAACTAATATTTACCAAGTTATTAAAGTGACAAAACTGATTTTATTGCCCTTACATCATTAATTATGAATTTTGTTTAAAAAACCGACTTGTTTGACTTTTATTTTAATCACTTTGACCCGACAATTAACTAAGCAAACATAGTAATTAGGAGGTGCCCTTTTAAGGGTTTAATACCTACCTAATTACGATCACGTAGCCATGTTCGTTGCGAACCATGGCTTGATCGCTTAAAATTCAAAGCGTTTATCACGAACGCTTAACTTTTCGGCTTTAGAAGCCAACAACTAAACTAATCACGAAAGGAGCACTTACAAGCGGTCCTTAGGACTGAAGGAGGTTTCCAAAAGCTCAGGATCCTCTCAAAATCAGAGAGCAAGAGCAGAAATGGAAAGATGGTGTGAATAGAACAAGTGAAACCCACTTCTATATATAGTTTTCGGGAAGCCACGAATGATTGCCAAGTGTCGGAAGGGATAACAAGATTAAAACAAGTGTAAGGTGGTTTTACAAATCAGGTAGCAAGCCCCTAGATTGAGTTATGTGAGTATGGAAACCAGATTAGACGAAAACCAGCAACAAAAACAAGTTTCTGCAGCTGAACCTGTCTTCGCGGCCCGCGTAGGAAGTCTAGGTGGCTTACGCGGCCCGCCTAAGCTTCTGGGCTTCTGGCCCAGCCCAAAGTTTGGCAAAATTGCTGAAATGGTCCCTGACTTCATGTAAATGCATTTCTGACACATTTAAGGCCCGTTAAACCATTTTCAAGGCTCTACAATGATCCCTGAATATAGGGAACATGAAACATGCTCAAAAATATGCCGGATGTCGGTTCGTTTGGTCGTACGGTCACGTTGTTCGGCTAATTGCGACGAAACATGAACGGACGCGAAAAACGATCCAAATTACACAACGAATGGAATTTTATCAAGACAAACACTAAAATAAAATATTTTAATGATTACATAAATTTTTGGATGTCCAGATATATTCAGAACGTAAGATATGCGCGAAAATGCAAACTTATGCACTTCTTGACGCTTTTAGTCCCTGTTGATCAAATAAGTTTATTTTTGCGCACCAAACACCTCAAAGCCTATTTATAAGCTATATAAAGGATATTTAGGGCATGTTTAACTTATGATCATATTCCAGAACGTTTGATACCACACGAAACGGTATACTTTTGCAGTTTGACGCAAATAGTCCCTCTAATGCGCAAACTTGCCCATATCATCGTTTAATAGCATCGAAGCCTTATCTAATCCATATTAGGCATTCTTGGGAGTATTATTAAGCATCACGATGCTTCGGGTTTGTAAAAAGGTCATTCAGAGGTATAATTAAACATATTGACACTTTTACCCCCTTAAACTTGCAAAGTTGCGCGTAATGCCACTTAAATATAACAACTCTAAACCGACACCCTCGAATATTTTCTGACACCCTAATATATTTTAAAAATATCCCAATATGTCCTAAAATACACCCCATATGGGTCGAATAATCATGAAAACATTCATATTCCGAGGGCTCAAATGAAAGAAATTTGTTCTTGTGAATGTAGTATTTTCATTCTATGTTATAGATTATCGAATTTCGGTCACGTAGGAAGAAACGGGACCTGATTCGGATCACTAACGGGCAAGTTACGTCCGTTTTAGTAACTATTAGTGAAGATGGGAATATGCAGGATGTTTAAACAACAGTTCTGTCAAAATTACATGCTCGCGCCACGCCACGACAAACGTTGTTGGCCGTCGCTGCCCGCAACCATGGTCGCGTCACGCGACACTTAACTGCTTCTTCCATCGCATCGCGCGACGGGGTTAAAACTCGCTGAAATGTTGCTGTTATGCATTTTAACCTCTTGAAACTATTAAACCAAGTCTTAAATATCCTAAGCTAACAAATTTGGGTGTTTTTTTTATTGTAGGTAACCGTGTGATGTAAACGGAGGGCGATCAAGTGTAGAAAAGAATCGAATACGCGCTTAACTCAAAGCTTCGGCGACCAAATCGAACTTTTGTTATAACAACTTTAGTGTGGGTTATCATACTTTTGTATAAAAATAAAAATAGGTGTATGGGTTTAAAAGTAAAGTAATGTAAGGGTATATGGGTTTTTATAAAGAATTCATGTAGTCTTGAGATTTTGGATGTTGATTGATGATTATGATGTAATTTCTAGTGTGATTATAGCATTCTTGATGTAAGAATTGAATAACTAGGTTGAAACATGGTTAAAGATATTAATCATGAACATGACAATGTTAGAATGCTAAGTATGCACACTAGATGTATGATAAAATGCTTGAATGAACTGAAATACATGAAAAGTATGAAGTAATCGCTTAAATTAACTAAACAAGAGGATGAAATATCGAATATTGAACCATGAGTTCTAAACAATATACTCGAATCAAATTGTATAGGTGATTTGGGTGGATCATCGAGTGGACAAGGTGGATCGGATAACCGCTTAAAAGGAAAGCTCTAAAGGTACGTGGCTACTCGCTTCGTAATAACTTGTTTCAGCATTTTATGCTTAATGGACGAACGACAATCAAATCTTCGTCATGTTGGATAATACTAAAACGAAGGATTTCGTTTGTAATACCCAACAAGAAAAAGTATAAATTTCAAGAAAATAGAAATTTGGAAAGTGGTGGATCCCACTTAAAAGTTAGACGCGTCAATTTGACTCGAATGTTACATGGTTGATTTCAAGAAGGCGATGGAATTTGCTAAAGAAATCAAACGGGTCTAAAATCACCAAGGCATTAAGTTTGGGATAAGTTAAATCGACGAATGTAGTTAAGTGGGATAAACGGGTTGATTAATATGAATATATCTCGTTAATGATACTTAAATTTTAATAAAAGTGGTCATAAAAAATATGAATAGGTTGATATGTAAGTCTATAGAGGTATCAGAGCTAAGTCATTGATTCAACCACAGAAGCGTTCTGCTGACATCAAAATTCAAATTGTTAGGAAATAAATTACGGGAATACGTGCATAAATGTATTTTCTTGTTATGTGTTATTTGACTATTTGTTAGTTTACAGAATGAGTGACCAAGGACCATCTGACGCGTACCGTTAATTGTCTGGTTCACCTAGAAGTGAAGGCCCCTCCTCTTCTCAGCCTGCCCTCTCAGGGTACTCTGCTGATACGGAAGAAGGAATATTTGTGTTTAAGGCTCAGTCTGAAGAGCCATTTCCTCAGAAAAAAGAGGGGATGGTTCAGTAGAGGAGCACACGAGCGTAGAAAACGTATGAAAAAGTTACAAGACCAGAGAGCACTAGCAGCAGCCAAGAGAGAGACAGATGCCTATGCCCAGGACATGATCAATAGGGGAATAGCCAACATCCACATCCTAGCAACCACTGCAGCTAACCCTAATCTGGAGCAAATAATAGCACCTCAACCACAACCACCAATTCCTGATCAACCAATAGATATAGAAAACCCTGAAAATCAAGTAGAAATGCATGATTTTAATCCGGAGGAAATACCTAGGGTACCAGCACCAAACCCCCTAGACCCAAATTACGACCCCTGGTGGGACGACAATAGGGACTATGTGCAACGCTACCCGATACATGAGGACATGCCCATGCCAAACATAGGAGCCTACCTAGGTTTGGATCCTTTAGATCCCTATTACCACGACGAATACATTAGGGAGATTTTAGAAGATCCTTACCAGTTCCAGGCACCTACACCTCCATACCATGAACCCGCACCCCAGATTCCAAACCCAGTCCTAGAACCTGCACCCCCAATGAGTGCAGACAATGTACAAGAACTTAGGACATTTGGTGAGGAAATTTTAGAGAGTGGTGAACGAATGAGACAGGTGGGAGTGCGACTCGTCTGGAAATATGACGAGCGCAATATGGATTTCTGGATGAATCCATACCCATGAATGCGATGGTGGAGACGGTAGTAGTAATAATAATAATAATAATAATAAAATATGTGTGTACGGATGCCTACTATTATTAATGTAGTTTTATTTTAGTTGGTATTGTAATTTTAATTTCAGTACGGGTGAGAAATAGATGCATAGTATATGAAAATAGAGTAAGTCGCAATGATCGACGCTTTTGACCAAAAATGCGTGTCATGTGATTGGCTATATTAAAATATTATTTTGTGATATTAATATGTGATAAATGTTTAAAATTCAGATGGCCGATGAAGGAAATCAGGAAAATCTGAATAACAATAACCAGAGTAACATTAACTAGGTTAATGAGAATCCAAGCATCAATAACAATGGAAACCAAGTGGATAATAGTGCTATCCAACACATAGTGGCACAAGGAATTATAGATGCAATGCCATTTATTCTTCAGACTGTTAAGGATGCTGATAATAAAAGTAAACATAGCAGTAAGCGACCAATTGAACCAGAACACAACGTGAACAATGGACCCATACTTCAAATACCCATTCCCAAAAGAAGAAGAACCATGTCTTATGGTTGTTCTTATAAAGAATTCTGGTCCTGCAAACCAATAGAATTCTCGGGCAATGAAGGACCCATTGCAGCTCTACGCTGGATAGAAAAGACCGAGGCTATTTTAAAAATAAGCAAGTGTGCTGAAGAAGATAAGATAATGTTTGCTTCTAATCTATTTAAAAACTCAGCCTTAGAATGGTGGAACACTATCCTCTAGTCAAGAGGAAGTGATAGGGTATACAACATGGAATGGGAAGAATTTAAAAATATGGTAGAAAGGATTTTTTTCCCTCCCAATGAAAAAGAACAGATAGCGAATAAGTTTCTGAACCTAAGGATGACCGGGGTAGATAGTAAGGGTTATACTACCACATTCTTTGAATATGCCAGAATAGTACCAACCCTTGCATCACCTGAACCAGTATTAATCTCCCGCTATATATGGGGATTAATTGGAGAGATTAGGCATGTAGTCAAGGCAGCTAGACCTCAAACCATAGAAGAAGCTGTAGAACTAGCCAACACCTTGAAAGATGAATTAATCCGTACTAGAGAAGAATACCAGAGGAGAAACCAAGCCCAAAGACTTACCCAGGAATTCCGATCTGGAAATTCCAACCGTGGAAAAAATGTAGGTTCTACATCTGCACCTTATTGCAAGTATTGCAAAAGGAAGCATTCTGGAAGATGCTCCATATATTGCAATTTCTGCAAAATATCAGGTCACAAGGAAGAAGACTGCAGGAGGAAAGCCAACAACAGGATATGCTACAATTGCGGAGAACAAGGTCATATCAAGCCAAACTGTCCTAAATTGGCTCCAGCTGCGAATAACAAGAACACTAAAAATGCTAGAGCATTCGTTCTGACTGCAGATGAAGCCAAGATGATTCCAGACGTGATAGCTGGTACGTTTTTAGTTAATGATGTTTTTGCTAAAGTATTATTTGACTCTGGTGTAAACCAAAGTTTTATTAATACTTCATTTTGCAAACTTCTAAATCAGTCATTAACTAAACTACCACAAGAATGTCTAGTAGAGACAGCTAATGGAGAAACCGTTAGGATTTCTAAAATCTTGCAGGGAGCAAGAATATAATTTTTAAACCAAAAGTTTATTGCAAACCTTTACCCAATGAATCTGGCAGGATTTGATGTCGTTTTAGGAATGGATTGGTTAATAGCCAATAAAGCCAATATTTTATGTGATCAAAAGTTAATCCAAGTAAATTCACCGAAAGGTGAAAAGATCACAATTAAAGGAGATAAACCCTCTAGATCCACTAAATTCATCTCTGTGATGAAAACTGCAAGCTATATAAGAAAAGGATCTATAGTGTATTTGATTTCCATAATCACTAACACTAAAGGAAAAGAACTAAAAGATATTCCAGTAGTGTCTCAGTTTTCAGATGTATTTCCGGAAGAATTACCAGGACTACCGCCGGACAAAGAAGTTGAATTCAGAATTCATCTACTACCAGGAACAGCACCAATTGCTAAAGCACCTTACCGTTTGGCACCCGCAGAAATGCAAGAACTGAAGAAACAATTAGACGAATTGTTGGAAAAAGGATTTATACAGCCAAGCTCATCGCCATGGGGAGCACCGATTTTATTCGTTAAAAAGAAGGACGGATCAATGCGTTTGTGCATTGACTACCGTGAATTGAACAAAGTCACGATTAAGAACCGGTACCCATTACCAAGAATCGATGATCTGTTTGATCAACTTCAAGGAGCTCGATTTTTCTCTAAAATCGATTTAAGGTCAGGATATCATCAATTAAAGGTACAGGAAGAGGACATTCCTAAAACTGCCTTCAGAACAAGGTATGGCCATTATGAATTCACTGTCATGCCATTTGGTTTAACCAATGCCCCAGCCGCATTTATGGACATGATGAACCGAATATGTAAGCCATATTTGGATAAATTCATTATTGTCTTTATAGATGATATTCTAATTTATTCTAAAAGTAAAGAGGAACATGCAAAGCATTTGCATGAACTTTTAAGTCTATTACGAAAGGAAAAGCTTTGCGCCAAGTTTTCTAAGTGCGAGTTTTGGTTAGAACAAGTGCAGTTTCTTGGACACTTAGTGAACCATGAAGGAATTCATGTAGATCCAACAAAGATCGAGGCGATTACCAAATGGAAAAGCCCTGAGTCACCAACCGAGGTTAGAAGTTTCTTAGGATTGGCTGGTTATTATAGAAGATTTATTCGAGATTTCTCTAGAATAGTCATTCCTTTAACTAAGTTAACCTGTAAATCCATTAAGTTTGAATGGGGACCAAAACAAGAAGAAGCATTTAGAATTCTTAAGCAAAGATTAACCCATACACCCATACTAGCGTTACCAGAAGGAACTGAAGATTTTGTAATCTATTGTGACGCTTCTAAGTTAGGTTATGGATGTGTGTTGATGCAACGTCAAAAGGTTATAACTTATGCGTCCAGACAACTTAAGAATCATGAAGAAAATTATTCAACCCATGATTTAGAGTTAGGAGCTATAATTTTTGCCCTTAAGATTTGGAGACATTACCTTTATGGTAGTAAGTTTACCATATTCACTTATCATAAAAGTTTAAGGTATGTTTTCGGGCAAAAGGAATTGAATATGAGACAAAGACGTTGGATGGAAATGCTTAGTGATTATGATTGTGATATCCAGTATCATGAAGGAAAAGCAAATATAGTGGCAGATGCTTTAAGCCGAAAGTATCACGAAAAGCCAAAAAGGGTACGTTCTCTTAAATTAAATCTGCAAGTAGATTTAAATGATCAGATAAGAGAAGCACAAGAATCAGTAATCAATGAGGATACTGAAAAATTAAAAGGTATGATTAAGGAATTAGAACAAGGAACATATGGAATTTGGAGATTCCATAATAAGAGAATGTAGATACCTAAATTAGGAAACCTACGTCATCGTATATTAGAAGAAGCCCATAAGTCTAAATATACGATGCATCCTGGAAGTGATAAAATGTATCAAGACTTAAGAAAGAATTTCTGGTGGATAGGAATGAAAAAGGATATAGCAGCTTATGTTGCAAAATGTTTAACTTGTTCACAAGTTAAAGCTGAACACCAGAAACCCTCAGGTCTGTTGCAGCAGTTAGAAATGCCAGTGTGGAAATGGGAATTTATAACAATGGATTTTGTTACTAAATTACCCAAAACAAGAAAAGGTAATGATACAATCTGGGTGATTATAGATAGGTTAACCAAGTCAGCTCATTTCTTACCAATGAAGGAAACTTTCACTATGGAACAATTAGCTAAACTATATGTAAATGAAATAGTTTCTTTACATGGAATTCCTCTATCAATTGTGTCTGACAGAGATAGTCGTTTTACCTCTTATTTTTTGACAAGTTTCCAAAAAGCAATGGGAACCAAGTTGAATCTAAGCACAGCTTATCATCCTCAAACAGATGGACAAAGCGAAAGGACAATTCAGACGATGGAAGACATGCTTAGAGCTTGTGTAATTGATTTCGGAGGTAATTGGGATGATCACTTACCTTTAATAGATTTTCTTATAATAATAGCTATCACACAAGTATCAATACTGCACCATTCGAAGCACTTTATGGATGAAAGTGCCGAACCCCAGTCTGTTGGGCAGAAATTGGGGAAAAGCAACTATCTGGACCTGAGATAGTGCAAGAAACAACCGACAAGATTATTCGAGTCAAGGAACGACTAAAAGCAGCACGTGATCGACAGAAGAGCTATGCTGACAACCGACGCAAACCCTTGGAATTTCAAGTAGGAGATAAAGTATTGTTAAAGGTCTCTCCTTGGAAAGGAATAGTAAGATTCATCAAACGAGGAAAGCTAAGCCCCAGGTATGTTGGACCTTTTGATATTATTAGAAGAATAGGACCTGTAGCCTATCAACTACAACTGCCAGAGGAAATAGCAGGAATACATGATGTGTTTCATGTATCTAATCTCAAAAAGTGTTTAGCTGATGAAACACTAGTAGTATCTCTTAAAGATATAGAGGTAAATGAACAATTCAAGTTTGTAGAAAGGCCTCTGCAAATTGAAGACAGGAAAGTCAAAAATCTCAAGCACAAGAGATTAGTTCTGGTCAAAATGAAGTGGGACTCCAAAAGAGGACCTGAGTATACATGGGAGCTTGAAACAGAAATGCAAAAGAAATATCCACACTTGTTCCAGTAGATCTCGAGGACGAGCTCTAAAACAAGGTGGGGAAGATATAACAACTCTAAACCGACACCCTCGAATATTTTCTGACACCCTAATATATTTTAAAAATATCCTAATATGTCCTAAAATACACCCCATACGTGAAAACGGACCCCGAATACCTTAAATATTATTAAATTTAATTAAAAATAATGTTTTTGGGTTTGTCGCGGACCGCGTAAACCTCTTGTCCGCGTAAACCTCTTAAGGGTCTTACGTGGGCCGCTAGAGATCAAAAGTGTGGCGCAGCCTGGTGATGACACGTGTCATCATCGTGGCAAGGCTAGGCGATGATCCGGACAAGCTAGCCCGTTGACCAGAGTTAACGCGGGCCGCGTAGGCCCTTGTCTTCTCTTACGCGGGCCGCGTAAAAGTTGAGATGAGGCACTATAAGTAGCAGGCATCAGATTTCAGCACAACTCGTTCATTTCTTTCTTTCTAAATGTAATTCTCTCATAGTAGGCATTATACTCGGGTCTAATACCCCCTAAATAGCGAAGTTCTGCTCCGTTGTAAGTATTATAACCCCTGGATACGTATTAGATACGTTGCCCGATTGATCTAGGGTTCCGTAACAGCTGTTGTGGTTCTGCCCGACGTAGTCGTTGGAATGTCATCTCGGGGAGGGTATTACTAATGTTAAAATGGGTTATTATACTAACACACGTGCATTTATGTAAATTATATATTATCACCAGGAAACCCTTACGGAAAATCTAAGACAGTAATGTGAGTAATCTCCTTTTTGTAAACAGTTTTTACAAAACCTTAACTATTTCACAATGCAATTTAGCAGTGATTGAGTCTTTGTAATTCTACGATTACTGCCGGTATGTTGGGGTTTTGTATACAAAATGTGAGTAACGTTACCATTGGACGAAGAGTTAGTCAATGTGTAATATGACCTACCAGTCAGGATTGACAGTACTGATGAGACAGGTGGGTAGATATAAACATTGTAATCACCCTCAATACTGTCAAGTTTAAATTAAATTAATGTTTCTTGATTAAACTGGGATTCACTCACCAGTATTTCCCACTGACAAATGTTTTTAAAACGCATTTCAGGTAACACAATGTGAAAGCCAATTCGAAGCCAGCTGGATAGCACTGAAGACTTGGAAAAGTGGCTATAAAAGTTACCTAAATAAAGAAGGCGTTTTAATTCAATAAAATGGGATTTATCCCTATAAATCAGTTTGTAATGAAAACTTGGGTTTTATCCCAATGTGTGTATTTCTATAAAATGTGGTGTTTTACTCTGATAAAATATTTCCTAACTACGGTCCTGATGTAATTTCCGCTGCCAAATTAATAAAAACCGATACCACCGAAACTGAGTTCGCGGCCGCCCGTTCCCGGGACAGATAGGGGGCGGGGGTTGCGACATTAAAGGCATAAAAGCCTTAGATGGACAATAATTGGCATTCCCGTGAGTATAATCAATATCAAGAAGCTCTCGGTTTGTTAAAAGGTCACTCAGAGGTAAGAATTAACATGTTGACGCTTTTAACCATTCTTCGCGCAAACTTTCAATTAATTACGCAGACGGCTACACACGATCAATAAGTGGCTCATTTGTGAATTTGATTATCGATTAATGTTATTCAGAGGCTTATGTTAAGCATGTTAACACTTCCAGTCCTTTCATAATCAAAGTTTTTGATTTTTCGAAAAAAAATAGTCCTTCGTAGTCAACGATTGACCTTATTAGAGTTTTGTACACGTGTCAACATATCATTGGACGTGATTTTACGAGGTGTTACACTGATTCTTACTATGGGAGACTGAATGTGTAACATCCGCCAAAATAGGTACTAGAAAAATCTGGCCCGTTTTGAAAATCGGATCGAAACCCTTGTAAACCGGACTTTTCCACATAATAAATGAAGAGAGGATGTTGTTTTATCTCTTAATTATTTTGCTTATTCAAAAGATTAAAGATAATAATTATCTAAGGAAACTAGGAAAAAATAACCTAGTTAACTAGTTTAAGGTTTGGTTAGAATTAGTTAATAAACTTCATGGGCATTTATGCAATTGTTGAAACTACTTAGAAGTTAAAACAAAAAGAATGGGGTGGAGACGGGATTTTAACCCAGATCTCCACCAGGGTCAAGTCTTAAGCAACGCATCAACAACCACTGCACCATAGCGTGGTTGTGTGATATCATTGAACCATTATTACATTTAACAACCGAGAAGTTCGCACATGCACTCCTTCTTCTTCGCAAACCAACTTGGCGCCCAAGTTATTCAAAACCCATACAATCTATCTCATTGGTTTCCTCGAATCTTCACCTCAAAAACTCGGAATCGAGTTTCCTTGTTTGAATACATGTATGAAGTCGTCTAAACAATTAATAGTAACTAAATCCAGAATATAAATTATTGATAGAAATCATCTTATTTTGAAAATTTATCAAAAACGAATCTGGACGTGAAATAGGGATGTGTCGGTCTCTGTTTTGTTATATAATCAAACCACGTCAAGTCGTTCTAACGTTAAACACCCTAAGTCCAACTCCAAGCTCCTTGTTTGTTATTTTCAACCTTCGCCGAAATACGAGATTTCGCCAGAATTCGTCGGTTTCTCTTTTCATTCCAAGCCGCAGGTATTTTAAGTAATTAATCTACTCGGTTTTTAGTATAGAACAAACCCCCTAACTCCATATCTGGAAACGTTACTCGAACCACTGCGAATTTGATGATTATTAAGGTTAGGGTTTCATATGTTTATGTTTATGTCAAGAAGGCTGGAAAAAGTGTAACAGTCCAGCATAACTACACCATGATATTGTCCGCTTTGGCAGCCAGCACGCCCTCAGCACCTGCCCCTCACGGTTTTTAAAACGCGTCATGATGGTGAAGGTATCAAGCCCCTTATAAGGAAGCCTTCGTTCCCTTCACAACCAATGTGGGATGTTACAATCCACCCCCTTAAGGGGTCCAGCGTCCTCGCTGGCATGCCAGTTTGGTCCCTGGCTTTGATACCATCTTTAACAGCCCAACGTAACCGCACCATGAAATTGTCCACTTCGGCAGCCAGCACGCCCGCCCTTCATGGTTTTTAAAACACGTCATGATGGTGAAGGTATCAAGCCCCTTATAAGGAAGCCTCCGTTCCCCTTCACAATCAGTGTGAGATGTCACAAAAAGTCCTGACATTGCTGCACTAAAAAAGGCAAGTCAAGAAGAAATTGTTAAAGCAGTAGAAAAAGAAAAGAGGAGAGACAAAAGGGAAGCTAATATGCAGATAACAATGCAAGAGATTATTGAAAGGAAAAAAATCCAAGATAATCAAGGTTCTTTAAAAAGGTTCCAGAAAGCACTGTATCAACTATCATCCAAACCTCTATCACTTCCATCCAAACACTTGCTATCCAAACCACTGCTCCTATAACCCAAACATTTGTTGCCACTACAAAAGTCACAACAGATGTTACAACCACACTACCACCGCCACCAACACATAAGTCTTCTAAATGAGTTCTCATTCACAAAAGAAAACCAACAACAAAACTTCCATAACTGTCGCAACCCCCGATCCCTTATTCCCGGGGAACGGGTGGCCGCGAGCCAGTTTCGGTGATATCTTGTATTGTCTAATTTGGCAGCGGAATTTTTTTCATCAGGACCGTAGTTAGGAAATGTTTATCAGAGTAAAATACCACATTTTCATAACATTAAACAAATGGGATAAACCCAAGTTCATAGTACATGCTTTTTCATAGGAATAAATTCTATTTATTTAATAAAACATCTATTTTATTTTTAGGTAACTTTATTGCCACTTTTCCAAGCCTTCAGTGTTGTCCAGCTGGCTTCTATTTGGCTTTCACAGTTTGTTACCTGAAACACGTTTTAAAAACATTTGTCAGTGGGAAATACTGGTGAGTGAATCCCAGTTTAATCAAGTTTAAATAAAAAGTCCCAGTGAACAGTATTCAGGGCGATCCCGCAATTATATTTGTTTACAATACATAACAATTAACATCCATGGTACTGTCGAACCCGACTTGTGGACATGTTACTCCTTGACTAGGTGGTAACAAATTTTGTATATAAAACCCCAACATACTCATCATAATTGTATTCTTATAAATACTCAATAACTGTTATTCGCATGGAAAAGTATTTAAGGTTTTGTAAAACAATTAACAAAAAGGTTTACAAAAAGTGGATCAACTCACATTGCTGTCTTAGATTTTCCGTAAGGGTTTCCCGGTGATAATCTATAATTTACACAAATGTACACGCGTTAATATTAATAACCCATTTTAACATTAGCAATACCCTCCCTAAGACGGCATTCCAATGACTACGTCAGGCAGAACCACGACAGCCATTACGGAACCCAGATCAATCGGGCAGTGTATCTAATACGTATCCAGGGGTTATAATACTTACAACGGAGCAGAACTTTGCTAATTAGGGGGGTATAATACCCGAGTATTATGCCTTCTATTCAGAATTTAGAGAAAAGAAATCATTGTGAGCGAATTCCAAATGAAATCCGATGGCCTGCTTAAATAGTTACTGAACTTGACTCTCTCGCGGCCCGTGTAAGCATAGGCAAGGGCCTACGCGGCCCGCGTCAACCCTGGTCAACAGGGTAGCTTGTCCAGGTCATCTACTAGGCTCGACACGTTGATGACACATGTCATCATCGGGCTGCGCCACATTTTGGGACTATCGCGGCCCGCGTAAACTAATGGGGGTCTTACGCGGCCCGCCTGAACTTAAATAAATCAGTGAAATCAGGTTCTAACCTTCATACCACCCGCGTAAGGTTGGGGTGGGGTCCTACGCGGCCCGCCTCAGTCCAAAATTTCAATTTTTATTTATTTTTAATACTATTTGCTATAATTGAGGCCCGTATTCGCGTATGGGGTGTATTTTGGGACATTTTGGGATATTTAAAATATAATAGGATGCTTGGAAAATGATCGAGGTGTCGGTTTCATTGAGGATTGTTACATCCTCCCCACCTTGTTTTAGAGCTCGTCCTCGAGATCTACTGGAACAAGTGTGGATATTTCCTTTGCATTTAAGATTCAAGCTCCCATGTGTACTCAGGTCCTCTTTTGGAGTCCCACTTCACTTTGACCAGAACTAATCTCTTATGCTTAAGATTCTTGACTTTCCTGTCTTCAATCTGTAGAGGCCTCTCTACAAACTTGAGTTGTTCATTTACCTCTATACCCTTAAGAATTACTATTAGCGATTCATCAGCTAAACACTTCTTGAGATTAGATACATGAAATACATCATGTATTCCTGCCATTTCCTCTGGCAGTTGTAGCTGATAGGCTACAGGTCCTATTTTTCTAATAATCTCAAAAGGTCCAATATACCTGGGACTTAGCTTTCTTCTTTTGATGAATCTTACTACTCCTTTCCAAGGAGAGACTTTCAATAATACTTTATCTCTTACTTGAAATTCCAATGGCTTGCGTCGGTTATTGGCATAGCTCTTCTGTCGATCACGTGCTGCTTTCAGTCGTTCCTTGACTTGAATAATCTTGTCAGTTGTTTCTTGTACTATCTCAGGTCCAGATAGTTGCTTTTCCCCAATTTCTGCCCAACAGACTGGGGTTCAGCACTTACGTCCATAAAGTGCTTCAAATGGTGCAGCATTAATACTTGTGTGATAGCTATTATTATAAGAGAATTCTATTAAAGGTAAGTGATCGTCCCAATTACCTCCGAAATCAATTACACAAGCTCTAAGCATGTCCTCCAGTGTCTGAATTGTTCTTTCACTTTGTCCATCCGTTTGAGGATGATAAGCTGTGCTTAGATTTAACTTAGTTCCCATGGCCTTTTGGAAACTTGACCAAAAATGAGAGGTAAATCGACTATCCCTATCAGAAACGATTGATAAAGGAATTCCATGTAATGAAACAATTTCATTTACATACAATTTAGCTAGCTGTTCCATGCTGAAAGTTTCTTTCATTGGTAGGAAATGAGCTGACTTGGTCAACCTATCTACAATCACCCATATTGTATCATTACCCTTCCTTGTTTTGGGTAATTTAGTAACAAAATCCATTGTTATCAATTCCCATGTCCATACTGGCATTTCTAGATGTTGTAACAAACCTGAGGGTTTCTGGTGTTCAGCTTTAACTTGTGAACAAGTTAAACATTTAGAAACATAAGCTGCTATGTCCTTCTTCATTCCTATCCACCAGAAATTTTTCCTTAAATCCTAGTACATTTTATCATTTCCTGGATGCATCGTATATTTGGACTTATGGGCTTCTTCTAATATACAATGACGCAGGTTTCCTAATTTAGGTATCCACATTCTCTTCTTATGGAATCTCCAAATTCCATATGTTCCTTGTTCTAATTCCTTAACCATACCTTTTAGTTTTTCAGCATCATCCTTGATTACTTATTCTTGTGCTTTTCTTATTTGATCATTTAAATCTACTTGTAGATTTAATTTAAGAGAACGTACATTTTTTGGCTTTTCATGATACTTTTGGCTTAAAGCATCTGCCACTACATTTGCTTTTCCTTCATGATACAGGATATCACAATCATAGTCACTAAGCATCTCCATCCAGCGTCTTTGTCTCATATTCAACTCCTTTTGCCCAAAAATATACCTTAAACTCTTATGATCAGTGAATATGGTAAACTTACTACCATAAAGGTAATGTCTCCAAATTTTAAGGGCAAAAATTATAGCTCCTAATTCTAGATCATGGGTTGAATAATTCACTTCATAATTCTTAAGTTGTCTAGATGCGTAAGCTATAACCTTTTGACGTTGCGTCAATACACATCCATAGCCTAACTTAGAAGCGTCACAATATACTACAAAGTCTTCAGTTCCTTCTGGTAACACTAGTATGGGTGTATTAGTTAATATTTGCTTAAGAATTCTAAAAGCTTCTTCTTGTTTTGGTCCCCATTCAAACTTAATGGATTTACAGGTTAACTTAGTTAAAGGAATGGCTATTCTAGAAAAATCTCGAATAAACCTTCTATAATAACCGGCCAATCCTAAGAAACTTCTAACCTTAGTTGGTGATTTAGGGGTTTTCCATTTAGTAATCGCCTCGATTTTTGTTGGATCCACATGGATTCCTTCATGATTCACTAAATGTCCAAGAAACTGTACCTGTTCTAACCAAAATTCGCACTTTGAAAATTTAGCATAAAGCTTTTCCTTTCTTAATAGACTTAAAAGTGCGTGCAAATGCTTTGCATGATCCTCTTTATTCTTAGAGTAAATTAGAATATCATATATGAAGACAATTATGAATTTATCCAAATATGGCTTACATATTCGGTTCATCATGTCCATAAATGCGGCTGGGGCATTGGTTAAACCAAATGGCATGACAGTAAATTCATAATGACCATACCTTGTTCTGAATGTCCTCTTCCTGTACCTTTATTTGATGATATCCTAACCTTAAATCGATTTTAGAGAAACATCGAGCTCCTTACAGTTGATCGAACAGATCATTGATTCTCGGTAATGGGTACCGATTCTTAATCGTGACCTTGTTCAATTCACGGTAATCAATGCACATACGCATTGATCCGTCCTTCTTTTTAACGAATAAGATCGGCGCTCCCCATGGAGACGAACTTGGTTGTATGAATCCTTTTTCCAACAATTCATCTAATTGTTTCTTCAATTCCTGCATTTCGGCGGGTGCCAAACGGTAAGGTGCTTTGGCAATTGGTGTTGTTCCAGGCAGTAGGTGAATTCTGAATTCAACCTCTCTATCCGGTGGTAGTCCTGGTAATTCTTCTGGAAAGACATCTGAAAACTGAGACACTACTGGAATGTCTTTTAGTTCTTTTCCTTTAGTGTTAGTGATTATGGAAATCAAATACACTATAAAACCTTTTCTTATATAACTTGCAGTTTTCATCACAGAGAAGAATTTTGTGGACCTAGAGGGCTTATCTCCTTTTATTGTGATCATTTTACCTTTTGGGGAATTTACTTGGATTGACTTTTGATCACATAAAATACTGGATTTATTGGCTATTAACCAATCCATTCCTAATACAACATCAAATCCTGTCAGATTCATGGGATAAAGGTTTGCCATAAACTTTTGATTTAATATTTCTATTCTTGCTTCCTGCAAGATTTCAGAAATCCTAACAATTTCTCCATTAGCTGTCTCTACTAGACATTCTTGTGGTAGTTTAGTTAATGACTGATTTAGAAGTTTGCAAAACAAAGTATTAATAAAACTTTGGTTTGCACCAGAGTCAAATAATACCTTAGCAAATACATCATTAACTAAAAACGTACCAGCTATCACGTCTGGAATCATCTTGGCTTCATCTGCAGTCAGAACAAATGCTCTAGCATTTTTAGTGTTCCTCTTGTTCACAACTGGAGCCAATTTCAGACAGTTTGTCTTAATGTGGCCTTTTTCTCCACAGTTATAGCATAGTCCATTACTGTATTTTCTCCTGCAATCTTCTTCCTTGTGTCCTGGCATCTTGAAGAAATTGCAAAGAGTAGAGCATTTTCCCGAATGCTTTTTCTTGCAGACCTTGCAGAAAGGTGCAGAGGTAGAACCCATATTCCTACGGTTGTAATTCCCAGAACGGAATTCTTGAGTAAGCCTTTGGGTTAGATTTCTCCTCTGTTCTTCTTCCCTAGTACGGATTAATTAATCTGTCAAGGTATTTGCTAGTTCTACAGCTTCTTCTATAGTTTGAGGTCTAGCTGTCTTGACTACGTGTCTAATCTCTCCGATTAATCCCCAGATATATCGGGAGATTAACACTGGTTCAGGTGATGCAAGGGTTGGCACTATTCTAGCATATTCAAAGAATGTGGTAGTATAACCCTTACTATCTACCCCGGTCATTCTTAAGTTTAGGAACTTATTAGCTATATGTTCCTTTTCATTAGGAGGGCAAAATTTCCTTTCTACCATATTCTTAAATTCCTCCCATTCCATGTTATAAACCTTATCACTTCCTCTTGATTGGAGGATAGAGTTCCACCATTCTAAGGCTGAGTTTTTAAACAGATTAGAAGCAAACATTATTTTGTCTTCTTCAGCACACTTGCTTATTTTTAAAACCGCCTCAGTTTTCTCTATCCAGCGTAGAGCTGCAATGGGTCCTTCATTGCCCGAGAATTCTATTGGTTTACAGGACCAAAATTCCTTGTAAGAACAACCGTAAGACACGGTTCTTCTCTTTTTAGGAATGGGCGCTTGAAGTACAGGGCCATTGTTCACGCTGTGTTTTGGTTCAATTGGTCGCTTACTGCTATGTGTACTTTTATTATTCACTTCCTGAATCGTTTGAATAATAAATGGCATTGCATCTATGATTCCTTGTGCCACTATGTGTTGAACGGCACTATTATCCATTTGGTTTCCATTATTATTGATGCTCGGATTCTCATTAACCACGTTAATGTTACTCTGGTTATCGTTATTCAGATTTCCTTGATTTCCTTCGTCGGCCATCTGAATTTTAAACATTTATCCCATATTAATATCACAAAATAATATTTATATAGTCAATCACATGACACGCATTTTTGCCAAAAACGTCGATCATTGCGACTTTTACTCTATTCATCTACTATTATGCATCTATTACACACTAGTACTAAAATAAAAATTACAATACCAACTGAAATAGAATTACACTAATAGTAATAGGCATCCGTACACACATATTTTATTTTTTTATTATTATATTATTATTACTAGTACCATCTCCTCCATTACATCTACGGATATGGATTCATCCAAAAATCCATATTGCGCTCATCGTATTTCCATACGAGTCGCTCTCCCACCTGTCGCATTCTCTCACTGCTCTCTAAAATTTCCTCTCCAAAAGTCCTAAGTTCTTGTACATTTTCTACACTCATTGGGGTTGCAGGTTCTAGGACTGGGTTCGGAATCCGGGGTGCGGGTTCCTGGTATGGGGGTGAAAGTGCCTGAAATCGGTAAGGTTCCTCTAAGATCTCCCTAATGTAGTCATCATGGTAATAGGGATCTAAAGGGTCCATACCTGGACAGGCTCCTATGTTTTGCATGGGTGTGTCTTCATGTATTGGGTAACGTTGCACAAAGTCCCTATTGTCGTCCCACCAGGGGTCGTAATTTGGGTCTAGGGGGTTTGGTGCTGGTACCCTAATGATTTCTTCTGGATTGAAGTCATGCATCTCCACTTGGTTTTTAGGGTTTTCTATCTCCATGGGTTGGTCTGGGATTGGCAGTTGTGGTTGGGGTGCTATTATTTGCTCCAGATTTGGGTCAGCTGCAGTGGTTGCTAGTATGTGGATGTTGGCTATACCCCTATTTGTCATATCCTGGGCATAGGCATCTGTCTCTCTCTTGGCTGCGGCTAATACCCTTTGTTCCTGTAACTTTTTCATACGTTTTCTACGCTCGTGTGCCCCTCTACTGAACCATCCCCTCTTTTTCTGAGGAAATGGCTCTTCTAACTGAGCCTTAAACATAAAGATTCCTTCTTTCGTATCAGCAGAGTACCCTGAGAGGGCAGGCTGAGAAGAGGATGTGCCTTCGCTTATAGGCGAACCAGACAATTGACGGTACGCGTCAGATGGTCCTTGGTCGCTCATACTGTAAACTAACAGAGAGTCAAATAACACATAACAATTAAATATAGTTATGCACGTATTCCCGTAATTTATTTCCTAACACTTTATATTTTGATGTCAGCAGAACACCTCTGTGGCTGAATCAGTGGCTTAGCTCTGATACCACCTCCTGTCGCAACCCCCGATCCCTTATTCCCGGGGAACGGGAGGCCGCATAAACTTCGCCTTTCACATCTAATTCTAGAAAGTTCAATGAACCATCACTACAGCATGTTATATAGCATGGACACCTTTAATACCATGGAGAGAGAATTTTATAACTTCTATTAGTGGCTCCAACAATAGTCATTGCTTGATTTAAAGATTTAAATAACATTTACCAATTTTGTTCTTATATTTGAGCTACATTTCTCTTCAACATTGAAACTCCACACTTTCTGTTAAACAACTAAATCATAGCATTACTAAATCCATAGCATTACATGGATATTGTCCTATTACACAGTTCAGATGTATCATAACTTACAAACTAAATCCATAGCCATTATCATACCACCTAAATCATGACCCCTTTAGAACACCTAACAACAGATGAATTACTATATGGCCCAATATGTACTGAAAAATGGATTTATGCCTAAGTTAATTCACAAATAATACCTCAGTTTCTAGATTTAAGTGGTTGAACATGTCATGTGACACAACTTGTATTTGAAACTACACAATCCACACTTTCAAATAAGTGGCAAAGTGTCTGAACTGTTAAATCATAGCACTTTTATAAGAATCACGATAACTTAAACAGGTATCGTGATCATCAAACCCAGTTGTAAAACCTAGGCGAAGAGGATTGAGAAAACCCCTTTGTTATCATCAACGAAACCCAGTCACCAATGAAGTATGGTCACGCTATCAAGCATCTAACGAATGTAGAGTGGATAGTGAATTTGTGCTTACCAGAACATCGCCGGAAATTGACTGGAGTTGTTGTCGGAGTCATAGCTGTTACCGGAAAAGAACCTAGATGGACGAAACTCCAACTCATCATCTTCGTTCATCTCAAAATGCTTATACCAACCAACCTTTCTGCCATCCATCTCTGGCACCGCCAAATCCGGCCACCGGACTCCTCTCCACGCTTCTTTAACCCTCTCCCCAATAATAATAGCCACCAGATCCACCGGATTATCCCCGTGTAACCGGTCAAACACCATGGAGAAGCTACAACCGGCGACCACTTGACAGATCAGGACTCTAGAACTCGTCGCCGTCATCTCAGACGTTTGGTTCAGTCGGCAGTGGTTAGTGACGTCGAAACAAAAGTCACCGCTTCCTCGACGGCGGTTGGCGCCACTTCCTCCATCACCGTCGCTCTGTTCTGTCGACCTCGTCTCTCTCATTCCTCTCTCTATCTCTATGTTGTTGTGTCTTGATATAGCAAAAGAAAATGGGATAAAATGAAATGGTATGAAAGCCCTAAAATGCCCTGCTGCGGTTACTGTTCATTCAGTTTTTTTTATCATATGTTAATTGTAACCCACTGACAAATAGATAATTAGAGAGGGGCTGATGTACAAGCGAGCCATCTTGTACGAAGCATACGTAACAAATTTTGTATACAAAACCCCAACATACTCATCATAATTGTATTCTTACAAATACTCAATAACTGTTATTCGCATGGAAAAGTATTTAAGGTTTTGTAAAACAATTAACAAAAAGGTTTACAAAAAGTGGATCAACTCACATTGCTGTCTTAGATTTTCCGTAAGGGTTTCCCGGTGATAATCTATAATTTACACAAATGTACACGCGTTAATATTAATAACCCATTTTAACATTAGCAATACCCTCCCCGAGACGGCATTCCAATGACTACGTCGGGCAGAACCACGACAGCCATTACGGAACCCTAGATCAATCGGGCAGCGTATCTAATACGTATCCAGGGGTTATAATACTTACAATGGAGCAGAACTTTGCTAATTAGGGGGGGTATAATACCCGAGTATTATGCCTTCTATTCAGAATTTAGAGAAAAGAAATCATTGTGAGCGAATTCCAAATGAAATCCGATGGCCTGCTTAAATAGTTGCTGAACTTGACTCTCTCGTGGCCCGCGTAAGCGTAGGCAAGGGCCTACGCGGCCCGCGTCAACCCTGGTCAACAGGACACGATGATGACACGTGTCATCACCGGCCTGCGCCACATTTTGGGACTATCGCGGCCCGCGTAAACTAATGGGGGTCTTACGCGGCCCGCCTGAACTTAAAGAAATCAGCGAAATGAGGTTCTAACCTTCATACCGCCCGCGTAAGGTTGGGGTGGGGTCCTACGCTGCCCGCCTCAGCCAAAATTTCAATTTTTATTTATTTTTTATACTATTTTCTATAATTGAGGCCCGTATTCGCGTATGGGGTGTATTTTGGGACATTTTGGGATATTTAAAATATAATAGGATGCTTGGAAAATGATCGATGTATCGGTTTCATTGAGGATTGTTACAATAACCACCAACACTCCAAATCAGATACAGGAGAACAAAATTCATTGTCCAAGATGACGATGAAGAAACTCCTAAAACCACAACCACCACAACTTTATCCATCACATCTCAACCATCTACCACAACACTCACCATTACATCTCCACCTACAAAACCACCCACCACCATACTTGACCCACTAGAGTTAGAAAATGTATCCAAAGAGATACAATCTTTCTACTCTACAACTGACATCAGCCAACTTACCATTCCATCCCTCAGAAGATATTCAAAGCCTTCAAATTTACAAGAGTACCCGAATTTAAAGAGCATACAGGCTGAAAGAATAGTTGCTTTCAAAAGCAAAAGCAAGCAAAAGTGATAAGGGGGCACCACAAATTTTGTGTGCATAATTCACAAAAGTGAATAGACTAGAAGATTTTACCAAAGATGTTAGCTAAAAGACTTCACAAGGACCAGTAAACAACCCTGAGCTCAGAAAAGACCTAAGGGAAAATTACTTGGAATTCATAATGAAGAACAAGACTTACTCAGCCATAAGGGCTCAATTCTCTGGTTGGACTACAAAAGCCCTTCTAGAAGAAATTGCAAGGATTGAGAAGTTAAAGCTCAATCCTAATATCAAGCCCACTCCTCCCAATTGGAAAATAGGTAAAAAGCCTGTTGGTCAAAAAGCAGTTGAATTAAGAAGAATGAAGGATGAGATCGTGGCAGCAAAGTTTAGATCTATGCAATCCATGGCCAGTTGGGATGAGCCAACAATAAAAAAGAACTACAAGAAATTAGAAGAATTAAGAGTCAAATATCCCTCAGTCCCTAAAAGACCAAACTAAGAAGATATAAATGTACCTATCAGCTCTCTGGTTAATCCCTCCGAACTTCCATATGCAAAGAATGTTTCCTCAGCCATTAGAAGCTATCTTAAAAGACAAAAGGAGATGTCTGCAGAAGATCTAAAGAAGTATGAAGATGATATAAGGAAGGAATGGATTAGAAATGAACTCATGTATGGGCATCCAGATGCTAAACCAAAAGAGCTACTTGGGAAAATCTTGGGAAAAACACTTTCCCTCACCTCTTCCAATAAAATCGGTCCTAGTAAAACCATCAACCTCAAAAATTCTAAAATGGTCCTTAGACAGAGCAAGCCATGAATAAAAATAGTCAAGGCAAATGGAGAAATGAAAAAGACTTCAATGAATAGTGTCATGAGCCTGGAAATTAAAGTTCTGCAAGATCTATTGGATCTTCCATTCGAAAGGGATGCAAATGCCTCACTCTCTGAAAAGATTTGAGAAGCAATTTAAAGCCAAAATAAGAGATGAGTTGAAGAGGAATAAAAATTGATCAAATAAACATTTGTTTTAGTATCATTTGTTCTAGGGTGAAATTGTTGGACCTACAAAAGAACATATGATATTCAAAAGCCAAAACATGATCAAGTGATCAAGAAATAAATAGAAGTTTGAACCAGATTCCTCGTAAAGATAGTGAATCTTGAACATCTATATCGCATCTGTTGAAGACAAACAAACATCTGTTCAAAGCCTTGGAACTGTTGTTCATGAAGAAATAAGGTATGTTCAAGCCCTAAAGTCTGTTGAAACAAAGGTCTGATAAAGAAGACCAAACATCTATCTGGACAAACAGATGTTTGGATCAAAGCAACAGAGGATAGCCTAAACAGATGTTTCCCAATATTACAGTACTTGTTTTTTAAAGGTGTTTAGCATAGTTAGATAAGTTGTTTGATTTGCACAGATGTTTGCAATACCTGTGCAATCTTTTCTATTAGGAATGTTAGATGTTACTATCAGGGTGATGTCAACCAATCACAAACAGTGCTTCCATACTTAGTATAAGTAGATCTCACTTATTAGAGATCTATTTATCACTAGACATCACCTTTTCTTTTGTACGAACATAATTGTTTAGTGATCATCTAAGAGGGAGTCTGTAGAGTCAATCTTCTGTAAAACATTTGAATCATTAATGAAAAACAGATGTTGATGATGATTTCTTGTTTGTGATTGCTTATCTTTATTTACAATACAAAATTATTTTGAGCTTAATTGTTGATTAATCACAAACTGTGTAAACTCAGACTTAACAATATACATGGGGCCACTCTTATATATATCAATGAAAAGAAATGGCACATGCTAGCATACCCACAACCATCTCCTGAAACTAAAGTTGAAGCTGAGCAATGACTGATCCATACGCCTCCTAATAGCTATGTACCACACCTGTACATAAGAGACGTCGTGAACTAATCCCTCCGTCACAGGAAGAGCACATGTTATCGGAACATGTGATTATGAGTACAATATATTCCTATTGCATGATAAGTCGATTTCAATAACAATCATGATTACAACATGAAATGAACGGACGATCAAACGAATCGATGTTCAAAGATCTTAAAGAGTTCAAAGATATATATACAATTAACAAGATTTATATTAATCGAATATAAAAAATAAGAGGAAATGGGTAAGGATCCATACCTTATATGTTGATCAAAGAATTTTATTTTTTCTTCGGTCATGCTTCATATCCTATATTTTTAGATCGTTGGTCTTATTAATAAACTATTAAATACTTCATATAAGTTTAAATGGAATACTCATTTTAATGATATCATAAGAGTATTGGAAAATTAATAAGTAGTTTACTCCACCAATGGATTTTATATCATCAAATAGTTTTATATTAGAATTATTACAAAAGAAATAATTAAAATTTTCAAAAATTAAAACATAGTTAGAAAAGCATTTTAAGGAAGTTTTCTAAAAGACTCCAAAAATATGGGATGACTTATAAACTCTTGAATGGTTCAGAAATCTGAGATGGTTCAAAAATTTAGGATGGTTCAAAAATATGGAAGGGTTAAAAAATCTAACTAAGGGGATGTTTGGTAGCCTCTTAATGACCATTGAGATGCTACATCTTAGTGGTTTAAAACCTCTGAATGAATAAGAGGTAACCTCAAGTCTGAATGGTTACGAGGTAACCTCTGAATGGTAAATCATCACATGTCACATTCTTCTACCTTCTCATTGGTAAAATTCTTAATGGTTCATTAAGAGGTAGCCTCTTAATGAGTTGCATAAGATTTTAATAGAACTCATAATTTAGAGGCTACCAAACAGCCCCTAAAATGTCATATATTTTGATAAGGTCCTGATTTTAACTTAGAAGTATCAGGTTTTAACCAGACTCGTTTAATAGAACTCATAAGAACTTAACTTAGTTACATCAGATTTTAACGGAATTTATCAGAACTAAAATGAGTTACATCAGATTGTAACATAACTCATCAAATTTTAACTGGTTACATCATATTTTAACAGATTTCATCAGATTTTACCTAGGTCACATTGGGACTCATTAGATTTTAACCGAGTTACATTAGATTTAACAAAACTCATCAGATTTTAAATAGGTTACATCAGATTTTAATAGAACTCGTTAAATTTTAACTGGGTTACATCAGATTTTAACTGCAATAGTATTTTATAGTGTTGTATAAGAATGTTACGAGTATTTTATACCATTTTATTAACATCAGTAACCTTTTAACATATATATTTTTAAGTTCTTAACTTGTAATGGTAAAAATCATAAGTTTGGAAAATATCTTGATGGTTGCCGATGGTCTTGGAGGTGAACCCATCTAGCTTTTTCGGTTAAAATCTTGACAGATTTTTTTTTAAATTGTTATAATAAAACGTTAAAAAACATTTTGCCCTTCATTAAAAGGGAGGAAAAAGACAAAAAGTTGGATGTTAACTGAAAAAATCTGACCAGGTTTTGATTTTGGATGAAAATGACAACAAAATTGAAACCACAGGGACCCAAATTCAAAAGATTTGAGTTTTGGACTAAAGTGACAAAAGTGACCAAACCTCAGGGACCATTTTGGCAGTTTACTCTTATGTGTATTAGTTATTATATTATTAAACTTTAACTTATTAATATTATTATGCGTTAACTGCCATTTCCGTCCCTATAGTTTGATCACTTATGCCATTTCAGGCCAATTTTCAAAATTGTACCAGTTTCCTCCCTGACGTTCTCGAAACATGCCATTTCAGTCCAAAAAATTAACCACAGTTAAAAAACACAGTTAGCTCAGGGGTAAAATCATTTTACGTATATTTTTATTTTTCATTTTTCTAAACTTCTATATTGTTGTTATTATTATTATTAATAAATATAATAATAAAGGGAACGAGATTGTTGTAAACTCTGATGATCGGAGATGGTTGACCGGAGTCGGAGGTTGACAGGAGATGGTGACGGAGGGTTGACATGGTTACTCACCTGAACTGCATTTCGCTTGTAGTACAAGCTGAATCAATGGATATGTTTTTAATGGTGATGAGCTTGACGGTGACGCTAAACAAACTTACAAACGTTAACAGCGATAAGTCGGTCACCGTTTGAACCTACCAAGTTTGTATCTCCATCAGTTTGTAGAAGATGACTGTCAACATCACATTTGTATCTCCTTTAAACACAGAAAAGTAACACCTTCTCCGGCCACCTCTGCTGCTCTGACGAGTTTCCTGTTATCTTTTCTGGTCACTGCTGCACCTCTGCTCTAGCTCCGGCCATTTTTCTCCAATCTGCTTGCCACCACAACGGATTGAATCCAAGAATCTCAGGCGACCGGTGTCCGATGGTTCCGTCGTCGTCATCACCTATTCGTTTTCTCTGTATTACCGAAAACAACAATCATCTTCGTCATCTCCATCCACCACAATCACAACCCTTGCCTCCTGTAACCACGATCGTCACCATCGTTTCCTTTATACTCTCCTTCCACACCATCATATCACAACAGGCGCTGCTGCATCTTCATCATTGTTCCCATTATTATTATTATTATTATTATTATTATTATTATTATTATTATTATTATTATTATTATTATTATTATTATTGTTGTTGTTGTTGTTGTTATTAGGGTAAATTACACTTTTCGTCATTTATGTTTGTAGCGGGTTGCAATGGATGACCTTTAACTTTAATAATTACAGTTACAACCCTTTATTTGCAAAACCTGTTACACCTTAGGCCCTTTGACCCTAACCTAGTTAAAACTTTCAGTTAAGTGAGGTCATGTGCAACCCAAGGACAAAATAGTCATTTAAAACAAAAAAAAAATGTCAAAAATATAAACCTAAATGTGTTATGTGAAGCCCTGTTTAATCGATTTTTAATCTGGAAGCTATGAACAAGTAGAACGATATTCAGAAGATTTCTTTTTTAATTCAAGCTTACACTTCTAGCTCTATTTTTAACTGTGAATGTGCTTACACTTCTAGCTCTTTTTCACAAACTCCAATTTTTAATTCAATTCAAACCCAACAAAGTTACTTTGGAATTTGGACTTTCTGCATCTTATTAGGACAGCAAACACAACCATGCTTGTCTCTTGAAAGATCAATTTAGTAATTGTTTTAAAGAATGAAACTTTAAAATACCCTTTTTGTGTTGCTGTTACTCTCTCTCTCTTTAGGGTGTTTCTTGTCTTTGATCATTGTTCTTTGGTGAGTTTTCTGGGCTCGTATGCTTTCTTGACTAAACACCCATAATCTTTTGAAGAAGATGAAGTAAAGTCTATATACAGGGGTTTTTCTTGTTTAACAGGGATTAAATGGGCGGCTGGTAGGGAGCCAGGGTGAGAGATAGAAAAGTGTGTGGGTTTGACAGTGGTGGTGGTGAGTGGTGCTTGTTGCAGTGATTATGGTGGTGGAATGTGGTCGGTGGTGGTGGAACTTGGTAGCGGTGGCTAGGATGAAGAGGGTGAGAGAGAGATTTAGAGAGAGAAAGAGTAGTTTGGGGTAGAGAGAAAGTCTTTAAATAAATAGACAAGTAAAATTACTAATGTACCATCATGTGCAAGTCACATGTTATACTTAACCAAAAAAATTAACCTAGTTAGTGCTAAAGGACGTAAGGTGTAATTAGTTTTTCAAATAAAAGATTGTGACTGTAATTATTGAAGTTAAAGGCTATCCATTGCAATTTAATACAAACATAAAGGACGAAAAGTGTAATTTATCCTTATTATTATTTGTAATAATAATAAGTCTTTAGAAAATGAAAATATACGTAAAATGATAATTTTACCCCTGAGCTAACTGAGTTTTTTAACTGGGGTTAGTTTTTTTGGACTGAAATGACACGTTTCGAGAATGTATGAAAATTGACCTGAAATGGCATAAGTGATCAAACCACAGGAACGAAAATGGATGTTAACTCTGTTATTATTTTTCCGATTCTTACACCATCCTTGTATTTGTATTGTACTCCATAACTTCAAATGGAAACTTGGGTGCAGATCATTTTAATACGTCATTGAGTAATGGTGTTAATAGTGGATGTTGATATTGTTGGAACCGACAATATTAAAGACTGCATGACGTAACCATAAATCTTGTGAGGCCACCATTTTGTACATTTATTGACCTTGCCATTATGTTAGGCAATTTCACCAATCCCAAAATACATGCTTGGATCACGTGTTGCGTACAATACTTGTATGTCGAGTATAGTTGGTTTACACAAGTATTCTCATATTTACATATGCAAAATATCTTCACAAACGATGTTTGTTTAGACTTTTATGTGAACTTCTAGTTGACAATTTCAACTACTAGCGACATTAGCCATGAACAAAAAAACTCTCACCCGACTAACTAAATTTCCTCATACATTAATTAACTAGTGATTTAATTTTCTTTGTTACTTTACCAGAAAATCATATCTATAGTAAAAGAGAAAAAACATTAAAGATATTTTTATATCCTTTTAGGCGAATTAGAATATACTTATACAAACTAGGATTTAAACCTCGCGCGCGCTTCGCGGCGCGCAGGAGGTCAAAATAATTACTGCGCTTCGCGGCGCGCAGGCGGTCAAAATAATTACTGTAACACCTCAAAAATCCATGTCCTATAATGTGTAGACACGTGTCATATGTTTGAACGTGTGAAAGAATGTTATAGAAGGACTAAAGTTGAAAGTCATGGAAAGTATGTGAATATACGGGTTCTAAATGTCAACAGTGAATAAAAATATTGTACAATAACCCTACACGATGTTTATAGCATCAAACGAATAAATCATGGATCATGCGAAGCTAAAAGTGAGAGATTTCAAACTAGAGGGGTTAAAAGTGTCAACATGTTTAAGTTATACTTCTGAGTGACCTTTCGACAAACCCGAAGCTTTGTAACTGTTAATTATGCTCACTAGAATGCACGATATAAATTTCATAAAGTTTCGTTATCGTATGAGAAAGTTATGATCAAATTCGTGTGCAAAGGGTTAAAGCGTAAACGTTGAAAGTTAGGACTTTTCAGGTAACAATAAAGTTAACCGGGGACTTAACAAAATGGGTATATGTTTCAAAGCCTTTATAAATCAATTTGGAGGGTTCAAGATGCAAGAAACAAGTGTCTAAACAAAGTTTGAAGAGCCAAGGATCAAACCGCAAAAATCTAAAGTTTTGATTTGCTGCAGGAGGACCTCGCGCCACGCGAGGGTCTATCTGATCCGAGAAAATTGGGCTGTTGTCTGCCTTTTCATTCTGCTCGACCTTTAACTGATTTTCCACATTCCTCTTGACCCCTAGGCACCCCCTAAGCACTAGGAACACTTGTTAATCAGTTGTGGTCAGTTGTAGACCCAAGTGTCAACAATCTATGGTGAATAATTCACTATAAAAGGGCCATGAAGTTGCAAACATTCTTCACACCTTCCTTCAAGCTTTCTGATCATTTCTGGAGCTCAAGTCTTCTTCCAAGTGATCACTAATCAAGCTTAGGACTTCAGTAAGTTTGCTAATCCTTTCTAAATTAAGTTTAGCTTAGTTATTTAGCTAAAAGTCAAACCGTCGTAATTACGGTTTGACTTCGAGATTGATTAATAATGGCTTAGTCAAATCTCGAATTAAAATTACCTCTAAGTAGGTAATTATGTGGGTAATAAACCCTTAAAAGGGTTCCCCCTGATTCCCACTCTAACTAGGTCAAATTTCGGGTCAAACGTGTTAATAAAAAGTCAACAAAATGTTTAAATTACAATTTATGCATGATTAGCAATGTAGAACACATACAACCTGTTTGATCATTAATATAACTTAGTAATAAGTGTAGGAACATGTCTAAACATGTTCAACCCGACAATTTCCTGTTTAGACCCGGTTCGGAACCGAAAGTCGCATAGTTTGACTTTTACTTTGACTTTCAGTTCTGACCCGTTATGGTATGTTTTAGAAATACCTAAGAGCTTTATTTGGAACATGTTACATGCTAGTATAACCCTCTTTGATTATACACCTCGGATCATTAGTTATCCAATTAATATGCATGATTCCGTTAATTGCTCATATGTTGACCATTATGCCCTTTTCACTTTAAAACGTGATTTTTGGAAATGTAAAAGAGTAGAAACTTTAATTACTAATATATAAGATTGTATACAAAGTTTGACATCAGTTTGAGGTGTAGGTTAAGAGTTATGCTCGTTAGCGTAAAATGAAAGCTTTATGTTAATAAACGGCGTAATTAGCGTATAGCCTAGTTAAGCCTACTTTTTGGTATCAAACTTATTACCCACTGATGCAATATATTATTTTGGGATTTTTGAAGATTTTTAATTAATTTTAGGCTGAGCATAACTCATAGTCGTAGGCTTAATCCGGTAATTGTCGGTTTTGCCCTTACGGGCAATAAAATGAGTTTTACATATCTAAACGACTCCAAACCTTTTGCTACTGATCACATATGATAAATAAATTATTTTTAGCCTTCTGGAATAATAAAAATATCATATTTCTATATAGAACCCGGAAACGGCTTCTAATTGCCTCTTTAAGCGTTTTTAACGCACAGTATGTACTAAAAATATTTTAAACATACCATGGGTGATACCTACTGATATTTGAGGCAAATTATAATATTTTAACAGTAAGTAAAGGTTGATAAACTCAGACTTCAGTTTTGAGCTTTTCGGCTTATGTGAAATTACCAAAATACCCCTACGGGGCATAGTTTGGTTATAATTGATAAATTTCACGTATATACTTTAACCTACTGATATAACTTAGCAATTTGAGTATATTTGCTGATTACATCAGGCCTGTAACTCAGGTTGACACTTAAACTCTTTTACAACCTTTAAAATGACCAAACTACCCCTACGGGGCATAGTTTGTGATTAAATTCATTTCGGATTAAATTCATTTCGGGCATAATAAAAGACACCTTACTGATTTCACAACATATATGAAGCATATTAACTTAGGAAACCTGTAAATGGCTCATATGAATACCCGTTACGCTTATTACGCGTTTGGTTCGGTTTATGTAACTAGTTTACATAAACTAGCCTAAACGGGTCAAACCTTAACGGTTTTATCTCAAAATCCAGAATGTGTATGAAATACCCATATTAAACAAGTCTCTGAACTTGTCGGGTCTAAATCACATTCTATCCGGTCTTCGCTTAATCGTGCTTACGAACCGTGTCTTTGAAACTAACCGGTCTAAGCTTAAGCTTAACTAAAGACCCGTTAGGATTCTAATAGGTTATTATAAACCTTCGTTCCAGATTAGGAGTACCAGTAAAAGCTACTTGCGTTTGCTTATTGTGATTTATACATTGCTCAGGTAAATACTTTTAACTTATTTTCCCTATACGGGCTTGGGTTACGGTATATAGAATACCGCTTGATTGGGCATCAAATCTTCCATCGTTGGGTGGTTAATTGAATAATTTGATCGGCTCGTTTAAACAGTCTTGTTACTTAAAGCCTTTGGGGGGTTGATGACCATGTCCCGGATATCCTTGGCATCATTTTACGAAATGGCCACGACTTAAGAGCGGGGTGTAGGCGTACACCCGTCAGTGCACAAAAGAATATTGTGGTGTGTCTATTGATCTTTAACCCGGACTTGATCCGGGCTACTGAACGCACAAGGAACATGTAATTCGTTCACAAGATTATATATTTAAATAATTCTCCCAAGTTAAATAAAATGTTTATGCCATGTGCATCCAAACCAATTTTCAATCATTTTCCAAAATGAGTCAGTTGATTGTATTTACCAGTGTAAACTGGCGTATTTTCCCAAAAAGATTAAATGCAGGTACTAAGCGTAATTGGCTGGGATTTCTCCTTAGCATCATTAGAAGTCTCGCAAGCTTAAGATGCCTGAAGTCTGTTGAACTATTGTTTCCATTTTGTTTCCGATCCGTCTGCGTATAAACTTCCGAATATTGTGACATTTGATATTACAATATTAAATTCGGTTGTATTATATCTTTTAAATTGCTTCCGCTGTGCATATTAAATATTGTGTTGTTTGACTATTATGTTGCCAACCACGTCACGATACTCCCCACCGGGCCCACCGTTGACACGTGGAAATCGGGGTGTGACAGGTTGGTATCAGAGCCAACATTGAGTGAATTAAACACTAGCCTTTTGTGTTTAATCTCAATAACACAATTGCACATATCTAAACTTTCGAGTCTTGACATATAACATAGGACAAATTCTACCTTGTTTGGTTTTTGTTTTGTCCTTTAAATTTTATATATTGTTGTTGTTATCTCATGCTATATTGACATGATTAACAAAATGCCGCCAAGATTCTTTAGAAGAAGAGGACGTGGAAAGGGGCCAATCACCGCCCCCAATGACAACGAGGCAGGGCCTTCGAATGTACGAGCTCCTTCAATCACAGAGAGTGACGATCCCCGGCAGAACCGGAGAAACCTCTTCGAGCCGGGTAGACGGTCGGTTTCACACAGCTCAACACCTCCTGTCCATAACCCTTATGGGCCGCAGCCCGAGTATGAGCCCAACAACCCTCAACCTTCATACATACCATTACAGCGATCTTTATCGCACCACTCCTTTGGTGACCCTACACCTGTTTTTAAGGGCCGGTTTAACCCGGCGAATTATATACAAGAACCAGTGGGTTTCAACCCATTGGGACCGGAGGACCATTTTTTCGGAGATCACGCGGATGATATGGACGAGGATACGGACCCCGTCGAGCCTGCCAGTGGTACACCAAACCACCCGATAGAGATCTCTGACGGATCTTCTTTCCACGGATCACCCTATGTTGGTCCAGATAGCTTTCAAACTATGTTTACCAGACACGAATGGTACTATACACCTCCTCGCCATTCACCTCCTCAGCAGCAGCAGCAGCAGGATCCCTCTGTGGATTCAAGATTTGTGGCTGTCACGCCACCGCCTCCACCGCCACCAGTTCAACTGGCACCTCCGTAACCGCCAAGGCGTTGGAGAACCGGAGCGCGTATGTCTGCGCGAGCGGGAGACTTTCATTTTAGTTCTCCACGCCAATCAAGTGGCAGCCATTACCCGCCACATCAAGAAGATCCACAAATGGGTGGACCTTCACACCCAGTTGCACCGCAACCACCGTCGATGGGTTTTGATAACCCAATTCCGGCATACACGGGTTCCATGGCGTATAACCCGTTTGAACAGCCAGTGCACACCAACAACAACTACGCCGAAGCCGACCCATATATGGTAGCGGCTAACTACAACACCCAAGGACCCTACGGAGATCCATGGGGAGTAGGGTACCCAACACACGGGTACCAAATACCTCCAAGACCTATTATCAGGCAACAATCGCAACCACCAAGGTTCTCCCCACCAGAGCGTGAAGAAATTCTGCAAAGGTTGGACCATGTAGAGCGAGAGTTTCACAGGGAGCGACAAACTTTCTTCCAAGGATTAACGAGCCTGATTAAAGGGAAGAGCAAGAAGGACCGCTGAATCCTTCCATTTGTTGTTGAGCCCCTGCGTGGGCCAGTCTTGCTGTGTAAACCCCTGCGTGGGTATGCTTGTTTGTTTTGACCCCTGCGTGGGTCTATCTTTCTGTAAACCCCTACGAGGGTATGTTATTTGTGTAAGTTCCTGCGTGGACTATTATGTTATTAAGCCCATGCGTGGGTATGCGTGTTATTAAGCCCCTGCGTGGGTAAGTACTTGTTTAAACCCCTGCGTGGGTAAGTTGTTTGTTGAAAAGTCCCGTTTAGGGCAACATGTAATCTTTTGATAATTAATGGAATGTTATGTTTATAAATTTCATCTTGCTATTATATGCATAAATATTATATATGAAATAAATAAATCAAAAATCATTCCTTTTTAATAAATATCTGCCTATGTAAATTTTAAATAAGGATCTTAAAGAGTGAAACCTAGCCATCGGGTCATTATAAGGCCGGGCCAAGATGGTAAGACCTGTTCAAAAGATTCAAATCCCAGTTAACATCTGAAAACATGTTAACACTCCTGGCAGACGTGATTCATTAAAATCACACACGTCATTCTTAATATTGGATTCTTCAAAAGATTCCTAACCCAATTTAATGATCTCTGAATCATGGGTTTAGATCATCAATTGAGATGGTCATATTTTTACCATACGTGGTAATATAGTGCCTACGGGCCCTGCTCATTTCCATATGAGCCAAAAGACAGTGGTAGCGATGACTCCCTGTCAGATAAAGGTAATGAACTAGGTTCAAACCTTCATGCTTTGATTCTCTGAAATCATAGCTTATAATTTATAAATGTCCTTGTGACCAGGCCTGTTGTGCCAATAAACCTTCATGTTTTGATTCTCTGAAATCATAGCTTATAAATTAAAATGTCCTTGTGACTAGGCCTTTTGTGCCACAAATAAAACTGTTATTGTTTTATAATTAGGATAAATTATGATAAAATCCTAAATAAATATAATTAATAAATTAACCAAATATGGTCTCTGTTTACCATGGTTAATGAATTACCCTAAGGGGCAATTCCATAATAAACTCCCAAATAAACTATTGTCCTTGTTTTCTGTAACAGTTCAATTGAAATGGCTAACTCAGACGAGATAAATAGTCATCCAGTGGAGAACATTGATAACGCCCGGATTAATTTAACGGGTGCTGAATTAAAAGCGTTGGTCGACGACGCAGTTACAAAGGCATTGGAAAGGCAGTACGAAGAGTATAGTGGGACTCGTAGTAAGACCCTGTCTACACAGCCTTCAAAGCCACCGTCCAAGAAGGACGAACCGAAGAAAGATGACCACCGACACTCCTCGAACCACCACAGTGCTCCATCTCAGCAGGTTGTACTAAACCAAGGACCCCGTGACAAGGGTTGCTCTTATAAATATTTCGTTTCCTGCAAACTCCAGGATTTCACTGGGGAGAAAGGAGCCATTGACTGTATGACGTGGCTGGATGAGATGGATACGGTTGTGGATATCAGCGGATGCGCTGAGAGAGATGTGGTCAAGTTTGTGTCGCAGTCTTTTAAGGGTGAAGCTTTAGCATGGTGGAGATCTCTGATTCAAGCCACCGGGAAAATCCCATTGTACAACATGTCTTGGGAACAATTTGTTGCCCTTATCAGGGAAAATTATTGCCCTCAGCATGAGGTGGAGAAGATAGAATCTGATTTTCTATCATTGGTGATGACAAACCTTGACTGTCAAGCTTACCTCACGAGCTTCAACACGATGTCCCGGTTGGTTCCATATCTGGTAACCCCGGAACCAAAAAGAATAGCTCGTTTTATCGGTGGTTTAGCCCCGGAAATCAAGGCAAGCGTGAAGGCTTCTCGGCCAGCTACTTTTAGATCTGTAGCTGACATATCCTTGTCCCTCACTTTGGATGCGGTTAGGCAAAGATCGCTAAGGAATAAGGAGGCTGAGAAGAGAAAACGTGAAGATGATAGTTCACGGAGATCGAACAAGAAGCACCGTGGGAACGGTGATAACAAGAAAGGATCCGAGTCAAGGAAAGATGGGCATCATTCTGGTGAGAAGCCCAAATGCAAGATATGCAAGAAACAACACTTTGGAAAGTGCAGACTCGAGTCGAACTCACAGACTCAGTCAAAAACCTATGCTTGTGGAATATGCAAGTCCACGGATCACAAAACCTTGGATTGCAAGAAGATGAAAGACGCAACGTGCTACCGTTGCAATGAAAAGGGCCACATTAAAACCAACTGCCCTAAATACACCAAAAAGCCTGAAGAGGCCAAGAAGACTAATGCTAGAGTCTTCAGAATGGACGCAAAGGAAGTGGTTTTAGACGACAACGTTATTACAGGTACTTTTCTTGTAAATGACGTCTATGCTAGAGTACCTTTTGATTCAGGCGCTGATAAGTCTTTCGTTGATAATAAGTTTTGTGAATTGTTGAAATTACCTGTCAAAACCTTAAATGTGAATTATGAGGTGGAGCTAGTAGATGGCACCCTAGAAACCGTCTCTACTGTGTTAGATGGATGTGTTATATCCATTAAGAACCACTCTTTTCCTCTGTCTCTGCTTCCCTTTAAGTTGGCCAGTTTTGACATAGTCTTGGGTATGGACTGGTTATCTCATAACCAGGCCCAAATTGTCTGCAACAAGAAACAAGTGGTGATAAAGACTCCGTCTGGTGAATCACTTACCATTCGGGGAGATACCCAGTATGGACTACCTGAGCAAGTGACTATGCTCAAGGCTTCAAAGTGTTTAAGAAGGGTTGTGTCATCTACATGGAACAAGTGATTATTGATGAGCCTAAACCGAAGATAGAAGACATCCCTGTCATTTCTGAATACCCAGAAGTTTTTCCAGAAGAACTACCTGGTTTGCCACCAGATAGGCAAGTGGAATTCAGGGTTGATATCATCCCCGGAGCAGCACCAGTTGCTAGAGCACCTTATAGGTTGGCGCCCACAGAGATGAAAGAGTTAAGGACACAGCTAGACGAATTGCTAGCCAAGGGTTTCATTAAACCTAGTTCGTCTCCTTGGGGAGCGCCAGTCCTGTTTGTCAAGAAGAAGGACGGATCGATGCATCTGTGCATCGATTATCGTGAGCTTAATAAGGTCACGATCAAGAATAGGTACCCTTTACCCAGGATCGACGATTTGTTCGATCAATTGCAAGGAGCAAGTTATTTCTCAAAGATTGACTTGAGGTCAGGTTACCATCAACTGAAGGTTAGAGATGAAGATGTACATAAAACGGCATTTAGGACTCGTTATAGTCATTACGAGTTCCTAGTGATGCCTTTTGGGCTCACTAATGCACCTGCCGCGTTCATGGATCTCATGGATCGCGTTTGCAAGCCGTACTTAGATAAATTCATCATCGTGTTTATCGACGACATTCTCATTTATTCTAAGAACCAAGCTGACCATGAGAAACACCTTCGCTGTATTCTCAAACTCCTGCATCAGGAGAAGCTCTATGCCAAATTCTCTAAATGTGAATTTTGGCTTCGAGAAGTCCAAGTGGATCCCGCTAAGGTTGAAGCAGTTATGAACTGGCAAGAGCCAAAGACGCCTACAGAGATTCGTAGCTTCCTGGGATTGGCAGGATATTACAGGCGTTTCATTGAAAATTTTTCAAGGATTGCTGCACCCCTAACTTCCTTGACCAAGAAGAAAGTGAAGTTCGTTTGGGGCCCTAAGCAGCAAGAGTCCTTTGATATCTTAAAGCAGAAGTTGAGCAACGCTCCTGTTTTGACATTGCCAGATGGAATAGAAGATTTCGTAGTTTACTGCGATGCATCTCACACTGGCATGGGGTGTGTGCTGATGCAGAAAGGCAAGGTTATTGCCTATGCATCACGACAGTTAAAGGTGCACGAAAAGAATTACACCACCCACGACTTGGAGTTGGGTGCCGTTGTATTCGCACTAAAACTGTGGAGGCATTATTTATATGGGATCAAGTGTGTGATCTATTCTGATCACAAGAGCCTCCAGCACCTGTTTAATCAGAAAGATTTAAACATGAGGCAACGCCGTTGGATGGAGACTTTAAATGATTACGATTGTGAAATCAGATACCATCCCAGCAAGGCGAATGTAGTCGCCGATGCCTTGAGTCGGAAGGAGAGGGTGAAACCCATCCGAATCAATGCCAAGCGCATGGAGATAAAGAACAGTTTGACTGAAAGGTTGTTAGCTGCACAGAAAGAAGCTGTGTTAGAAGCTAACTATCCTAACGAAAAGCTAGGGGTAACTGAGGAGCAGTTAACTCTTAGCAAGGACGGAATCCTAAGATTAAATGGACGAATATGGGTTCCAATTTATGGAGGACTTCGAGATGTCATCCTCCAGGAAGCCCATAGTTCCAAATACTCCGTTCATCCTGGAGCTGATAAGATGTACCAGGATCTAAGGGCAAACTATTGGTGGATAGGCTTGAAAAAGTCTGTAGCCACCTATGTAGCTAAATGCTTGACATGTGCGCAAGTCAAAGCCGAGCATCAGAAACCGTCAGGTTTGCTACAACAGCCTGAACTTCCTACGTGGAAGTGGGAAATGGTAACTATGGATTTTATCACCAAGTTACCTAAGACAAGGAAAGGAAATGATACAATATGGGTTATAGTTGACAGACTGACTAAGTCAGCACATTTCTTACCCATCACGGAGACTTATAGCTCCGACATGTTAGCCCAGTTATACGTTGATAAGATTGTAGCCTTACATGGCATACATGTGTCTATTATCTCTGACAGAGATACTAGATACACGTCACATTTTTGGAAAAGCTTCCAACAATCTTTGGGCACGCGTTTGAATTTTAGTACGGCTTACCACCCTCAGACTAACGGACAGAGTGAGCGTACCATCCAAACATTGGAAGACATGCTACGTGCATGTGTAATTGATTTAGGTGGTAGTTGGGATAACCACCTACCCTTGATTGAGTTCTCCTACAACAATAGCTACCACACCAGCATTAAGGTTGCGCCTTTTGAGGCCTTATATGGTAGAAAGTGTAGAACGCCCGTTTGTTGGGTTAGAAGTTGGAGATGTCCAATTATCAGGACCAGAGATAGTCTTTGAAACGACGGACAAGATTGTCCAGATTCGTGACCGTCTCAAAGCTGCCCGAGATAGGCAGAAGAGTTACGCAGATCCAAAGCGTAAAGCTTTTCACTTCGAAGTAGGTGACAAAGTGTTGCTTAAAGTATCACCCTGGAAGGGGGTGATGCGATTTGGTAAGAAAGGCAAGCTAAGCCCGAGATACATAGGACCTTTCGAGGTTATCGAACGTGTCGGGTCAGTTGCCTATAAGTTAAACTTACCAGAAGAGCTCAGTGGAATTCATAATGTATTCCACATCTGCAATCTGAAGAAGTGTTTCGCTGATGAATCACTGGTTATACCACATACGGATGTGCATATAGATGAGAGCTTGAAGTTTGTGGAAAAACCATTGTCGATTGAGGATCGACAGGTCAAGAAGCTTCGAAGGAAGCATGTGCCTATTGTAAAGGTCAAATGGGATGCCCGTAGAGGACCCGAATATACGTGGGAGGTTGAATCCACGATGAAAGAAAAGTACCCATAATTATTTTAGTAAATCTCGGGTCGAGATTTATTTTGAGGGGGTGAGGATGTAACACCTCGAAAATTCACGTCCTATAATGTGTAGACACGTGTCATATGTTTGAACGTGTGAAAGAATGTTATAGAAGGACTAAAGTTGACAGTCAAGGAAAGTATGTGAATATACGGGTTCTAAATGTCAACAGTGAATAAAAATATTGTACAATAACCCTACATGATGTTTATAGCATCAAACGAATAAATCATGGATCATGCGAAGCTAAAAGTGAGAGATTTCAAACTAGAGGGGTTAAAAGTGTCAACATGTTTAAGTTATACCTCTGAGTGACCTTTTGACAAACCCGAAGCTTTGTAACTGTTAATTATGCTCACTAGAATGCACGATATAAATTTCATAAAGTTTCGTTATCGTATGAAAAAGTTATGATCAAATTCGTGTGCAAAGGGTTAAAGCGTAAACGTTGAAAGTTAGGACTTTTCGGGTAACAATAAAGTTAACCGGGGACTTAACAAAATGGGTATATGTTTCAAAGCCTTTATAAATCAATTTGAAGGGTTCAAGATGCAAGAAACAAGTGTCTAAACAAAGTTTGAAGAGCCAAGGATCAAACCGCAAAAATCTAAAGTTTTGATTTGCTGCAGGAGGGCCTCGCGCCACGCGAAGCCCCAGGGGGGGCCTTCGCGCCACGCGAGGGTCCATCTGATCCGAGAAAATTGGGCTGTTGTCTGCCTTTGCATTCTGCTCGACCTTTAACTGATTTTCCACATTCCTCTTGACCCCTAGGCACCCCCTAAGCACTAGGAACACTTGTTAATCAGTTGTGGTCAGTTGTAGACCCAAGTGTCAACAATCTATGGTGAAGAATTCACTATAAAAGGGCCATGAAGTTGCAAACATTCTTCACACCTTCCTTCAAGCTTTCTGATCATTTCTGGAGCTCAAGTCTTCTTCCAAGTGATCACTAATCAAGCTTAGGACTTCAGTAAGTTTGCTAATCCTTTCTAAATTAAGTTTAGCTTAGTTATTTAGCTAAAAGTCAAACCGTCGTAATTACGGTTTGACTTCGAGATTGATTAATAATGGCTCAGTCAAATCTCGAATTAAAATTACCTCTAAGTAGGTAATTATGTGGGTAATAAACCCTTAAAAGGGTTCCCCCTGATTCCCACTCTAACTAGGTCAAATGTCGGGTCAAGCGTGTTAATAAAAAGTCAACAGAATGTTTAAATTACAATTTATGCATGATTAGCAATGTAGAACACATACAACCTGTTTGATCATTAATATAACTTAGTAATAAGTGTAGGAACATGTCTAAACATGTTCAACCCGACAATTTCCTGTTTAGACCCGGTTCGGAACCGAAAGTCTCATAGTTTGACTTTTATTTTGACTTTCAGTTCTGACCCGTTATGGTATGTTTTAGGAATACCTAAGAGCTTTATTTGGACCAGGTTACATGCTAGTATAACCCTCTGTGATTATACACCTCGGATCATTAGTTATCCAATTAATATGCATGATTCCGTTAATTGCTCATATGTTGACCATTATGCCCTTTTCACTTTAAAACGTGATTTTTGGAAATGTAAAAGAGTAGAAACTTTAAATACTTATATATAAGCTTGTATGCAAAGTTTGACATCAGTTTGAGGTGTAGGTTAAGAGTTATGCTCGTTAGCGTAAAATGAAAGCTTTATGTTAATAAACGGCGTAATTAGCGTATAGCCTAGTTAAGCCTACTTTTTGGTATCAAACTTATTACCCACTGATGCAATATATTATTTTGGGATTTTTGAAGATTTTTAATTAATTTTAGGCTGAGCATAACTCATAGTCGTAGGCTTAATCCGGTAATTGTCGGTTTTGCCCTTACAGGCCATAAAATGAGTTTTACATATCTAAACGACTCCAAACCTTTTGCTACTGATCACATATGATAAATAAATTATTTTTAGCCTTTTGGAATATTAAAAATATCAGATTTCTATATAGAACCCGGAAACGGCTTCTAATCGCCTCTTTAAGCGTTTTTAACGCATAGTATGTACTAAAAATATTTTAAACATACCAAGGGTGATACCTACTGATATTTGAGGCAAATTATAATATTTTAACAGTAAGCAAAGGTTGATAAACTCAGACTTCAGTTTTGAGCTTTTCGGCTTATGTGAAATTACCAAAATACCCCTACGGGGCATAGTTTGGTTATAATTGATAAATTTCACGTATATACTTTAACCTACTGATATAACTTAGCAATTTGAGTATATTTTCTGATTACATCAGGCCTGTAACTCAGGTTGACACTTAAACTCTTTTACAACCTTTAAAATGACCAAACTACCCCTACGGGGCATAGTTTGTGATTAAATTCATTTCGGGCATAATAAAAGACACCTTACTGATGTCACAACATATATGAAGCATATTAACTTAGGAAACCTGTAAATGGCTCATATGAATACCCGTTACGCTTATTACGCGTTTGGTTCGGTTTATGTAACTAGTTTACATAAACTAGCCTAAACGGGTCAAACCTTAACGGTTTTATCTCAAAATCCAGAATGTGTATGAAATACCCATATTAAACAAGTCTCTGAACTTGTCGGGTCTAAATCACATTCTATCCGGTCTTCGCTTAATCGTGCGTACGAACCGTGTCTTTGAAACTAACCGGTCTAAGCTTAAGCTTAACTAAAGACCCGTTAGGATTCTAATAGGTTATTATAAACCTTCGTTCCAGATTAGGAGTACCAGTAAAAGCTACTTGCGTTTGCTTATTGTGATTTATACATTGCTCAGGTAAATACTTTTAACTTATTTTCCCTATACGGGCTTGGGTTACGGTATATAGAATACCGCTTGATCGGGCATCAAATCTTCCATCGTTGGGTGGTTAATTGAATAATTTGATCGGCTCGTTTAAACAGTCTTGTTACTTAAAGCCTTTGGGGGGTTGATGACCATGTCCCGGATATCCTTGGCATCATTTTACGAAATGGTCACGACTTAAGCGCGGGGTGTAGGCGTACACCCGTCAGTGCACAAAAGAATATTGTGGTGTGTCTATTGATCTTTAACCCGGACTTGATCCGGGCTACTGAACGCACAAGGAACATGTAATTCGTTCACAAGATTATATATTTAAATAATTCTCCCAAGTTAAATAAAATGTTTATGCCATGTGCATCCAAACCAATTTTCAATCATTTTCCAAAATGAGTCAGTTGATTGTATTTACCAATGTAAACTGGCGTATTTTCCCAAAAAGATTAAATGCAGGTACTAAGCGTAATTGGCTGGGATTTCTCCTTAGCATCATTAGAAGTCTCGCAAGCTTAAGATGCCTGAAGTCTGTTGAACTATTGTTTCCATTTTGTTTCCGATCCGTCTGTGGATAAACTTCCGAATATTGTGACATTTGATATTACAATATTAAATTCGGTTGTATTATATCTTTTAAATTGCTTCCGCTATGCATATTAAATATTGTGTTGTTTGACTATTATGTTGCCAACCACGTCACGATACTCCCCACCGGGCCCACCGGTGACACGTGGAAATCCGGGTGTGACAATTACTGTGTTCAAAACTCGATAATATTTATGTTCCATTTGTGCAAAACATGAACTCCATACATAAAAGTATAAAACAAAACAAAAGCAACCCATCCCATCAAACAAATTCGCATCACCGTCGACTGTCCACTTGATCATCATCATCCGACATTGTCACACCAATTCCTTCAACCATCATCATCATCAAACAACAACATGAACAAATATCAAACAGAAATCCAAACCAACAAAGCCACAAAACCTGTCAAGCTCTGTAACGACTGCTCGATCTCCCAACATGCGATAACAGCTTCCATAGCGTGAACACGAACATGTTGTTGCAGTTGCTCTTTAAAAGAACAAAGCAACAGAACATAATGAGTCTGCATTATAGCACAAATAAAAAAAAATCAATCAGTTTCAAATTTCAAACTATAACAATAGAACAAACTCGCAAGCGTAAGAGATTAACCAAAAATATTACTAAGTGGAGTCTTTTAAAAATACCAACAAAAAAAATCTTCTAAAAGTACCCAAAAAAAACGTCAGAAAAAAAAAGTTATATACACACAGGAGCATAATTATTGGTTACCTAGTTTTCCATGGATAACCAAGCAGAGATTTAGATATAGACTATAAATACTTACAACAACACAACAAATTTGATTATCAATTGTTTTAGAAACAATCCTTTCATCGTCGCACCATTATCTGACCGATGTATCACCACCAATTTTTGATAAGTCGAGAAACCAACGCAATAACTCCACTAAAGAACCTATATTTAAATTACATAATATCGTCAGAATATTTACCACCACTTGATTTCAACAACATGTCTAATGGTCAAGTGTGTGATAATACCTTCATTCGCGGCTATTTCGTAACTGAATCGGATCATACTCCTCGGTAAGCGTACTGAGTATTTTGACTTCTGTCGACCCCCTTTTAAGTTTGACCACATGCACCCAACGGCTCGCAACACTAAACTCAAACGTATATTAATTTAAAAATTACAAAGCGTCATTTTTAATCCGTTAATAAAAGAACTTATTGCTACACATATCTAAATAATATGGTATCTAATGAACATACATGATGAGATCGGCCAAATAAAGTGGAAAACAATTCATTGGATCAATTTAACTAACTGGAGTAGCTTAATAACTAAACATTATATAATTTAGGTGGAAGTGTGAACCTTGTAGAAACTAAAGATGCCAAATGATTCTAATCTTTATATATAAGTATCAACATCTATATTCTATTCTATATCTAAATCTACTCTTAATCGGTTCCGCAACGTATATGAAGCTACAAATCCGAATTCTAATAAATATCGCCCTACCCGCATATAGTTCGTCTATTTTATGAAATTAATTAGAGTATACCTCTTAAAACGTTCACCAAATTATCAAAATCATAACTGGAACAAAAAGAAATCTAGTACATAATGTCATTCAAAATATCCTTAAAGGCTTATGAGCCCATAACATTTTCCCTGTTTTTCTAACAACCTTACTATCCACCAGTCCATAACTCAAGCAAATTGTTTGCATAAACTTCGCCTTTCACATCTAATTCTAGAAAGTTCAATGGACCATCACTACAGCATGTTATATAGCATGGACACCTTTAATACCATGGAGAGAGAATTTTATAACTTCTATTAGTGGCTCTAACAATAGTCATTGCTTGATTTAAAGATTTAAATAACATTTACCAATTTTGTTCTTATATTTGAGCTACATTTCTCTTCAACATTGAAACTCCACACTTTCTGTTAAACAACTAAATCATAGCATTACTAAATCCATAGCATTACATGGATATTGTCCTATTACACAGTTCAGATGTATCATAACTTATAAACTAAATCCATAGCCATTATCATACCACCTAAATCATGACCCCTTTAGAACACCTAACAACAGATGAATTACTATATGGCCCAATATGTACTGAAAAAATGGATTTATGCCTAAGTTAATTCACAAATAATACCTCAATTTCTAGATTTAAGTGGTTGACCATGTCATGTGACACAACTTATATTTGAAACTACACAATCCACACTTTCAAATAAGTCGCAAAATGTCTGAACTGTTAAATCATAGCACTTTTATAAGAATCACGATAACTTAAACAGGTATCGTGAACATCAAACCCAGTTGTAAAACCTAGGCGGAGAGGATTGAGAAAACCCCTTTGTTATCATCAACGAAACCCAGTCACCAATGAAGTATGGTCACCCTATCAAGCATCTAACGAATGTAGAGTGGATAGTGAATTTGTGCTTACCAGAACATCGCCGGAAGTTGACTGGAGTTGTTGTCGGAGTCATAGATGTTACCGGAAAAGAACCTAGATGGACGAAACTCCAACTCATCATCTTCGTTCATCTCAAAACGCTCATACCAACCAACCTTTCCGCCATCCATCTCTGGCACCGCCAAATCCGGCCACCGGACTCCTCTCCACGCTTCTTTAACCCTCTCCCCCACAATAATAGCCGCCAGATCCACCGGATTATCCCCGTCGAACCGGTCAAACACCATGGAGATGCTACAACCGGCTAGCATTTGACAGATCAGGACTCTAGAACTCGTCGCCGTCATCTCAGACTTGGTTCAGGCGGCAGTGGTTAGTGACGTCGAAACAAAAGTCACCGCTTCCTCGACGGCGGTTGGCGCCGCTTCCTCCATCACCGTCGCTCTGTTCTGTCGACCTCGTCTCTCTCACTCCTCTCTCTATCTCTGTGTTGTTGTGTCTTGATATAGCAAAAGAAAATGGGATAAAATGAAATGGTATGAAAGCCCTAAAATGCCCTGCTGCGGTTACTGTTCATTCAGTTTTTTTTATCATATGTTAATTGTAACCCACTGACAAATAGATAATTAGAGAGGGGCTCCTGTACAAGCGAGCCATCTTGTACGAAGCATACGTAACAAATTTTGTATACAAAACCCCAACATAATCATCATAATTGTATTCTTACAAATACTCAATAACTGTTATTCGCATGGAAAAGTATTTAAGGTTTTGTAAAACAATTAACAAAAAGGTTTACAAAAAGTGGATCAACTCACATTGCTGTCTTAGATTTTCCGTAAGGGTTTCCCGGTGATAATCTATAATTTACACAAATGTACACGCGTTAATATTAATAACCCATTTTAACATTAGCAATACCCTCCCCGAGACGGCATTCCAATGACTACGTCAGGCAGAACCACGACAGCCATTACGGAACCCTAGATCAATCGGGCAGCGTATCTAATACGTATTCAGGGATTATAATACTTACAACGGAGCAGAACTTTGCTAATTAGGGGGGGTATAATACCCGAGTATTATGCCTTCTATTCATAATTTAGAGAAAAGAAATCATTGTGAGCGAATTCCAAATGAAATCCGATGGCCTGCTTAAATAGTTGCTGAACTTGACTCTCTCGCGGCCCGCGTAATCGTAGGAAAGGGCCTACGCGGCCCGCGTCAACCCTGGTCAACAGGGTAGCTTGTCCGGGTCATCTACTAGGCTCGACACGATGATGACACGTGTCATCACCGGCCTGCGCCACATTTTGGGACTATCGCGGCCCGCGTAAACTAATGGGGGTCTTATGCGGCCCGCCTGAACTTAAAGAAATCAGCGAAATCAGGTTCTAACCTTCATACGATAATTTTTTTTAAAATTACAAAGTATTAACGAGCATTTCATTCTGTTTAATTCGAGCAACTTATTTCTATAGTTTTCTTAAAAAAATAATATATGAAAAAGTTATAGCCGTTAAAAAATCCGAGGGAGAAGGAGTTCAAGTGAGAAAGGACTGGAGTACTCTTTCTCTGTTTGTTTCTTCAATTGTTTAAATCTCATAATTACGAAAATTTGATCGCTTAGTTTTGAGTCATTGGTCTTGAGAGATCAATGACTATTCGTGTCACCTACCCCTTTGTACAATTTGTTTCTCTTTTACAAGATCTCCAATATTTATGTTATAACCTTTGTTGTTTTACGGAATGAATAAAAAATCGAAAAATGGTATTCGGGTATCATGAAAAAATCACTAAAACATAAAAGGCTTTTTTTTTCCTCCTGAGCTTGACGAGTCTACGCTAAATGAATAGTCATTTTCAATTTCGTGGTCCATATTTGTAAGATGTGATAACTCACATCCTTTAAATTTTAGACCGTAGGGTATGGTGGAGCTTGGGTTGGGGGCATGAATTGACACATGGAGTTGGAGTCCTCCCACCGGTGAGTGACGTGTCCGTGGGGTATGGCGGGGCTTGGGTTGGGGCGTGGCTTGGCAGTTTATTAAAAAAAAATTACAAACACCCGCTATGACATGGCCAACACAGCAAATAGGAGGCCGCCACATCGGACCGCTAGCCCGCCCGACGCCCGGCTTCAAACCCAAGCCCCAAGGGCCACGCCCCAACCCAAGCCCACCCGGGGTGGTGGCTTGGGCATTTTCCCCCAACCCAAGCCCCATATCCCATAGTCTTATGATTTTTAATTATATATACGTGACCAATACGTCTTTTATATACGTAAGACGTCTGTTTTGATAGGTCCTTGTCATGTTTTTCAATGTCATAAGCCAAAACAATCGTGAGACTAAGGAAATTTACGTTGGAACGAATTGTATTGTGTAAATTTTCTTTTCTTATTTATGAACAAGTGTCTTTTAGCAACTAACTCACACATCCATTACTTCTAAATCTAACCTTAAAGTTGCACCTTATCTCCACCTTGTGACTTTAACCCTCAACCTTAGACCATACAGTGTGGGCGTGAAAGCAGTCCACGCCAAGCTAATCACCTTGTGTTTGGCGTGGATCACGACTTTGTGGTTGGGGCTTGAGGATCTCCACCGGCATAGGGGCAAATTTGTATGTGAGGTGAGTGCGTTTCATTGGTGGGTGGATTTTGGGTTAGGTTTTGATTGGTTAATGTCTTTTTCTTCTTCTTTTTTTATATAAAAAAGCCACTTTTCATGCCGCGTTCCACTCCTCCCTTTTTTGCACCACGTTACTTTTGTGACGCGTGTTGACGTGGCCACCACATGTCGCATTACATCTCATTTTCATGCCCATCCACACCGAATGGTCTTAGGGTGGAAGGGACAACTTTCACTCTATCAGACCCAATCACCATTTGACATCTCATTCCATCATATTTTCTCGAGTTAAATGTCATTTTAGTCCCTGTGCTTTGGGTCATTTTGCCAGTTTAATCCAAATGATTCATTTTTCGGCTGTGGGTCCAAAAAGGTTTCACCGTTGTCATTTTAGTCCACTGGTTTAACTTCATCATTTTTTCTGTTAACGAGAAGGACAGTTCGGCCATTTTACATTTAATTCCGTTAACTAGAAGAGTAATTCGGTCATATAAAATGACCGAACTGCCCTTCTCGTTAACAGAAAAAATAAATGAAGTTAACCCAGTGGACTAAAATGACAACGGTGTAAACTTTTTGAACCCACAGATGAAAAATGAAACATTTAGACTAAACAGATAAAATAGCTCAAACCACAAGTACTAAAATGGCATTTAACTGTGTATTCACTATCACACTTGCAACATCTATTATACCATCACATTCCATCGCTAATTTTTTTTAAATAAAATATAAAGTAAATTAAAAATAAAATATTTTATTACATAAAATTAAACATAAAACTAAATACATAAAAGAAAGTAAAAAACCAAAATAAAAAATTGTTACAACATAGAAATGTTACAATTTAAAAACTAAATTAAAATGTAAAAAACTTGTAGAAGTACCCGCCGCGTTGCAGCAGTGTCTAGATAACTACCAGTTTCGCATATCACCAATGATAACTCCAAAAGACAGAAACAAACTGCAATATATACCAAGTATTGTGGAATTTTGTTTTACAGTGGATAACTTAGGATAATTACATTTATGCGTGTCGCAAATAGGCTTTTCTTATTTTCTTGTCTGTCTATCAATTTGACCCGAACCAGATGCTATTTTGTACACCATAAATGTCACACCCCAACCGATGGCGGAATCATCGGGGCGTGACACTGAGCGAAACAGATTGTCCATAAGTTTCCATAACAACTATCATTACCATTTAATTAAATATCACGTCCCATACCGTAACCTAAACAGTTAAGTAGTTATTACAGGCAACGCATCAAGACAAACATTCTGTTCCGACAACTCAGATTTAAACATAACAAATTTATTCGTTGGTTTCTAGGACTCCAGTTCCTAGCTTCAAGTTCATCACAGCACAAAGAGCATAAAAGCAACCTAAGCACCTGTCACATACGTTAAAATAAAGTCAATACATAAAATGTAAAGGTGAGCATACAAGTTTGATAATAGCATATAGAGTTCGAATTCGTTTACGCATAACCAGCACGTACACATAGTGAAATGAAGCATGTTAGTTATCGACATAGATCCATCGATACCAATGACTGCGGGTTGACTGCCCGAGGCAGTTCGCAATACATGATTACCACCGTAATCCATGCAAGTAAAAGATCCTTAACAACCCCCGTGTGAACGGATGCTGAGTCCAAACTATAGTACTATCGTTGCTAAGGCAGGTAGACAACATTCCATGTGTAAACATAACAAACAAGCATTCATAAGTCACGTATAACATGCATTAATGGTTTAGCGTTAAAAAAATAGCTTGAGTAGTGTGATAGTTGTAGTTTGCATATTCGTAACGTATGTAACACCCCAAAGTGCTAAAGCAAAAAGGGTTCGAGTATATTCACAGCGATTATGGATTGAAGGGAGCGCTTTTCAGCGAGTACGGTTAGCCTGAATAGATTCGATAACGTAATGATAAGTGGCGCGTAAAACAGTACAAAGTGAGAGTGGGTAGGATAACTGATCGTGCGGATCAACTATCCGTGAGAGGAAGTTATCCGTGCGAGTGAACTATCCGTGCGGATGGTAATCCGTGCGGATGGTGACCCATCCGGATAAACTATCCGTGCGAGTGAGCTGTCCGTACGGATGGTAATCCGTGCGGATTAGTCGCTCGTGCGGATTGCTTATCCGTACGGACAAGTTGTACTTGCGGATAAACGTTCAAGTGGATTGTTTCTTCCTAAGGATGTGTTTGTGTATGATGGCTTGTGCTTTGGAGTTTTCGTTGTAGCATTTAGAAAACACCTAAGTATCTCTACCTTTCAAGCTGGTCGCGCGGATAACAATCCGTCCGGATGGTGATCCGTGCGGACACGCCTCTGAGGTTGAGTCACCTGGTGAAGTTTGGGGAATCCGTCCGGATGGTAATCCGTGCGGATAGTGGTAATCCGTCCGGATAGCTTACTCGTGCGGACAGTGACAGTCCGTCCGGATAGTCTGTCCGTACGGGCAACCTGTCCGTGCGGATGATCATGTTGGAATTTGTTTTAAGGCCTTAGTATCTCATGATCCGAAGAGTAATCCATTCAGAGGTCGTCCGTCCGGATTGCTCATTCGTCGATACCCAAACCTTGTTTGGAAAGTGGGTCCCAAGGGTAGCTCGTCCGGGTGACAACCCGTTCGGACAGCCTGTCCATGCGGACAGCTCGTCCGTGCGGACAGCTTGTTCGTGCGGACAGCCTTTCGTTCTGGTTGTTCCCTCCATCTACTCTTGGTTTCTGTTGTCGTTTATCGAGACGTTCTGATTACGTGGCAACCACTTGGAATCGTATTCTTACTCGCATGACTAAGCCGGCCAGGAACCACCCTAACTCGGCTTGTCAGCGATTCAGAACGGTCATTCCGGTTCATCTCGTAATCAGGTGTCTCGCGGGTAGGATTCCAGTTCTAGGACTAGTGCATCACTATTATCGAGTAGAGACTAGAACCGATCAGATCCGTACCGGTTTTAAGGGAAAAAGGAGGATAGAACTTAGGTTTATTTCTTTCAACTCTTTTATCCTTTGAAAAGTTTAGATTTAGGTGAAGTTGTTGTGAAATCTTGTGGAAACCGTTCAGATCTGAGTTATTCTTGGTGGAATGAGGTCAAGCTTGAAGTTCATAAGAACTTCATGATGACGTCACCCGAGAATACCTCAAATCTTGATGGTTTCACGGTTGAAAGTTGAGATTCGAAAGATGGAAAGGTGTAGAATTGTGTAGTGATCAAGGATGTATAAGAATTAGAGCAAGATCTTACCTGGATTGAGAGAAATCTGAGAAAAGGTGAAGAATGCGTGCGGTTCGGACGTCACTTGCCAAAAGTGGAAAGTGTGGAGAGTGACCCGTGTATTTATAGGATGCTAAAAGGGGAAAGGGTGAGCCGTGCGGATGGCACGTAACCCGGATAGGCTATCTGTCCGGATTGGTCATCCGTCCGGATTGGCAATCCGTGCGGATTGGCAATCCGTGCGGGTTGACCATCCGTTCGGATGTCGCCTGATTTGGTGCGTTCGGTGCGATGATGTTTCGGCTTCGATTGCGAACGATTCGATAAGGTTTCCTAGTCAAATTACTTTTAGTCCCAACTACTTCGTTTACGACATGGTTCGAGTCGGAGTTCGGTTTCGAGTTCGATTGTATTCGAGTTAGACTTCGAGTTTCGATTGAGTTCGCTTGATTATCACAACGTAACATAAAAAAAACATGCACAGGTAACACGTAAGGCACACACACACGTATAAACAACAAGTAAAATACACCATTCGAGTTGCGGTTCGATGTCAATTCGATTAGTATAGCTTGATTATTAGTCGATTAACTTTATCGCATTGTTACTTCCTATCGTTCACAGTCATGAGTCGATTGGAATACGGTTAATATGATTCGATTATTGCAAAGTACGACACTTACTCCACATAATATAATTAAAATAAAAACATTTCTACATCGGTCGTTGACTTTGACCTTGACTTTGACTTTCACTCATGAAAACACGGGGTGTTACAGCCTCCCCTTGTTTAGGGAATTTCGTCCCGAAATCAAGCTGAAAACCGTAACCAAGGCCGTGAATCGCGTGTGAGAGTTATTCGTTTGGACCGATTTTGACTCGTGTAACGTGCGGAATCCGTGCACGATCGTGGCCAACCACAATCGCGACGGAGTCGAAACCGGGCCTACAATTGGTATCTGAGCAGGTGCTCGATTGCGATGATCAAACACACTCAGATTTGTCAAATTCTCTTTACTTCTTTTATCTTTTCACGTTTCTAACAGAAAATCACCAAATTAAACGACTTTTTTACGGATAAAATTGCTGATTTTTGGATATGTTGTGCGAAAACACTTGATCTAAAAGCCTATAAAGTTTCAGATCTTAATTCAAAGTCATTTGGGAGAAATTTGAATTTTTGTGATTCGCTTTTCTAATTAAACCACTGCGGGTATTTGGCCTTTATGTCGCTTTCGAGTTCCCAAGTAAACTCCGCGCCTCGTTTGCCTTCCCATCGGACTTTCACAATAGGAATGCGTGAGCGCCTGAGTTCTTTGGTTTGGCGATCCATGATTTCGACAGGCTTTTCCACGAAGTGTAATGTTTCGTTCACTTGCAGATCGTCTAGAGAGACATGTAGATCGTGGTCGGCGATGCACTTCCGAAGGTTTGACACGTGGAAAGTCGGGTGGACATTGCTAAGTTCCTTCGGTAATTCGAGTCTGTAGGCGACTTTTCCGATCCTTTCCAGAATCTTAAAAGGTCCAACATATCGAGGCGCGAGTTTCCCTTTCTTGCCGAATCGGACTACACCCTTCCAAGGTGATACCTTTAGGAGTACGTAGTCACCAACGCCAAATTCCCGGGGCTTGCGCTTTTTATCGGTGTAAACTTTCTGTCGATCCCGAGCTTTCGCTAGGTTGTCTCGAATTTGGAAAATTTTGTCTGTCGTTTCTTGTAGCAGCTCCGGACCGGTTAGTTGCGAGTGACCGATCTCGTGCCACACAATAGGCGATCGACATCTTCTTCCATATAACGCTTCGAAAGGTGCCATCTGAATGCTGGCCTGATAGCTGTTGTTATACGAGAATTCGACTAACGGCAGGTGTTTATCCCAATTACCACCGAAGTCTAAAACACACGAACGGAGCATGTCTTCAAGAGCACGAATCGTTCTTTCAGTCTGACCGTCGGTTTGTGGGTGGAAAGCGGTACTTAGATTAAGCGTTGTACCGAGTGCCATTTGAAACGTTTCCCACAATCACGACGTAAACCGAGCATCACGGTCAGAGATGATATCACGAGGCGTCCCATGTCTACAAATGATCTCGTCGGTGTAGATTCGGGCTAATCGTTCCACCTTGTAGTCTTCTCATATCGGCAGAAAATGAGCTGATTTAGTCAAACGGTCAATAACAACCCAAATGCTGTCGTGACCTGATGACGTGGTTGGAAGCTTGGTTACGAAATCCATGGCTATGCTCTCCCATTTCCACATAGGGATTGGTGGTTGTTCGAGCAAGCCAGAGGGGTCTTTGATGTTCAGCCTTGATTCTAGCACAGGTGAGGCATTTTCTGACGTAGAGAGCGATATCCCGCTTCATACCCGACCACCAGTACCTATAGCGAAGATCGTGGTACATTTTGTCAGCACCGGGATGGATAGAGTATCGGGATTTGTGGGCTTCATCCATGATAATCTGTCGCAAGTTGGTTCGCTTGGGAATCCAAATTCGGTCTAAGAAGTGGAATATCCCATTTGATTTACTTACCAGCTGGGCTCCATCGTGGTAGATTCGTTCCTTCTTCAGAGTGCGTTCGTTGAAACATGCATGCTGGGCGTCGCGGATCAGAGCTTCGAGGTTGTGCTGGGCTTGAACATTTCGAGTGCTAAGCAGATAGCTCCGTCTGCTAAGTGCGTCGGCAACAACATTTGCTTTGCCTGGGTGATAACGAATCTCACAGTCGTAGTCGTTGAGAAGTTCTACCCATCGGCGTTGACGCATATTTAGTTCCCTCTGATTAAAGATGTGTTGTAGGCTCCTATGATCGGTGAAGATCGTACACTTAGTACCATACAGGTAGTGTCGCCAAATCTTTAATGCAAAAACAACCGCGCCTAGCTCGAGATCGTGGGTTGTATAGTTCTTCTCGTGGATTTTGAGCTGTCGAGATGCGTAAGCTATAACCTTGTCCCGTTGCATGAGAACACAACCAAGACCAAGGTTGGAAGCATCACAGTAGACAATGAAATCATTGTTTCCGTCGGGTAGTGTGAGAACAGGAGCATTGCAAAGCATGTGTTTGAGGGTTCGAAAGGCAGACTCTTGCTTGGTTCCCCAAACAAAAGGCTGGTCCTTATGAGTAAGAGAGGTAAGTGGTACAGCAATCTTCGAAAATCCTTGGATGAATCGTCGATAATAGCCCGCTAGTCCGAGAAAAGAACGGAATTCAGACGAATTCTTAGGCGTAACCCAGCTCTTGACAGCTTCAATCTTCGCAGGATCGACGTGAATACCCTGACTATTTACAATGTGACACAGAAACTGAACCTCCCCTAACCAAAATTCGCAGTTGGAGAATTTAGCGTAGAGTTGGTTCCCTTGGAGTTACACGAGAACCAAACGTAGATGCTGCGCGTGTTCGGCTCTCGACTTGGAATAGATCAAGACATCGTCGATGAACACGATGACGAAACGGTCGAGATATGGCCTACACACGCGATTCATTAGATCCATGAAAACTGCTGGTGTGTTGGTTAGGCCAAAAGGCATGACAACGAATTCGTAATGGCCGTAACGGGTTCGAAATGCGGTTTTGGGTATATCCTCCTCTTGTATACGCAGCTGATGGTATCCAGAACGTAGATCGATCTTCGAGAAACACGTAGCGCCTTGTAGCTGGTCAAACAAATCGTCGATTCGAGGCAGAGGATAGCGATTCTTGATAGTCAACTTATTCAACTCCCGGTAGTCGATGCACATCCGGAACGACCCATCCTTCTTTTTGACGAAAAGGACTGGTGCGCCCCAAGGAGAGGTGCTCGGGCGAATGAAGCCTTTTTCAAGTAATTCTTGGAGTTGGGTTGCGAGTTCTCGCATTTCGGACGGTGCGAGTCGATAAGGAGCTCTGGCGGTAGGATTTGCTCCAGGAATGAGATCAATGCAAAAATCAATATCGCGTTTTGGAGGTAGTCCGGGAAGGTCCTCTGGAAAAACTTGAGGGAATTCTCGAACCACGGGAACGTCTCTTACTTCCTTCTTCTCTTTCTTTTCCTTCTCCGCTGCTACAACGTGAGCCAAGAAAGCTCTGTATTCCTTGCGGAGATACTTGCTAGCTTGCAGGCATGACATAAGCTTGAGTCCTTTTGAGGTAGTATCGCCATAAACGCACAATGAATCACTGTTTGCGAGCGAAAAACGAATCATTTTATCGAAGCACACGACTTCGGCATGGTTTTCTCGAAGAAAGTCCATGCCTACTATGACATCGAAGCTTCCGAGTTGCATCGGAATAAGGTCGATTGAGAAGATGTGATTGTTGAGTTTAAGAGTACAATCACGGATAACGGAATTAACAGCGACGGTTCTTCCAGTAGCGACTTCAACATCGAATGCCGAGGAGAGTTTGGAACGTCTACGACTAAGGAGTTTCTCAAATTCGAACGACACAAAGCAATTATCCGCTCCAGTATCAAACAAACATGAAGCATAAATACCATTTATGAGGAACATACCATTGACCACGTTGTTGTCGGCCTGAGCTTGACGCACGTTAAGATTGAAAGTTCTGGCGCGTGCTTCCTGTTGTTGTTGTTGCTGCTGCTGTGGCTGCTGCTGTTGCGGTTCCTGTTTCACTACCCTGTTCGGGCACATGTTTGCGAAATGATTCGGGTCGCCACACGTGAAGCAGGCTCTGGCCTTGACTGCGGGTGCCGGAGGAGCTTGTTGACCCTGTGGGGCAGTGAGTAGAGCTTGATTGGCAGGAGCTTGACGGATACGGCAGTTGGCGGTAAAGTGGTCGTACACGTTGCAATGGGCACAAAAGCGACATTGGATAGCAGTCAGGTGATGATAGGTGCAAGTAGGGCAGAGTGGGTGTGGTCCAGTATATGCACGCTTAGCAGGCGGTGCATTGGCCACAGGCGCTGCCACTTGACGTTGTTGAGCAGGTACGGTTTGAACTGGTGCAGCAGTGATCGCACAGTTCTTGTTGGTGGAGTTGCTCTTTCTCTTGTTCTTTCTCTTGCTGCTTGATGAGGTAGGTTCAGCAGTTGGTGTAGTAGCGGTAGCTTGATGCAGATGCTTGGAGGTTTTATCCCACACCCCAGCTATAACCCTTTTGTCGTTGATTTCAGCGGCCAACAGATAGGTCTCTTCGATCGTCGTAGTCTTAGCCGCTTGCACGAAATCAGCAACGCAGTCGGGTAAAGCTCGGATGTACTTCTTGATGGTCATCTCGGGAGTCTTGACCTGGTCGGGACAGATAATGCTGAGCTGCTTGAAGCGAGCAGTGAGACCAGCATTGTCTCCATCCTTCTGATGTATGTGCCAAAATTCATCTTCCAGCTTTTGACGCTCGTGAGGAGGGCAGAATTCTTCCAGCATGACTTCTTTGAGTTCGTCCCACGACAGACCGTAGGCTGCATCGTTCCCTCTCTTGTTTCTCTCGGCCGTCCACCAGTCTAGAGCACGGGACTGAAAGACGCCGGTAGCATTTAGAGTTCGGTGGTCATCAGGGCAACCACTCTGTCGTAGAGTAACCTTGATAGAGTCAAACCAGTGAAATAATGCAGTCGGACCTCCTTCGCCAGTGAATTCTTTCGGCCCACACGACTTGAATTGCTTGAAACTGAAAGGCCTCGCGTTGGCTTTGGGAGCTTCGATTCTCGATTCCTCGGATGATTTGCTAGCATTCTCATACACATCACTCACGGATTTTGCCACACTTTTCGCGATGATCGAAGCAAGACGTCTGTCCCTCTTTTCTTGATGAGAGAGTGTATGACGAGATCCAGACGACATTGTCTGCAATAGACATTGCCACGGAACTCAACACATGTATTCGAATCTCACCTCACACGTCTACTACTACTAAAGCTCAGTAACACGTACCATGTAAACGCATATAGTCACAAAATCACCGAATTACACAAAATCACATAAACACGTAGAGCACATATTTCACATAACACATAAGCACGAAATCATAGGAACATTTTCAACACAAGGGGCAGTCAGAATACAGAAACCTATTATTCAAAGTCTGCGATTATTCATGAATAGCGATCGTGTTTCAGTATATCGAGTAGTGTGGTATAAGCGTTCGCGGTAGCATAGAGTCGTCCATGATTCAGCGATGTGTAGCGTGTTTTGAGGGTAGCGAAAGCAAAAAGGCATTAGATCGAAACTAGTAGTTTCTCAAAACATTACCAAATGAGCATAAAACACGTAATTCACATAAAAGCGAGAAAATTTAAAACACATAAAATCGAGAATAGATTGTCTATGGCTATTTAGACTTCGACTAACCAAGTGGTTCGACTATTCGCAAGGATCCTGTGTGCACAATTACCTTTAGGACTATGCCTTTGCCTCGATTCTTGGGCATTGGCGCAATTCCCGTTGGTTATATTGTGTCTTTAGATCGTTGGAGTCCATCGAAACCTTGGTGGGAGTTTTGTATAAGAGCAGGACAAGTCGTCAAGGTTAGGGTTTCACCCCTATCTTACAACTTCGTCCTTAGTCTTAATAAAATTTGAGGAGATTATTCATCAAAATATGGATTTCACTCCTAATTTGGTATGATTCTCCTCGTTTGTAGCTAAAATGCAAGCTGAATAGGCGACTTTAATCGAGAGTTTGCGGTTTTCACACCTATTCTCGGCCTCATTATCTGTTCGTAAATTGAAAATTCGAGTGCAGTGATAGAAAAGAGCGAGTGATAGTGGCGAGTTTACGCCTACGCGTGAGTTGGCCTGTTGGTTCTTAACTTATAGACTAGGTTTCTAAGACTTCGACCCGGACTAGGTCGAGTCTTGCCTAATTCCCTATAGTTATGGCTTTGATACCAATCTGTCACACCCCAACCGATGGTGGAATCATCGGGGCGTGGCACTGAGCGAAACAGATTGTCCAGAAGTTTCAATAACAACTATCATTACCATTTAATTAAATATCACGTCCCATACCATAACTTAAACAGTTAAGTAGTTATTACAGTCAACGCATCAAGACAAACATTCTGTTCCGACAACTCAGATTTAAACATAACAAATTTATTCGTTGGTTTCTAGGACTCCAGTTCCTAGCTTCAAGTTCATCACAGCACAAAGAGCATAAAAGCAACCTAAGCACCTGTCACATACGTTAAAATAAAGTCAATACATAAAATGTAAAGGTGAGCATACAAGTTTGATAATAGCATATAGAGTTCGAATTCGTTTACGCATAACCAGCACGTACACATAGTGAAATGAAGCACGTTAGTTATCGACATAGATCCATCGATACCAATGACTGCGGGTTGACTGCCCGAGGCAGTTCGCAATACATGATTACCACCGTAATCCATGCAAGTAAAAGATCCTTAACAACCCCCGTGTGAACGGGTGCTGAGTCCAAACTATAGTACTATCGTTGCTAAGGCAGGTAGACAGCATTCCATGTGTAAACATAACAAACAAGCATTCATAAGTCACGTATAACATGCATTAATGGTTTAGCGTTAAAAAAATAGCTTGAGTAGTGTGATAGTTGTAGTTTGCATATTCGTAACGTATGTAACACCCCAAAGTGCTAAAGCAAAAAGGGTTCAAGTATACTCACAGCGATTATGGATTGAAGGGAGCGCTTTTCAGCGAGTACGGTTAGCCTGAATAGATTCGATAACGTAATGATAAGTGGCTCGTAAAACAGTACAAAGTGAGAGTGGGTAGGATAACTGATCGTGCAGATCAACTATCCGTGAGAGGAAGTTATCCGTGCGAGTGAACTATCCGTGCGGATGGTGACCCATCCGGATAAACTATCCGTGCGAGTGAGCTGTCCGTGTGGATGGTAATCCGTGCGGATTAGTCGCTCGTGCGGATTGCTTATCCGTACGGACAAGTTGTACTTGCGGATAAACGTTCGAGTGGATTGTTTCTTCCTAAGGATGTGTTTGTGTATGATGGCTTGTGCTTTGGAGTTTTCGTTGTAGCATTTAGAAAACACCTAAGTATCTCTACCTTTCAAGCTGGTCGCGCGGATAACAATCCGTCCGGATGGTGATCCGTGCGGACACGCCTCTGAGGCTGAGTCACCTGGTGAAGTTTGGGGAATCCGTCCGGATGGTAATCCGTGCGGATAGTGGTAATCCGGCCGGATAGCTTACTCGTGCGGACAGTGACAGTCCGTCCGGATAGTCTGTCCGTACGGGCAACCTGTCCGTGCGGATGATCATGTTGGAATTTGTTTTAAGGCCTTAGTATCTCATGATCCGAAGAGTAATCCATTCAGAGGTCGTCCGTCCGGATTGCTCATTCGTCGATACCCAAACCTTGTTTGGAAAGTGGGTCCCAAGGGTAGCTCGTCCGGGTGACAACCCGTCCGGATAGCCTGTCCGTGCGGACAGCTCGTCCGTGCGGACAGCTTGTTCGTGCGGACAGCCTTTCGTTCTGGTTGTTCCCTCCGTCTACTCTTGGTTTCTGTTGTCGTTTATCGAGACGTTCTGATTACGTGGCAACCACTTGGAATCGTATTCTTACTCGCATGACTAAGCCGGCCAGGAACCACCCTAACTCGGCTTGTCGGCGATTTAGAACGGTCGTTCCGGTTCATCTCGTAATCATGTGTCTCGCGGGTAGGATTCCAGATCTAGGACTAGTGCATCACTATTATCGAGTAGAGACTAGAACCGATCAGATCCGTACCGGTTTTAAGGGAAAAAGGAGGAGAGAACTTAGGTTTATTTCTTTCAACTCTTTTATCCTTTGAAAAGTTTAGATTTAGGTGAAGTTGTTGTGAAATCTTGTGGAAACCGTTCAGATCTGAGTTATTCTTGGTGGAATGAGGTCAAGCTTGAAGTTCATAAGAACTTCATGATGACGTCACCCGAGAATACCTCAAATCTTGATGGTTTCACGGTTGAAAGTTGAGATTCGAAAGATGAAAAGGTGTAGAATTGTGTAGTGATCAAGGATGTACAAGAATTAGAGCAAGATCTTACCTGGATTGAGAGAAATCTGAGAAAAGGTGAAGAATGCGTGCGGTTCGGACGTCACTTGCCAAAAGTGGAAAGTGTGGAGAGTGACCCGTGTATTTATAGGATGCTAAAAGGGGAAAGGGTGAGCCGTGCGGATGGCACGTAACCCGGATAGGCTATCCGTCCGGATTGGTCATCCGTCCGGATTGGCAATCCGTGCGGATTGGCAATCCGTGCGGGTTGACCATCCCTTCGGATGTCGCCTGATTTGGTGCGTTCGGTGCGATGACGCTTCGGCTTCGATTGCGAACAATTCGATAAGGTTTCCTAGTCAAATTACTTTTAGTCCCAACTACTTCGTTTACAACATGGTTCGAGTCGGAGTTCGGCTTCGAGTTCGATTGTATTCGAGTTAGACTTCGAGTTTCGATTGAGTTCGCTTGATTATCACAACGTAACATAAAATAAACATGCACAGGTAACACGTAAGGCACACACACACGTATAAACAACAACTAAAATACACCATTCGAGTTGCGGTTCGATGTCGATTCGATTAGTATAGCTTGATTATTAGTCGATTAACTTTATCGCATTGTTACTTCTTATCGTTCACAGTCGTGAGTCGATTGGAATACGGTTAATATGATTCGATTATTGCAAAGTACGACACTTACTCCACATAATATAATTAAAATAAAAACATTTCTACGAGTCGAGTCGCGCGAAATCGGTCGTTGACTTTGACCTTGACTTTGACTTTCACTCGTGAAAACACGGGGTGTTACGATAAAGTTCGAGTACCTACAATATCAACACATACCATGCCGTTACTTAGCTTTAGATATTACAAATTTGTGTGACATAATCTAGCCAGACCAACTCTAGCAAGCACGCCCGGCTGGGCAAGCTTCCCTGCAATTAAAAAAGATAAGACTAGAAAGTCGATTTAAAAAACCTCATCATACAAAATTGTTTGTATGATGAGAAAATCAAATAGGTAAATGAATCGGAATTAAATTACGCTTCAAGTTGCTTTCTTGTGGTGACTTAAGGATATATTTTTATAGACAACTTCTCATAGAAAATAAAATCTAGCATAGCAAGTAAAATTCAAATATGAGAATGATTTATATTGTGTTGTGAATATAAACAAACAATATTACGAACATGCTTTTCAGCCACATACCAAAACATAAAGAATGCACAGGAAAAGCATGATCACATAGATGTCAGGTTTCTTGATACAATATCATGTGTCATTTGATTAAATCAAAAAAATAACATACATATTTAAAAAAAAAGGAAACACACCATAATATCAAACTTGGTGGATTTAATTTTCTAATAAATTAAAATTACCTAAAGCCATAGCAACAACATAAGGATTTTTGTAGGTAGCTAAGAAATAATATCTACAAAGATACAAGTATAGAATTCTTTTTAGTAACTTTACTACAAAGATACAAGTACAATGCTTATTGATGTAGTAGAACAACTATATAATCCTCTGAGAATAAAATATAAACAAAAGCTTTCTAACCTTACATTCGGATCAAACTCTTTGTTCAACCGCTTGTCAACCACATCACAAATAGCGCTTTTGGAGTGCAACTCCCACACCCAAGCCACTAAATTGTTCATTTTATGACCCCTTGGCTCCCTCTCAATTAGTCTCTTCCCACAACAGAGTTCTAGAACTACCACACCGTAGCTGAAAATATCAGTTTCATCGGTAGCATTCCCGTATTGAAGATAATCGGGCAATAAATAACCCATGGTCCCCGCAGTAGCATTAAAATTAGCATCACATTACTCGCTTTAATATCGCGATGGATCACTTGTTGCTCGCATTCTTGATGAAGGTACGCCAAAACCGAAGCCAACCCAACTGCAATTTTATACCTATGGTTCCATTTCAAGAACCCCCAATGCCCAGACTCTTGATTAAACACCTTATTAATACTCCCTTACGACATAAATCTTGACCCTATATATATATATATATAGGGTGGGAGTTGGCTACAAAGTCTATTTTTCCTACAAAGTGTAAAAAGTCATAAAACACCATAATGTCAACCATAAAACACACCCAAAACACACAAATAACAAAGTGAAGATTACAAAAAAGCCATATTTGTGGGTTTTGTGTTTTGTTTTGGATGATAAGGCTTTGATTATCGAATAACTAATATTAGTGTGTTTTATGCTGATTATCATGTTGTGTTTTATATTCATAGTTCTACAATGGTGTGTTTGAAGTTTTTATGGAATGTTAGGGTTTAGATATTGTGTTTTAGTGATTTTCACTATGTTATTTGTGGGTTTTGAGTGTGTTTTATGACTAAAATTGTGGTGTTTTATGACTTTTTACACTTTGTAGGAAAAATGGACTTTGTAGCCGAACCCCACCCTATATATATATACACATATATATAGGATGAAGATCATTTCAGAACTTTAAATATTGTTCTTCACGATTTTTGAGTCCACAGTATGAGTGACGAAAAAGTATCCGAGACATTCCAAAACATTTCTGACCTGGAAATGAATGAAGAGCCATCTGAAACGCAAACTAGATATGAGGCAGATAAAGACGAGCATATAATTTTCCAAGCCCAACCAACTGAAACACAACCCCCCTAAGAAAAGATGTTGGTTCAATAAAGGAAAAAGAGAAAAAAAGGAAAAAGAAGTAAAAACAAGTGGCTACCATAACCCTAGTTGAAGGTTCAACCTAGATCCCTATTACCAAACCTTTGTGGGAGGAATATTTCAACCTATAGGAAACCGGATAAACTTAAACCTACCTGCAAATCCCGAACCAATGTTACCTTCTAACCTAGATCAAATATTGGAATCGATACCTCTCTATCCCGAACCTATACCGATCAATCCCCAACCTTTGTTTTAGGTTTTTGGGGTGGGGTTAGGGTGGGGGAGTTAGGTTTTTGGGGGGTGGGAGGGGGGTGTTTAGATTTTTGGGTGGTTGTGGGGTAGATTTATTTTATTATGTTCATATTGGTTCTCGCAATAAGAGTAGTTCTCAAATGAAGCATACCTTATATACATATATTTGTGACACATTAAGTACTTGTTTCTTTTGCGTATCTATAATACGTGTTGTAAATTGCTTTTTCTTTTAACTAATTTGTGCTGCCATTTTGTAATAGGTGTGGAGAAGTTAAAATGTTACTTTGGGTTGCAACTCCATTTTGTGCATAAGTTAAAATAAGGTATGGATAGTGTACATTAATTCAGAAATGTGAGAAGTGTATTATAACACTATATATAACACCATATAAACACCGTATAACACTATGTAACACCATATAACACCATATAACACTATGTAACACTATATAACACTATACATCTATCATAGACATGCTATCAGACAAAATACAGTGTTATATTAGTTATATAGTGTTATATAGTGTTACATGGTGTTATATGGTGTTATATGGTGTTACATAGTGTTATACGGTGTTTATATTGTAACAACCCTCACATAAACCGACACCCCAGTATATTTTAAAATATCCCAATATGTCTTTAAATACACCCCGTATGTGAAAACCGAGCCAGAAATATAGTAAAGCTTTAAAAATAAAAATTTAAAATTTGATTATTAAGCTGAGGCGGGCCGCGTAGGACCCACCCCAACACTCACGCGGGCGGTATCAAGGCTGAAACTTGATTTCAGTGAATCTTAAGTTAAAGCGGGCCACGTAAGACCCCCGTTAAGTTTACGCGGGCCGCGTTAGATCAACAACGCAGAGACACCCTAGGCCGACACGTGTCGACATCGTGGCAAGTCTAGGCGATGACCCGGATCACCTAAACCCTACCTGGGCTACGACGCGGGCCGCGTAAGCCCCGCTTATATGTTACGCGGGTCGCGTGAGAGTCAAGTTCAGCAACTATATAAAGGAGGCCTCGGGCTTCAACTCAATTCGCTCACATACGTTTCTGTATCTCAAATTCTGAAATATTAGGCATAGAAAACTGGTATTATACCCCCTAATTAGCGAGGTTATGCTCCGTTGTAAGTATTATAACCCCAGTTTCGTACTAGATACGTTGCCCGATTGATTTAGGGTTCCGTAACAACTGTCGTGGTTCTGCCCGACGTAGTTGTTGGAATGCCGTCTCGGGGAGGGTATCATTAATATTTTCAAAGGGTTATGATACTAACCTATGTACATTTGTGTAAATTATAGATTATTCCCAGGAAACCCTTACGCGAAGTCTAAGATAGCAATGTGAGTTTATCCAATTTTTGTTAAACTTTTTGTAATATTTTACAAAACCTTAAATGTTTTACAATGTGATTAAGCGGTGATTGAGTCTTTGTAGTTCTTTAATTACTTCCGGTGTGTTGGAGTTTTGTATACAAAATTTACTACACTGTGAGTAGTAAGTCGGGACGACAGTACGTTACCATTGGACAACGAGTTAGCCAATGTGTAATATGACCCACAAGTCAGGATTGACAGTACTGAATGAGTAATTGTGTAGAAATAAACAATGTGATCGCTCTCAATACTGTTTTAATTGATAAAATGTTTCTTGATTAAACTGGGATTCACTCACCAGTATTTCCCACTGACAAATGTTTTTAAAACGCGTTTCAGGTAACACAATGTGACACCCAATTAGTAAAAAGCCAGCTGGAGAGCACTGAAGGCTTGGGAAAAATGTGGCTATAAAAGTTACCTAAAAGACGATGTTTTAAATTCAATAAAATAGGGTTTATCCCCATAAATGTATTGTAATAAGAAACTTGGGTTTTACCCATGTGATTATTAATATCAAATATGGTGGTTTTACTCTGATAAACATTTCCTAACTACGGTCTTGATGTAATTTCCACTGTCAAATTAACCAACTGATACCACCAAAATTCTGAGTTCGCGTCCGCCCGTTCCCGGGACAGATAAGGGATCGGGGGTTGCGACAGAAGGTGGTATCAGAGCCTAGCCACTGGTCTGAAGCCAAAGAAGTGTTCTGCTGACACTTAAATTCCAAATTTTGTGTTAGGAAATAATTTATGTGATTACGTGTTTTGTGTTATTTGACTATTTGTTAGTTTACAGTATGAGTGATCAAGGACCCTCAGACATGTGAAGTCAGTTGTCTGATTCACCTAGGAGTGAAGGTACCTCTTCACAGCCTGCCCTTTCTGGGTATTCTTCTGATCAGGAAGAATGGATGTTTGCCTTTAAAGCTCAGTCAGAAGAGCCATTCCCTCATAAGAAACGAGGATGGTTCAGTAAGGAAGCTTTTGCGCGTTGGAAAAGAATACGAAAGTTGCAACAACAAAGAGCCTTAGCAGCCGTTAAGCGAAAGACAAATGCCCATACACAGGATATGCTTAATAGAAGCCTAGCCAATTTCCATATCCTAGCTACAACTGCTGCTGACCCAAGTCTGGAACAACTAGTAGCCCCACAACCCTTACCTTTGACTCAACCGATGGAGGTATAAATGCATGAATTTAACCCTAAGGAGATACCTAGGATACCAACCCCTAATCCTCTAGATCCAAATTATGATCCATGGTTTGATGATCTTAGGGATTATGTGCCACGCTATCACTTAAACAATGAAACCTTGCTGAACTTAGCAGCATATCCAGGTCTGGACCCTCTAGATCCCTATTTTGACAACAATGAATACATTAGGGAGATTTTGGAGAATCCATACCCTCAGGAGAATCCAGTACCTCAGTACCCAGAGCCAATACCAGTACCTGCACCCCTAATGAGTGCAGAGAATTTGCAAGAACTCTGAAATTTTGGAGAAGAAATTATAGAAAGTAGCGAAAGGATGAGGTATGTAGGAGAGCAACTCGTATGGAAATACGATGAGCGCCAGATGGATTTCAGGGGAAATCCATATCCCTTAAGGAAGTAATAAAGTTGGTAATAATAAATAAAATATGTGTAATAATAAATCTATCGTAGTATAGACCACTCTGTGGTTAACGAGGCATAGTAGTATTGTAATTTTTAATTTCTGTTTTAGTATGTATTTGACGCCTACTATAGTAAAAAGAGTAAAGTCGCAATGCACGACGTTTTTGACCCATATGTGTATTATGTGGTTGTTACTTAAACTATTTAATTATTCTATTAATGATTGGTAAATGTTTAAAATTCAGATGGCCGACGAAGGAAATCAAGGAAATCTGAATAATGATAACCAGAGTAACATTAACGTGGTTAATGAGAATCCAAGCATCAATAACAATGGAAACCAAATGGATAATAGTGTCGTTCAACATATAGTTGCACAAGGAATCATAGATGCAATGCCATTTATTATTCAAACAATTCAAGAAGCAAATAATAAAAGTAAGCATAGCAGTAAGCGACCCATCAGACCAGAAAACAGCGTGAACAACAGACCGATACTTCAATTGCCCATTCCCAAAAAGAGAAGAACCGTGTCTTACGGTTGTTCTTATAAAGAATTCTGGTCTTGTAAACCAATGGAATTCTCGGGCAACGAAGGGGCCATTGCAACCCTACGCTGGATAGAGAAAACTGAGGCAGTCTTAAGAATAAGCAAGTGTGCTGAAGAAGATAAGATATTGTTTGCTTCTAATCTGTTTAAAAATTCAGCGCTAGAATGGTGGAACACTATCCTCCAATCAAGAGGAAGTGATAGAACTTACAATATGGAATGGGAAGAATTTAAGGACAAGGTAGAAAGGAAATTCTGCCCACCCAATGAGAAGGAACAAATAGCAAACAAATTCTTAAACCTTAGGATGACTGGTGTGGATAGTAAGGGATACACTAAAATATTCTTTGAATATGCTAGAATAGTGCCAACTCTTGCTTCACCAGAACCAGTATTGATCTCCCGTTATATCTGGGGATTAATTGGGGAGATAAGACACGTAGTCAAGGCAGCTAGACCTCAAACCATAGAAGAAGCTGTAGAACTAGCAAATACCTTGACAGATGAATTAGTCCGTACCCGAGAAGAAGATCAAAGGAGGAACCTAACCCAGAAGCTCACACAAGAATTTCGTTCTGGAAATTTTAATCATGGGAAAAAATATAGGTTCTACCAATACTCCTTACTGTAAGAATTGCAAAAGAAAGCATTCAGGAAGATGCTCCATATACTGTAACTTTTGCAAAATATCGGGACACAAGAAAGAAGATTGCAGGAAGAAAGCTAATAACAGGATATGTTACAACTGCGGAGAACAAGGTCATATCAAGACTAATTGCCCGAAATTAGCTCCAGCTACAAACAACAAGAATACTAAAAATGCTAGAGCATTTGTTCTAACTGCAGATGAAGCCAAGATGATTCCAGATGTCATAGCTGGTGCGTTTTTAGTTAATGATGTCTTTACTAAAGTATTATTTGACTCTGGTGCAAACCAAAGTTTTATTAATACATCATTTTGCAAATTTCTAAATCAGTCATTAACTAAACTACCACAAGAATGCTTAGTAGAGACAGCTAATGGAGAAACTGTTAGGATTTCTGAAATCTTGCAGGGAGCAAGAATAGAAATTTTAAATCAGAAGTTTATTGCAAATCTTTATCCCATGAATCTGGCAGGATTCGATGTTGTTTTAGGAATGGATTGGATAATAGCCAATAAAGCCAGTATTTTATGTGATCAAAAGTCAATTCAAGTAAATTCACCAAAAGGTAAAACGATCACAATTAAGGGAGATAAATCATCTAGATCCACAAAATTTATCTCTGTGATGAAAACTGCAAGTTATATAAGAAAAGGTTCTATAGTGTATTTGATTTCCATAATCACTACCACTAAAGAAAAAGAACTAAAAGATATTCCAGTAGTATCTCAGTTTTCAGATGTATTTCCAGAAGAATTGCCAGGGCAACCTCCAGATAGAGAAGTTGAATTCAGAATCCATTTAATACCAGGAACAGCACCAATTGCCAAAGCACCTTACCGTTTGGCACCCGCAAAAATGCAAGAATTAAAGAAACAATTAGATGAATTGCTAGAAAAAAGATTCATACAGCCAAGTTCGTCACCACGCGGAGCGCCGATACTGTTCGTTAAAAAGAAGGACGGATCAATGCGCATGTGCATTGACTACCGTGAATTAAACAAGGTTACGATTAAGAATCGGTACCCATTACCGAGAATCGATGATTTGTTTGATCAACTGCAAGGAGCTCGATTTTTCTCTAAAATCGATTTAAGATCAGGATATCATCAATTAAAGGTACAGGAATAGGACATTCCTAAAACCACATTTAGAACAAGGTATGGTCATTATGAATTTACCGTCATGCCATTTGGTTTAACCAATGCCCCAGCTACATTTATGGACATGATGAACCGAATATGTAAGCCATATTTGGATAAATTCATAATTGTTTTTATAGATGATATTCTCATTTACTCTAAGAATAAAGAGGATCATGCAAAACATTTGCACGCACTTTTAAGTTTATTAAGAAAGGAAAAGCTTTATGCTAAATTTTCTAAGTGCGAATTTTGGTTAGAACAGGTACAATTTCTTGGACACCTAGTCAATCATGAAGGAATTCATGTGGATCCAACAAAAATCGAGGCAATTACTAAATGGAAAACCCCTGAGTCACCAACCGAGGTTAGAAGTTTCTTAGGATTGGCCGGTTATTATAGAAGATTTATTCAAGATTATTCTAGAATAGCCATTCCCTTAACTAAGCTAACCTGTAAATATGTTAAGTTTGAATGGGGATTAAAACAAGAAGAAGCCTTTAGAATCCTTAAGCAAAGATTAACCCATACACCCATATTAGCGTTACCAGAAGGAACTGAAGATTTTGTAGTCTATTGTGACGCTTCCAAATTAGGTTATGGATGTGTATTGATGCAACGACAAATGGTTATAGCTTATGCATCTAGACAACTTAAGAATCATGAAGAGAATTATTCAACCCATGATTTAGAGTTAGGAGCTATAATTTTTGCTCTTAAGATTTGAAGACATTATTTATATGGTAGTAAGTTTACCATATTCACTGATCATAAGAGTTTAAGGTATATTTTCAAGCAAAAGGAGTTGAATATGAGACAAAGACCCTGGATGGAGATGCTTAGTGATTATGATTGTGATATCTAGTATCATGAAGGAAAAGCAAATGTAGTGGCAGATGCTTTAATTCGAAAGTATCATGAAAAGCCAAAAAGGGTACGTTCTCTTAAATTAAATCTACAAGTAGATTTAAATGATCAAATAAGAGAAGCACAAGAATCAGTAATCAGGGATGATACTGAAAAATTGAAAGGTATGATTAAAGAGTTAGAACAAGGAACAGATGGAATTTGGAGATTCCATAAAAAGAGAATATGGATACCTAAATTAGGAAACCTACGTCATCGTATATTAGAAGAAGCCCATAAGTCTAAGTATACGATGCATCCAGGAAATGATAAAATGTACCAGGATTTAAGGAAAAATTTCTGGTGGATAGGAATGAAGAAGGACATAGCAGCCTATGTTTCTAAATGTTTAACTTGTTCACAAGTCAAAGCTGAACACCAGAAACCCTCAGGATTTCTACAACAGTTAGAAATGCCAGTATGGAAATGGGAATTAATACCCAAAACAAAGAAAGGAAATGATACAATCTGGGTGATTGTAGATAGGCTAACCAAGTCAGCTCATTTCCTACCAATGAAGGAAACATTCAGTATGGAACAGCTAGCTAAATTATATGTAAATGAAATTGTTTCTTTACATGGAATTCCTTTATCAATTGTTTCTGATAGAGATAGCCGATTTACCTCTCATTTTTGGTCAAGTTTCCAAAAGGCAATGGGAACCAAGTTAAATCTAAGCAAAGCTTATCACCCTCAAACGGACGGACAAAGCGAAAGGACAATTCGGACAATGGAGGACATGCTTAGAGCTTGTGTAATTGATTTCGGAGGTAATTGGGATGATCACTTACCTTTAATAGAATTTTCATATAATAACAGTTATCACACAAGTATCAATGCTGCACCATTCGAAGCACTTTATGGACGAAAGTGCCGAACCCTAGTCTGTTGGGCAGAAATTGGGGAAAAGCAACTATCTGGACCTGAGATAGTACAAGAAACAACCGACTAGATTATTCAAGTCAAGGAACGATTGAAAGCAGCACATGATCGACAGAAGAGTTATGCTGATAATCGACGAAAACCCTTGGAATTTCAAGTAGGAGATAAAGTATTATTGAAGGTCTCTCCTTGGAAAGGAGTGGTAAGATTCATCAAAAGAGGGAAGCTAAGTCCCAGATATATTGGACCTTTTGATATTATTAGAAGAATAGGACCTGTAGCCTATCAGCTACAACTGCCAGAGGATATGGCAGGAATACATGATGTGTTTCATGTATCTAATCTCAAGAAATGCTTAGCTGATGAATCACTGATAGTACCTCTTAAGGATATAGAGGTAAATGAACAACTCAAGTTTGTAGAAAGACCTCTACTGATTGAAGACAAGAAAGTCAAGAACCTCAAGCATAAGAGACTAGTTCTGGTCAAAGTGAAGTGAGACTCCAAAAGAGGACCTGAGTACACATGGGAGCTTGAATCTGAAATGCAAAAGAAATATCCGCACTTGTTCCAGAAGATCTCGAGGACGAGCTCTCAAACAAGGTGGGGAGGATGTAACAATCCTCACATAAACCGACACCCCAGTATATTTTAAAATATCCCAATATGTATTTAAATACACCTCGTATGTGAAAATCGAGCCCGAAATATAGTATAGCTTTAAAAATAAAAATTTAAAATTTGATTATTAAGCTGAGGCGGGCCGCGTAGGACCCACCCCAACACTCACGCGGGCTGTATCAAGGCTGAAACTTGATTTCAGTGAATCTTAAGTTAAAGCGGGCCGCGTAAGACCCCCGTTAAGTTTACGCGGGCCGCGTTAGATCAACAACGCAGAGACACCCTAGGCCGACACGTGTCGACATCGTGGCAAGTCTAGGCGATGACCCAGATCACCTAAACCCTACCCGGGCTACGACGCGGGCCGCGTAAGCCCCGCTTATATGTTACGCGGGCCGCGTGAGAGTCAAGTTCAGCAACTTTATAAAGGAGGCCTCGGGCTTCAAATCAATTCGCTCACAAACGTTTCTGTATCTCAAATTCTGAAATATTAGGCATAGAAAGCTGGTATTATACCCCCTAATTAGCGATGTTCTGCTCCGTTGTAAGTATTATAACCCTAGTATCGTACTAGATACGTTGCCCGATTGATTTAGGGTTCCGTAACAACTGTCGTGGTTCTGCCCGACGTAGTTGTTGGAATGCCGTCTCGGGGGGGGGTATCATTAATATTTTCAAAGGGTTATGATACTAACCTATGTACATTTGTATAAATTATAGATTATTCCCAGGAAACCCTTACGCGAAGTCTAAGATAGCAATGTGAGTTTATCCAATTTTTGTTAAACTTTTTGTAATATTTTACAAAACCTTAAATGTTTTACAATGTGATTAAGCGGTGATTGAGTCTTTGTAGTTCTTCAATTACTGCCGGCATGTTGGAGTTTTGTATACAAAATTTACTACATTGTGAGTAGTAAGTCGGGACGACAGTACGTTACCATTGGACAACGAGTTAGCCAATGTGTAATATGACCCACAAGTCAGGATTGACAGTACTGAATGAGTAATTGTGTAGAAATAAACAATGTGATCGCTTTCAATACTGTTTTAATTGATAAAATGTTTCTTGATTAAACTGGGATTCACTCACCAGTATTTCCCACTGACAAATGTTTTTAAAACGCGTTTCAGGTAACACAATGTGACAGCCAATTAGTACAAAGCCAGCTGGAGAGCACTGAAGGCTTGGGAAAAATGTGGCTATAAAAGTTACCTAAAAGACGATGTTTTAAATTCAATAAAATAGGGTTTATCCCTATAAATGTATTGTAATAAGAAACTTGGGTTTTACCCATTTGATTATTAATATCAAATATGATGGTTTTACTCTGATAAACATTTCCTAACTACGGTCCTGATGTAATTTCCGCTGCCAAATTAACCAACTGATACCACCAAAATTCTAAGTTCGCGTCCGCCCGTTCTCGGGGACAGATAAGGGATCGGGGGATGCGACATATATGATGTTATATAGTGTTATAATACACTTCTCACACTTCTGGATTAATGTACAAGATCCTCTACCAGTTAAAATAATTAGATAGTTCGATTAACAGTGTTTTTATAATATGTGATTGAAATGTTCCAATTATGATCATTCTAGTGGTGAAATATTTTATAGATCTAGTTTTCTTCTCTTGTATTAAATTGTAGGGTTTTTTTTCTTACATATTACAAGACATGCTAAACCGAGCTCGAAGCCCGATTTATCACCAGAATTATTTTGAATTTATGTAGTTTTAGTAATTTACCTATAATTTGTAATTTATTTTTTCCGTAGTGTATAATTTATTTATATTGTCTAAGGATTTGTTTTTATAAGTATTAATATTTTTTAAAAAGTAATTAACGGTATCAATGAAGGCAAGTACGTCAGTAAAACCTAAAGATACCTATGTAAAACTGTTGGTGATCCGTTGCTAACATGTTGTCGGTAATCGTTGGAAACAAGCACATGGGGCAACCTTTCAACGTTTATCGGTAACCCGTAGGTAAAATGGTTCATCAGTAAAATGCATTAGTAGTTATCCCAAATGAGACTACCACTAACAAAAATCCGTCGGACGATTACCGACAGATTTCTGTCAATAACAGTCACTACTGACGGTTCCGTGACGCACCAAGTGAACAATGGAGAGCGTACCAACTCTATTGTTTACTCATTATCAATTATTCAGATTTCATCAATCTTAATTAGATAAATTTTAGAAATTATCAGTGTACAACACTAATAAAAATGTAACACATTTAATTAAATAATTTATAAAGTAGAGTTTCGACGTATGGCTTAAAACAACCTAGAAAACTTTACAGGCTTCGACAAGCCAGGTTGCGTGATGGCCCAACTCCCAAGCTATGAAATTAATTCGAGAACAACATGTCGAGGTGGGGTTTGGACCCGCCGGTCCCTTTGCTATATCTCGTTAGTATCATGGTTACCATCACAGTGACGAGACACTTCCGATTTTGATTTATAATTTAGCTAAATTTGGGAGGCCAATATTTAGTCCTTGGTCCACATATATGTAAGACATAATATTTATCGGGTCTTGCTATTCACACACCCCCACCTACCTTTTTGTCTATTCACACACCCTCAGTGTCAAGCTGTGGCTAGAGCGCGGCGTTTTGGTCCGGTCAACCAGACAAAATACTGACGGGTGTCTGACGGATCTGTTGACCTGACCAAAACGCCGAGCTTTGGCCGTGTTCTGGTCCTGTCAACCAGCCAAAAGACTGACCGGGGGTCAGTCTTTTGGCTGGTTGACAGGACCAGCACGCGGCCAAAGCTCGGCGTTTTGGTCTGGTCAACAGACCCGTTAGTCTTTGTCTGATTAACCGGACCAAAACGCCGCGCTCTGACCACAGCTCGACACTGAGGGGTTTGTGGATAGACAACATAGGTGTGTGAATAGACATGCCCTATTTATCCACCAAATGGGAACAGATGATGTGATATGAGAACGATGGTATGTACGTGAAAAACATTTTTTATAGGCATACTATATTTAGATTTTTGTATGGGATCTTGTCATGATTTCCATTATTAGAAGGGGAAATGGACTGTATCACCCTAAACTATATAAAATTGGCTAATATCACGCCCAACTTTCATTTTGGCTCCCACCACCCCCAACTCAACACTTGGGTTGTTGTGTCACCCCCGTCGTGAACCAGTCACTAACTCAGTTAGTGTTTTTTTTGTTGACGTGGCCAAATTTTAATGACGTGGCTAGTTTTTTATGACATGGCATGCTAATGGAAAAAAATGTTTTTTAAAATATATCTAAATTATTTTCTTTAAGAAATCTATTTACAAATGTGATATATATACAGAACTAGTTGATGCCCGGCCCGCGTTGCGGGGCGATGGTCGAATAATGAGTGAGTGTTAGTTAGCTCATTGACACGAAAAACAATTAAATTTTATTTTGAGCTGGGGGCTAAAACGTAATTTTAAAACGGATATAAAACAATAAACGTGTTGGTCAAATGGGGGAGTGCCAGGCAGCTGCCTGACACTATTCCCCTAACTTGGTAAATGTATATATAGGAAGGGGCGATGGCCGAATAATGAGCGGGTGTTAGTTAGCTCATTGACACGAAAAACAATTAAATTTTATTTTGAGCTGGGGGCTAAAACGTAATTTTAAAACGGATATAAAACAATAAACGTGTTGGTCAAATGGGGGAGTGCCAGGCAGTTGCCTGGCACTATTCCCCTAACTTGGTAAATGTATATATAGGAAATGTAATAAATCATCCCCAAATCAAATAACCTTTACTATTATACAAAATCAAAAAACCATCATCATCTTCTTTGGTTCTTCATCTTCAACGGTTTATTATCATTATACAAAATCAAATAGCTTCTTTTTAAAGTCGTTATATATCCCTTTACTTCTTCTGCTACACAACATTGTGCACAAACTCACTCACGGAAGAATCTGTCACCTTCGTTAAAGGCTACGGCAAAATCGATCCTTCCGACGACGATACAACCGACGTTCACCGCCAATTTCCATCACCGAGCTACCGTAAAACCCTCAAAATCACAGTTAATAATAGTCGTGTGTGTGTTCTGTAGAGAGAAAGAAGAGGGATTTGACCTCTGGCCGCTTTTCCGACATATGGAATACTCCAGCCAAAGGTCTCAGGCATGGTGAATTTCATGGTGGTCTTTATTTACCCGGAAGTGCAGCGGTGGTGGTTCAATCGTGTCTCAGATTCGAAGGTAGGAGTGAGGGTGATTGTTGACGGTGGCTACGACAGTGATTGTCGAGGGTGGAGGTAATCTAGGGTGCCAATGATATCATTTTTATGGTGGAAGATAGGGCTGTAAACGAACCGAACGAGCATGAACGAACACGAACATGTTCGTTCGTTAAGGAAATTCAGTTGTTCACGAACAGTTCGTGAACACTGTTCTCGAATACAAACGAACGCAAGCAAATAAAAATGAACGCAAACGAACATTTAACTTGAAAATAAAAAAATGAAAACATTGTTATTCTTAAACAATGGATATAGGTAGTTAAATACAACCATTAAATGATAAATCAAAACACAAGAAGTCTACCACACCACCAAACGATAAATAAAGTTTAACTAACTTAGACATAATTATCCCAAAAAATGTCTTATAATGTCCAAATTTTAGCTAACTTAGAAAAAATAGGGTTTCAAGTTTTCATTATGTTTAGATAAAAGGTTTATTATTTATTATTTTTAAAAATAATTAAACGAACATATTACCGAACGTTCACGAACACAGTCGAACGAACGAGACCTGTGTTCGTGTTCGTTCGCTAAGCTAACCGAACGTATTTTGTTGTTCGTGTTCGTTCGTTAAGCTAATCAAACGAACATAAACGAACTTCCCGCCGAACGGTTCACAAACTGTTCGCTGAACGTTCGGTTCGTTTACAGCCCTAGTGGAAGAGGCAACAACGGTGGTTGTGGCTTGAGGAAACGGTTTCGGAAACTTGTCCTAACAAATCTCTGGTGGTGGGTGGGGTGGATGGCAGCAGAGGATGGTGGTGGGGCGGATGGCAGGATTGTGGTGTGAGGTGTGGTGGTGGATGGTGGTGGTGTTAAGAGGGAGAGAGGCGAAAATTTTATAAATTGAATTTTGTATGTAATATATATCTATAAACCATATAAATATTTAAAAAAAATTATTTATAAAATATGTTCCAGATCCACGTCAGCATGCCACATTGGATAAATTGGCCACGTCAGCAAAAACACTAACTGAGTTAGTGACTGGTTATCGACGGGGTGACACAACAACCTAAGTGTTGAGTTGGAGGTGGTGGGAGCCAAAATGAAAGTTGGGCGTGATATTGGCCAATTTTGAATAGTTTAAGGTGATACAGTCCATTTCCCCTTATTAAAAATTAAACTTCAAACAACATGAACATATAGTTATGAGATAAACTGAAAATGCATCAGGACTCTTAGATTATCTAAGGTTGTATCAGATATAATTTTACGATATAGTTATCTAATCTTAAGGCTTTAAGATATATAGGATCACCGGTGATCAATAGCCGTCGTTAAACTTTCATAAGTTAAAAAGCATAAAATCATTTCTTAGATATAATTTTGTTTTTCTGCCCGTTTATTATTTTTATTGTTTTTAGCTTTTCTTAAGAATATATGTTCATCATGTGAAAATGAGCTTCAATTTACGAAAAAAATAGAACACTACAAAGTAATCAAGTTTCATCCTAAGGTTTTTTTAGGTAACAAAGTCTAAGAGATACAATGAACTAAAAAAAAATTAAACAGTTATATAAACTATTACGCTACAAGACTTGAAAAGATGTATATATTTCTTCAATTAGATTGGTTACTGTATCAATCTCCGTGTAATTATATATGAAACATATTAAACAAACTCAGTTTTTTTTTTAAATCATGATCGAAAAATAGTAGGAAATCGTTTTGCTTATGCAACCACTAGAACCAACTTTGTAATTATTGAAGTATTGGGACAAAGTGTGTAATATCTGCAAACCATAAGGACCAACCACACATTTAACTCATACAAATAATTATATTATTAAATTAATAATATATAGTTTAAAGCCATAATGAGCGTACCTTTCTAGCTTGGACGATATTGTTTACATCAGTTGCATACAGTTATTAACTAGATTGATTTAACCCTTACATTCTCATGAAACAAACAGTCTGAACCATTAAGTGCTGAACCAGTAAGAGGTCTGAACCAAGGGTAGGTGAGTGTCCCAACTGCCACCAAGGCCCATTACGCAAGCTCTTAACATATCTTCAAGTGTCTGAGTCGTTCTCTCACTTTGACCGTCCTTCTGTGGATGAAATGTTGTGCTCAAATTCAGCTGGGAACCAAACGCTTCTTGGAAGGATTGCCAAATCCTTGACACAAATCTTTCGTCTCTGTCAGATACAACCCCCGCCCCCTATCTGTCCCGAGAACGGGCGGCCGCGAACTCAGTTTTGGTGGTATCAGTGTTTATTAATTTGGCAGCGAAAATTACATCAGGACCGTAGTTAGGAAATATTTTATCAGAGTAAAACACCACATTTTATAGAAATACACACATTGGGATAAAACCCAAGTTTTCATTACAAACTGATTTATAGGGATAAATCCCATTTTATTGAATTAAAACGCCTTCTTTATTTAGGTAACTTTTATAGCCACTTTTCCAAGCCTTCAGTGCTATCCAGCTGGCTTCTAATTGACTTTCATATTGTGTTACCTGAAACGCGTTTTAAAAACATTTGTCAGTGGGAAATACTGGTGAGTGAATCCCAGTTTAATTAAGAAATATTAATTTAATTTAAACTTAACAGTATTGAGGGCGATTACAATGTTTATATCTACCCAATTACTCATTCAGTACTGTCAATCCTGACTGGTGGGTCATATTACACATTGGCTAACTCTTCGTCCAATGGTAACGTTACTCACATTTTGTATACAAAACCCCAACATACCGGCAGTAATCGTAGAATTACAAAGACTCAATCACTGCTAAATTGCATTGTGAAATAGTTAAGGTTTTGTAAAAACTGTTTACAAAAAGGAGATTACTCACATTGTTGTCTTAGATTTTCCGTAAGGGTTTCCTGGTGATAATCTATAATTTACATAAATGCACGTGTGTTAGTATAACAACCCATTTTAACATTAGTAATACCCTCCCCGAGACGGCATTCCAACGACTACGTCGGGCAGAACCACGACAGCCGTTACGGAACCCTAGATCAATCGGGCAGCGTATCTAATACATATCCAAGGGTTATAATACTTACAACGGTGCAGAACTTCGCTATTTAGGGGGGTATTAGACCCGAGTATAATGCCTACTATGAGAGAATTACGTTTAGAAAGAAAGAAATGAACGAGTTGTGCTGAAATTCGATGGCTGCTACTTATAGTGCCTCATCTCAACGTTTACGTGGCTCGCGTAAGAGAAGACAAGGGCCTACGCGGCCCGCGTCAACTTTGGTCAACGGGCTAGCTTGTCCGGATCATCGCCTAGCCTTGCCACGATGATGACATGTGTCATCACCGGGCTGCGCCACACTTTTGATCTCTAGCGGCCCGCGTAACTGAAATCCAATAAATATTTCAAAATATTATATTATCTCCTATACGAATTGTTTAAATTTATATTAAATTTAATTTTATAATTATCTTTTAATTAATATTAATTATCTATAATTAAGTAGGAGAGATAGGAAAAAACTAAAAAATAGATAGCTCCAATGAAAGACAAGTGTCCCCTCATTGGTTTCTTTTATTATATAGTATAGATTTAGCTATGTAATATTTTTAAATTTGTAAATTTTAAATTTTAAAAAGTTCTCTTAGCTGCATAATATTTAAATATCCTATTGGATATATTTGTTGGGATTGAACCCTATCAGAGGAACAGATAATTAAAGCCAAAACTGGATCAGAGCAGTGGATCCAGAATAAGCAGATGATTACATACAAGTATCTCCCCTTGAAAGTGATTTCAACATCTGCTGACCTCCTATCTGCTGATCTTGCAAAGTGCTGACCTACAACTGCTGCTCAAAGTAAAGACCTGATGAAAGACTAAAGCCCTGCTGATTCTATCTACTGCCTTGAGTCAAGCACTGCTGATCCGGACAAGTACTGCTGGGTTCACAGCAGTGGAAAGTTGCAGCAGCTGATCTATAGTCTGTTTTGTAATGCAATGTAATAGCAGTAGTTAACATAGCAGTGTTTGTATAGATCAGAGGTTAGAGTTTGTTAGGAGGTTAGATGTCACTTTCATGGTGACGTCAGCTAAGATGCTCAGTGGTTTGCAAGTGCCTATAAATAGTTCAGTACTTTGTACTGTTCTATTAGCTCTTTTGCATCATCGTCTTCTTTGCACGAACAAACAACTGAGCTCTGGCTGAGGGGAAGTTTGCATTCATTCATCAATCATTGTAATCGTTATTGAAATAAATTCAATCTTCCGATTCATTGTGAAAAGATGTTTGATTAAAGTATTACTCTCGTTTGATTGTATGCAAAGTTTGTTTACATCATAATTCCGCTGCACACTCATACATCTTCATTTAAATTGCAAACACAAAATACAATAAAAAACAAACTCATATCCAACAATTGGTATCAGAGCTTGGACAGTCAAATTTGATTTAACAATCATTTTGACGTAAATAGTTCAGAGCAACAAGAATGACGTCGCAATCTCAGGATGATCGTTTGTTCGTTTGTTGAAAAACAGAGCAAGGATTAATCACCATTAAAGTTGATTTCTCAGTGTCTGTAAAACAACAAGAATGACGTCGCAATCTCAGGATGATAAAAACAACATCGGCTCGCTTTTTAAACCACCTATGCTAAAAAGAAATGAGTACAACATCTGGCAGAGGAGGATGGGTCACATCCTCGCTCAACAAAGCACAGGTTGTTGGAGGTCTGTCATTTATGGTCCCCATGTTCCCACAGTGCCAAGCGCTGAAGATGCTAAAAAGTTCGTTCCAAAACCAGTTGAAAATTATACCGAAACCGACTATCAAAAGTTCGAACTAGATGCTAAAGCGTTTAGCATCATAGCATCAGCGCTGCCCAATGAGATATATGCTGGACTGTTACACTGTAACAGTGCCAAAGAGTTATGGGACACGCTTAAGGAACAGTTTGGGGGAACAGAAGAAGTCATAGAAAACAATAGGGAAATCCTGAACCAACAGTATGAAACATTTTGTTACGTTAAAGGTGAATCACTGACGCAACAATTTGAGCGTTTCAGTTGTCTCATCAGTGAACTGAGGCTTGTTAACACCACTTTTACAAACTCAACTCAAAATAGCAGGTTCCTCAGGTCACTGCCAGAAAAATGGGACACCATAGATTTTGTCACCCGAAACTCACCTGAGTTCAAGGATCTGACCTTGACCCAACTCCACGGTCGACTCCTGACCTACGAAAGGGAGTTGAACCAGAAAAGGAGGTTACAAGAGTCAGGAAAAGTTACTGATGATTACACTTTCGGTAATACTGCTCTTCTGGGTCAAGAAGAATCTGGGAGCAGTGGTAAGGATCAGGGTTATGATCACTTCATTGACATAACTGCTGGTGCAAATTTTAACAACCCTGATCCTCACTCTGCTAGTTATGCATTCACTGCAAACGAAAACCCGATGTCAGACAATTTATGCTTTGAACTCAATGATTTGCAACATTTTGATCCCACTGACTTAGAGGAAATGGACATCCTGCACCAACTGGCTTTGCTAAGTGTTAGAACTAGCAAATTTTACAAAAGAACAGGGCGAAAATTCCCAGGTTTGCATGGGAATCTAAGGGTTGGGTTGGATAAATCGAAAATCAAGTGCTACAAGTGTAATAGGTTGGGACATTTCGCTAGGGAATGTAGGAGTCAAACTACTGGTCCCATAATTACTCATCCTAGCTCAAATCCTAGACCTCAAAACCAAAGCACTGTGCACTATGCCCAGTATGCCCCAGCAGCTCAAGTGAATACTGCTCACTATGCTGCTGCCCCTGTGCCAGTGCACTATGTCCAAACTACTGTTCCACAGATCCAATATGTTCAAACCCCTGTTCCCCAGGCACAAGTGCAGCCTGCACCTCAAACCACTGCTCCAGCAGCAGTACAACCAGATCAACAAAGTTTTTTCACTCAAGGGTTTGTTGACTGGAGCAGTATGCCTGAAGACCTTAGTGATGAAAATTTTGCACTCTATGCTTCTAATGATTCTTCTCATAATGAGTTTTGTTTGATGGCATTGGAGTCAATACAGGAGGGGGTTGAAACTGAAGAGGAACAGCTGAGTATTGAAACAGTGGATGAGGTGACTGAAGCAGTGGTTACTGCTGTGGCTGGTGAACTACTGTTGGGAGAAAGTTCAGGTACCCTGATTGAACCAATGACAGATCCATGGTCCATAGAGGACAAAGAAGAAGAGAAAGAAGAAAAGGCTGGTGAAAAGAAGGTGAGAGCTGATGATGAAGAGAATCATCAATGTGATTGTGCAATGATGGCTGCTGCCAAGGTATCTCCTCAAGTTCTAGAAAAACTGTGTTCTGACAATTGCATTATTGCTTTTGCTAACATCAAAGAGGTGAATGAAAACCTTCGGGATAAAATCTTAACTGATGAAGTCAAATTTGAAAGATCTTTAAAAGAACTTAAAAACAAATTGGCTGAAAAGGAAAAGGAGATTAGCAGCATGAAAGAAGAGCAGAGCATAACCAAAACCCAACTCCAAACTATGGTAGAAAAATACCAAGTTTGCAAAAAGGAGTTAGAGTCCACCCAAATCACATGTGAGAGATGGGTTGAATCATGCAAAGGGTATGAGGTTATGCTTGAAAAACAGATAAAAAGCAATGTGAAATTTGGGGTTGGTTATAGAAAACATGATGATGAAAACACTGCTTTTGGAAAATCTGTTCAAACCACTGATGTAACCACTGAGTTCATCCCCACAAACAAGAATGGCCAAGAAGTGAAAATCACTGACAAACTTGGTAACAAAATCACACTTAACAGACCAATGGGATCCTCTACTTTTGAGGAGCTTGAAGAATATCAGTTTAAACCAAAATGGTCTGATGAGTGTGATATTCTTGAAAATTTCAAGCCAATGGACTTTACATCAACTGATGGTGTCAAGGCTCCAAAAGCTAAAGTCATACCTCTCAAGGACATCCCAGCAGTGGTTAAAACCTCTGCTGCAAAGGAGTCTGAAAAGAGAAAGAAGAAAGAAAAAATTGATAACTTGTTTTGTGAATTCTGTGAGAAAAGGAATCATCTAACAAAAGATTGTTTCCACTTAAAAGCTTATGATTTAAACAGAACAAGTGTCATTGTTTCAGCTGAAAGTTGCATTGTTTGTGGTAAAACAAACCACAAAACTCAAGCATGTGTGTATCTCAAAAACTTTGATGTGAAAAAAAATGAGTACATTGCTAAAACATCCTTGAGTTCATCACCATCATCATCATCTGTCAAATTCACCAAGAAACAACCACTGTTTGTGCCAGTTCAAACAGCTGTCACAAAACAGCTGAACCAAACATCTGTCAAAAGAGATGTTCAGGTTACTGATGCACCCCCTGCTAATCAATTCAGAAAAAGCAAGGAAAAACAGTCTTACCAAAGGATTCCACACGTTTATGAGGCCTACAAAAGGCCCTCTAAACCCAGAGTGAACAGGCATCCTTTTGGTTACCAGTAGGTGATTGGTCAGGACCCACAATAGTGGTTAGAAAAACACTGTCCTAAAACAGTCCAAACCCCTGACCTAACCACTGTCCATCATTCTGCATCCATCCCAGACACTGTTGAGACCCCATCCAAAGCCCTGCTGGCTTTGGAGACCCTAATGAACTAATCCTTTTACTTCATGTGCAGGGAGCTTCTGCATGCTTTGGTAGTCTTTGGTATGTAGATAGTGGAGGCTCCAGGCACATGACAGGATGTAAAGCCCTCCTCAAAGACTTTAAAATCCATGGAGGGGGTGATATATCCTTTGGGAATAATAGTAAAGGAAAAGTTCTGGGGTCTGGTACAGTGCAATCTGGAAATGTAAAATTTGAAAATGTCAATCTGATAGACAATCTAAAATTCAACCTTCTGAGTGTATCACAAATGAGTGACAAAGGGTTTGGGTCATTCTTCACAAAAGATTGTTGTAGGATTGTTGGACCAGAAATGGTCAAAAAGATTGAAACAATAATCAAAACTGGTCAAACTAAACTTGTTGCTCAAAGAAGTGGCAATGTTTATGTTGTTGATATGTCCAAAGAGTGTCCCAGAGCTAATGCATGTCTGTTCTCAGCTGCCTCTAACAAAGAGACAGAACTTTGGCACAGAAGGCTGGGGCACACAAATCTTAAGACAATCACTGAAATTTCAAAAAATGGTTTGGTGAGAGGCCTACCACAAAAATTGTTTTCATGTCCTGAACATTGCATTTCCTGTTTAAAAGGAAAACAGCATAAAAGTTCTTACAAGTCCATTGAAGAGTCCAAAACAACCCAGTGTTTGCAAATGCTACACATGGATTTGTTTGGCCCAGTTCAAGTCATGAGCCTCAAAAAGAAAAGATATTGTTTGGTTATTGTTGATGACTTTTCTAGGTTTACATGGACTTTCTTTTTACACTCAAAAGATGAGACTGCAGGCATTTTGCAAGACTTTGTAACACAGGTCGAAAAGCACTTTGACCTTCCAGTGAAAAGCTTCAGGAGTGACAATGGCACAGAATTCAAAAATAAGGAGTTGGATGCCTTCTGTGTGAAGAAAGGGATTGTAAGGCAGTACAGCATCCCTAGAACACCAGAGTAGAATGGGGTAGTGGAAAGAAAGAACAGAACTTTGATTGAGGCTGCCAGAACCATGCTTGCAGATTCAGGTTTGCCATTAACTTTCTGGGCAGAGGCAGTAAACACTGCTTGCTATGTCCAGAACAGAGTTTTAATAAACCCCAGGCACAAAAAGACTGCTTATGAAATTCTGTATAAAATCAAACCACTGATTTCATATTTCAAAGTGTTTGGCTGCCCATGCTTTATTTTGAACTTAAAAGATTCCATTTCAAAATTTGCAGCCAAAATTGATTGTGGTTATCATCTGGGATACTCAACCACTGCCAATGCCTACAAAGTGTTCAATACACGGACCAAGGCAGTGGAGGAGACTTTGAATGTTAAGTTCAATGAACTTTCATCAATGAAAATCCCAGCAAATCCTGCAGATCTGTTTGATCCTGAAAAATTTACTTTTGAAAATACTGCTGTCAAGACTAACAGTGCAGGTCCGTCAGAGGATACAACACCAGACTATGGGTATGAAATCATCATCCCTCAAAGGTCTGCCACAAAGGGAAAAGCACCAGCTGTTCAAAACAGCTGTCAAAGCTCAACCACTGCTACCTCAACAGTTGTTGACCAAAGTAGCCCTTCCACCACTGCTTCCACATCCTTAAACACTGCTGACAAAAGTCCTCAAACAGTGGATAAAAGTCAGCAGTTGTCCACTTCATTACCTCCTATTCCACCACCTTTTGAAGCCACTGCTGGATCATCAAAGTCCCCAGCAGTGGTTAGCTCAGATGATACACATTTGCAGCCTTCACCAACAAATGCCATCATACCATACCAAGGAGATTTAATCTTCTTGAGATCTCATCCACCTGATCAAATCATTGGCAACATAAATGAAGGGGTGCTCATAAGAAGCCAAACCCAAAACATTTGTCTTTTTGCTGGTTTTCTATCACTCCATCAGCCAGTCAAGTACCAAGAGGCACTAAAATACAATAGCTGGGTAGAAGCCATGCAAGAGGAGCTCCAACAGTTTAAAAGACAACAAGTATGGGAGCTTGTACCACTGCCAGAAGAGGTTAGTCCCATTGGCACAAAGTGGGTCTTCAAGAACAAAACTGATGAAAGGGGTATTGTTGTCAAGAATAAAGCCAGGCTTGTGGTTCAAGGTTACAGACAGGAAGAGTGGATTGATTATGATGAAACATTTGCCCCTGTTGCAAGATTGGAAGCCATTAGACTGTTCCTGGCCTTTGCAGTCAACCACAATATGAAGGTGTTTCAAATGGATATCAAAAGTGCTTTCCTCTATGGTACAATTCAAGAAGAGGTGTATGTTTGTCAACCTCCAGGTTTTGAGGATCCATTTTATCCAGATAATGTCTACAGGCTAAACAAAGCCTTGTATGGCCTGAAACAAGCACCAAGGGCCTGGTATGAAACTCTTTCCAACTTCCTACTCTCAAATGGTTTTAAAAGAGGTACCATTGATAAAACACTGTTTTTAAAATGGAGAAGGAAGGATTTAATGATTGTCCAGATTTATGTGGATGACATTATTTTTGGAAGCACATGTAACTCAATGTGTGAAGAGTTTAGAGAACTCATGACAGCTGAGTTTGAAATGAGTGCAATGGGTGAGCTACAATGCTTTCTTGGTCTCCAAGTTCAGCAGATGCAAAATGGAACTTTCATTCATCAAAGCAAATATGCTAAAGAACTTTTGACCAAATTTGATATGAATGATTGTAAACCATGCAGCACACCCATGGCAACAAATAAGCTGGTCATGTCTGATGAAAAAGATGAGCTGATTGACCAAACTTTATATAGAAGCATGATTGGGTCTTTACTGTACCTAACTGCATCTAGACCAGACATCATGTTTGCAACATGTGTTTGTGCAAGAAGTCAATCAGCTCCCAGAAAATCAAATCTCATTGCTGTAAAAAGGATCTTCAGATACATAAAAGGTGCTCCCGCACTTGGTATCTGGTATCCAGCTAATGGGAAAATCAAGCTTTCAGGTTTTTCAGACAGTGACTTTGCTGGATGTCACACCACAAGGAAGTCCACATCAGGAGGGTGCCAGTTTCTAGGTGATTGCTTAGTTTCATGGCAAAGCAAAAAGCAAGCAGCTGTTTCAACATCCACTGCTGAAGCTGAATACATTGCTGCTGCAAGCTGTACAGCCCAACTCCTGTGGCTTCAAAATCAGTTGCTGGATTTTGGTATCACTGCCTTAAAGACACCACTTATGTTGGACAGCCAGGCAGCAGAAAATATCATCAAAAATCCAGTTTCCCATTCAACCACCAAACACATCGACATCAGACATCACTTTGTGAGGGATTGCTATGAAAAAGGTTTGATTTCTCTGCATCATGTCCCTACTAAAGACCAGTTGGCAGATGTGCTCACAAAAGCACTTGATACAGCCACCTTTGAAAGCTTGGTCTCTAGAATTGGGATGCTGAACATGGAATAACAAGCAACATCTTGTTTTTCTGTGTATAAAAGTACTAAAATGTTTTCAAAAAATCAAAACTCCATCCTTAAAAATAGCTAAAAATGAAAATTTTCATTAAAATCCTTAAAAGTCTGCCATAACCACTGATTGTTCAAAAGTCTGCTCTACTTCAAAAGTTTGTCCACTGCTGAAAGTCAACCCCTGCTCTCTCATTTCTTTGATAAACTCTGTTGTTCAAAAGCAGTGTCTTATCCACTGATATGCTATCCACTGATAGTGAAAATCATCCACTGCTTCCATACCACTGCCTTCATCAGTCACTTTCATAAAAGTACTGTCCTTCACTTTCACCAGGGGTTGTCACGTGGGCAGTACATAGTGGTCAGACCTTTTGTAACGGCTGCCACGTCAGCATTCACTTTCTTCTTTATAAAATCCCCCACTCACCACCAAAACAGGGTTTTACTGTCGAATTGAATTCTTAAAAATTCTCTTCTCAAAGCAGTTTTTCATCTCATATCTTCACAAATTTCTTCGATCATCATCTTCAAAATGACAAAATCGAAGTCATCTTCAAAACCCTCATCCAAATCTTCATCGAAAACAGTCTCTCAAAAGGCAATTTCCACTGAAATTCCATATAAACCATCCCACAATCTCCTGGGTCTTCTCACTAAACCAGGAACCACCAACATTTTCAATTCCATCATTGACACCATGGCAAAATCAAAGTACAAAACTTTGTTCACCGTCGATGCACCAATCTATTTGGAGACCCAAAGGGAGTTTTGGAAGAATGCAACCCTTGAAAAACAAGGAGACATTGCAACCACCATACACTCTTCTATAAAGGGTAAAGCTGTCCAAATCACGCCACAATCCATTTCAGAGGTCTTTCAACTCGATGATCAAGAAGGTAAAATTTATTTCACTAAAAACGAGTTGCAAACTGACTTCATTGAAAGAGGGTATGAAGCTACAATGATGAAGAAACTCACCTTACAAAAAGGTTATTTTCCTTCTGCAACCAGATTTTTATTTCATACCCTCCTACTATGTGTTTAAAATAAAACCACTTCTTTTAATGAAATCCCTTTAAAGATTCAAAATCTGGGATATGCAATTCTTTAAGAAGAAAATTTTAACTATTCTCGAGAAATTTTTAAAGATTTGGTTAATAATGTTGAAACAAAATCATTCTTACTGTTTCCAAGGTTTTTAAGTTACTATTTTGAAAAGCAATTTAGTAAGGATGATTTAGCTGCAATAAACCAAGGTGATTCTACTCAAATAAACAGTTTAACAACTGAAACTTTTTCAAGAATGTTAGCACCTTGCAAAACACAAGCAGAGGTGCCTGAGCAGATGCCAGTTACAACTGCTCCTCAGGTATCTGCTGCTGAGCCCACTGCTCAAGGTGATCAAAGCAGCCGACCAACTGTTTTGAAACCCACACCTACAATCACCAAAAAGCCTACAAAAAGAAAAACTCAAAAACCCCCCAAACCAATCAAAAAGGCAACTCTGGAGGATGAGATACCAGAGTAAATGCCTGTGACAACACAAAAGTCACAAGAAACCACTGCTGCTTCTTCCTCACAGCAGTTGGTACAAATATCTCAACCCATAACCGAAACTCCTCCTGCTTCTTCACAAAAAGAACAGGTTGTACAAATAGGGTCTCCACATCATGATGCTCTGGAAACACTTGTTTCTATCATCCACAGCTCAATACCCGGGGCAAATCCACTTTCTACACCACCCATCACTTCCACAATTCCCCCACCAACTAAACTGCTGTTGGATGCAATTGATTTGAACCAGGCACTAACCAGTCCTTCTCAATCACCTATCAATGAGAATACACCTCAACAACTGACTGGGTCTGATGAATCAATCTTTGCTAACCCACCAACACAACCTGAGGAGGTTACACCCCTTGAGTTACAAGTAACTCTTGGTGGTAGTCCAAGTGAAGCAGCCACTACAACTGTTGAACCCACTGGTTTACAGTTGGACAGTGGTTACATTAATAAGACTTCCTTGGAGGCAATTCCTTCCATAGCACCTTTGCCAACCACCAGTGGATTTATTTATCCTACTGGAAACATCAAAAGGTTGTCAAGTGTTGAAGGAAGAAGACCCCATTACCAAGAAAAAGGGGCATCAGTGGTTAATGTTTGGAGTATACTCCCTACATCTACCACTGATAAAACCACTGCTAGTGGGAAATCAGATGATCCCATTAACTTGGGTGATGGTTTAAAGTACCAGAAATTGACGGATCGTATTGAAAAGCTTGATAACTCTGTTGCAGAACTCAAAGATATGCTACAACAGGTGTTACAAGTACAAAAGGTACAATCAACTGCTGTTCCATCTCAAGCACCTGCTTCACAAAAGGCACATGCTACAAATGAGCTCTGGAATTTGTTTCAACCTTTTCTCCATCAACAAGCAAAATTAGCAGATCAGCAACATGAAAAACATGTCCAACAGCTGAGAAATGCAATGGAGTAAAGGTTCAAGAACACTCAGGCTGATCTAAAGGCTCTCAAAACTCAGATCTTGCACACCACTGGCACTGCTCCTCCAAAAGTTCGCTTCATTTATCAACTCCCAGAAGATGATGCCAAAAAGGGGGAGAAAATTCAGGAGTGGAAAAAGAAGGGAATAGAGGATGGTCTCTACATTGAACCAGAAAATGCAAACATGACCAAACAGATCCCTTTGCCAGATGGAAGCAAGAAAATTGATGTGACCACAAATGCACTGGCAGAAGCAGTTGCAAGTGTAAAAAGGGATAGAGAGGCCAAAAGGAAAGCCAGGGTGGATTATCCGGATCAGGGTACTTCAGGGTCAAAAGATGATGAAAATCTTGTTGATGAAAAGAAGAAGCCTACAAGAAGAGTAAGGCTACCCAAATCCATTCCAACCAGACGTTCAAAGTCTGCTCCAAAACCACCACCTAAAACAGCTGTTGTAACTCCTGTTGTATCAACAACTGTTGGTACTTCAGTGGTTTCAACATCTGCTCTCACTTCAACACACACCACTTCAACATACACCAAATCCACTGCTTTACCACCATTACCACCAAAAACAAAATCACCTCCTGCCAAAAAGCAGAAGACAGTAGTTGTTACAACATCTGCTGTAATGACAACAGTGGTTGGAACACCAGTTGTTTCAACAACTGTTAGTCAATCACAAACCACTGCCACTACATCCACCACCACTGTTCCATCTAAAACATCATCAGCCCCTCCTCAAACAAAGAGGAGAAGGCTAATTCTCAAAGATGATGACACTTCACCACCACAAACATCTTCAAAATCTTTGGCTCTTGTCACAATACCAAAACCAGTTCCTCTCTCTTCAGTTCCAATGAACAAGCCCTTACCTCCTGCAGGTGTTCAATTTCCTCTTGAACTAGCAGCTGTTAGAGAAGAAATAAAATCTTTTTTACTTTGAGGATGACCCTGCCAAAAGGAGTTTGCCATCAATAAAAGGATATCCTTGGCCTAAAAATGTTGATGAGTATTTGAAAATCAAGGTCAAGCAAGCAGAGGATATCTCAAAAAGAAATACAAAAGGGAAATCTGACAAAGAAATTTCAAGAAATCTTCAATATCTGCTCACACAGGTCAGATCCCTAGAACAATTTGCAAAAAATGTCAGTCAACAAATTTCAGAAAGAGCAGCTGAAACTTTGAAGAAAGACTACATTGAAAACATCATGGCTCACAAGAAGTACAAAGGAGAGAGATACATGTACAAAGAGTGGACTGTTCCTGAGCTTGAAAATGAAGCAGCAAGAATTCAAGACATGATAAAAAGGAAAGTCACTCACACTCCTCCTGACTGGGCAAAGTTTAGAAAGAATGTACCTGACAAACAGGTAGAACTGAAAAGAATGAAAGAAGAACCGGTTGCTGCTGAATATGGAAACAAAAGACAAGTTGCTAGATGGAAAGAAGATGTGGTCAGGATCACCTACAAAAGGTTGGAGGAATTAAGAAAGAAAGATCCAAGAGTTCCTCAAAAGCCTGACTATCCTGAAGCAGAGGTTTCAAAAAGACCATCAAAGCTGCAAATCAGGAGAGCCACTGCTCCAACTGGTGCTGCCATCTATAAAAGAAGGACACACAAACAGTTGGGAGGTGAAACCATCCAAGAGATGATAAAAGGAGATGACCTTGTAAAAGAGGGCATAAAGAAAATGATCATAGAAACTCTTGGTTTGGATCAAACTGCAAGTACTGCTCAGCCAGTTATGAATAGGCCTGCCTCACCAAATACCTCTGCAAATAAACATCTCCCAAGAAACCCACCAGGCTCAAAAATACAAAAGTGGGAAACTGACAAACAGACCTGCGTATTGACTTTGCTCAGGTCTGGTGGAGAAGTGGAGAAAATATCAAGGGAACAAGCTCTTGGCCTGAGTCTTGAAGATTTGCAGGATCTCCTTGATCTTCCACTTAGCAGGGATGATGAAGACACAGATGCCCTAGACTTTGAACTACAATTTAAAGGTCAGATAAGGGAACTGTTGATGAGGCAATAAAGATTTCCACAATAATGAAGAGTTTTGGCATTATCTGTTCCAGGGGGAGATTGTTGGGATTGAACCCTATCAGAGGAACAGATAATTAAATCCAAAACTGGATCAGAGCAGTGGATCCAGAATAAGCAAATGATTACATACAAGTCTCTCCCCTTGAAAGTGATTTCAACATTTGCTGACCTCCTATCTGCTGATCTTGCAAAGTGCTGACCTACAACTGCTGCTCAAAGTAAAGACCTGATGAAAGACTAAAGCCCTGCTGATTCTATCTACTGCCTTGAGTCAAGCACTGCTGATCCGGACAAGTACTGCTGGGTTCACAGTAGTGGAAAGTTGCAGCAGCTGATCTATAGTCTGTTTTGTAATGTAATGTAATAGCAGTAGTTAACATAGCAGTGTTTGTATAGATCAGAGGTTAGAGTTTGTTAGGAGGTTAGATGTCACTTTCATGGTGACGTCAGCTAAGATGCTCAGTGGTTTGCAAGTGCCTATAAATAGTTCAGTACTTTGTACTGTTCTATTAGCTCTTTTGCATCATCGTCTTCTTTGCACGAACAAACAACTGAGCTCTGGCTGAGGGGGAGTTTGCATTCATTCATCAATCATTGTAATCGTTATTGAAATAAATTCAATCTTCCGATTCATTGTGAAAAGATGTTTGATTAAAGTATTACTCTCGTTTGATTGTATGCAAAGTTTGTTTTCATCATAATTCCGCTGCACACTCATCCATCTTCATTTAAATTGCAAACACAAAATACAATAAAAAACAAACTCAGATCCAACAATATTTTTATTTATTATTATACTAGGTTATAACCTCGTGTATTACACGAGTTGAATAAATAAATTTTATATACTGAATCGTAAAACAATATATCTTTAAAAAACTTATTTATTGCACGAATTGAATAAATATAATTTTATATACCAAGTACAAAGTTATATCTTTAAAACCACGTGTATTATACGTGTTGAATAAATGTAATATTGTTTACCAAATAATAAAATAATACATCTTTAAAAAACCTCATTTATTAAACAGGTTGAATAAATGTAATTTAATATACCAAATAATAAAAAGAGTTAATTACATAGTTAGTCCCTGTGGTTTACACAAAGTAACAATCTAAGGTACTAATAGTTTAAAATCACATTTTAGGGTACTAACTTTTCATTTTTTAACATCTGAGGGTATTAACGTTTAATGGCTGGTTAACTTTAACTCTGACACCCTCACGTGCAAAAAACGTGAGGGTATTTTCGTCATTATAAACCCATTCATTTATATTAATATATTAGATAATATCAAACCATTCTTCTTCATCAACCTTCTTCAAAATCCCCACTTTCAAACCCTAACCATGTGCCACCGATCACTCTCCTCTCCCTCTAGAACTCGCCGGCGATCTCTCCACTTTTCATGAAATACAATCGCAGGTTAATCATGGTTCCGACAATCACTGATTTAAGTACAATCGCAGGTTAATCATGGTTCCGTCGATCACTAATTTAAGTGGGGTGCAATGGTGGTTTGGTTCCGTCAATCACTGATTGCGTGTGTTAATTGTTATGGTTTTAAAGAGCATTTGAGGATTACAGGTGTTCAAGGTCCATGGCAAACTTCAAAGATGTCATTCATGGTGGCAGTAAAAGACACCCAGAAAAGCCAGTTAACTGCAGTCCTAGATCTATTGGTAGTAGTGAGTTTTTGAACCCAATTACTCATGAAGTTATTCTTAGTGATAGAAGGTGTGAGCTTAAAATCACTGGCTTTAATGGTGGTTTAAATGGTGGTCTTGAGGGTGGTACATTGATGCCTGGAACACCTGGGCCTGGTGGTCATCTAACAATGAATAATGTTAAGAATCAGCAGCATACAACTGCAAGAAGAACAGTTTCAAACTCATTGTTGTTGTCATCAGATGGAAAGAATGCTGGTAATTTTGAAGCCCATCAGCAGCATACATCTTGAAGCTCGTCATCTGTGGAAGCATGCTGGTAGTTTTTTCTGTTTGAATAATCATTGTTTAATCTATCAAGATTTGATCTATATGTGTGTTTGGTATTGTATTCTGTTGTTTATATTCATCATAATCTACGTACATGTCTATATGTGTGTTTGGTATTGTATTTTGTCTGTATGTGGAAAGATCAAGGGAATGTGGTTTGTTTACCTTCTGATTGGGGATTCTCAGTGAAGGGATGAATGCATTCAAAGACTGGATCTCAGATGAAACTCCATTAATGGGGTGTAAAAATTACAGATCTGAGAGGTGGAAGATGAAACAATATACAGAATAGCAGAGATAAGGAAAAAATAGCAATGACCATTATACCCTCACGTTTTTTGCACGGTGAGGGTGTCAGAGTTAAAGTTAACCAGCCATTAAACGTTAATACCCTCAGATGTTAAAAAATGGAAAGTTAGTACCCTAGAATGTGATTTTAAACTATTAGTACCTTAAATTGTTATTTTGTATAAACCACAGGGACTAACTATGTAATTAACTCTAATAAAAAAATTACATCTTTAAAAATATGCGTATTACACAGTTTGAATAACTGTAATTTTCTATACTAAATAATAAAAAATATATATATCCTTAAAAACCCCGTGTATGGTACGAATTAAATAAATCTAATTTTATATATCAAATAATAAAAATTTATATCTTAAAAAAACATCAAGTATTAAACGGGTCGAGTGAATGTAGTTTTGTATAGTGAAAATAAAAATATTTAATATATTAATACAAAGTTTGGTTTTCGTGATAAATAATTTGTTTTATTTAAAAATATTTTAAATTAACAATTTAAAATTTAGGATAATATTTTATTAGGAAAATAGAAGAATGGTATTCAAAATTTAACGTAGGATAAAATTTAATATAGCTCATTATTTATTTATTTAATTAATATAAGATAAGTTTGGAAGTGAGGCGAGAAAATCAAAAAATAAATGCTTACAATGAACGATAGGTATCACACATTAATGTTTTATTATATAGTATAGTATAGATAAAGATTTAAAAAATAGATTATTCTGTCTATTGTAGCAAAATTTGTTAACGAATTTTCAATAAATTTAACCCTTTATTTAAAACTCCATAAATGTATAAATAATTAGTTATTTTTATTATAAGTTTCGTAAAATCTATTTGATACCAAACTAAACAAAACGTTCAAATATATAGTTAAGATCAAATTAGATAGCTAAGTTTGAATTTGAAGTAAATAGATAAATATAAAAGTAATAATTAATTCAAATAAATAATATTACAAATGAGAAGGAGATTAAACTAAATAATAATTATTCATAAGATATTAAACTAAATAATATTTAGTAGGAGGGTTATCTATAATTAATTAGTAGAGATTAAGCTCAAACCATCCCTTGGCACACCACCTCTCTCACACTTCACCCACCACCCACCACCACCATAACACCATCATCCATTGTCCATCATAGAGTGTGTGAGTCGTCTCAGGATCCAAGATTGATCGTAAGAGTTCTTGACAATCAAGGCCATGTTTGCCTAAGTCTCTTACATCACTTGGTGAAGACAAAGTGTCTAGTGTAATACTTTTTATTTTTAATCTTTTCGCACTTTTTAATTGGTTATGTATTAATGACTTTAATAACTAGTTTCTTATGTTGAAGGTGATTCTTCCTTATCGTTTGTCCGTGGTGTCATGGCATTATTTTACTGTCTATATAAAATAAAAGATTTTCACCATTCATATCTCCAAGGTCTATATGGAGGTATGTTAGCTACCTGGTCGGGGGTTAAGGGAACGGTTTGGTAAGAGTCTTGCCATTGTTCAGTGTATAGATCCTGCAAAGGACCTGGGTCAAATTTAGTAGGACCTCCTTCAATACTTAACGGTATTGGATGGCGGGAGTCCAAACTCTTTGACCCCCTCATAAGTAAACTACTATTAATACTTTAACCCGACTACTTAGGACTGTATCCCTGCTGACTCAGACTACTTAGCCGAGGGTAACGTCACCTTCAAAAGAGGGGCCTACCACATTATGCATTAATAACGTAATTAATTATCTTTCAATAATCCGACCCTTTTGGATTGTACCCTTGCTGACTCAAACTACTGGGTTGAGGGTAGCGTCACCTTCAAAAGAGGGGCCTACTACAATAACTAAGATAATCTTTTAAATAGTGCAAAAGTGCGGAAATAATCAAATGTTACACTATACACGAGTCGGAGCCAAGTGATTCATCTTGTCTATCTGTTTTTATTTTTATTTTTATTTTCAGCATTTTAGTTAGTTTTTATTTTTCTTAGTTTAAAACCTTTTTCTAAATTTTTGATTTGATTAGACGTTGAGGATAAACCGGTACTAAAAGCTCTTGTGTCCTTGGACGACCTCGGTATCTTACCAACACTATACTACGCCCACGATGGGTGCACTTGCCCATATGTGTGTTTAGTGTTAGTAAATATCGTGTTTTATAAATTTAAAACTTAGCTAAAGAAAGTGTAAAACGGGCTTAAAATATACTTAAACCTATATATACACCTAACACGCATCAAGTTTTTGGCGCCGCTGCCGGGGACACAAGGATTTTAAGAAAGCTTAAAATCGACGGCCTAATCAGTTTTTCAAAACCTTTTTAAAACGCGCGCACATTTTTCTGCATTTTAGTTTAGTTTTGCATTTATAGTAACCTGAACACGGGCCGTGCTCGCTGAACACGGGGCCGTGCTGCACATTTTTCATAAAACACCCAGTAACAGTAGCTTGAACACGGGCCGTGCTCACTGAACACGCCCCGTGCTCAACGAAATCAGTAACTTTAATTAAAACGCCCAGATACAGATTCTGTACACGGGGCCGTGTCCAGCCTCTGTTTTCGTTTTTATTTTTGTTTTCTGATCTCAAGACCTGGTTGTGGTCTGCTGAGTGATTCTTATGGATCAATACTCAGGAGGTTACAACTACACCTATGAGGAGGATGATTATAGGAGTAACTATTGCACTAATTGTAGTAACCTGCACTCGGTTCAATATTGTCACTCACATCAACCATCCAAGTCATACACCTACTATTAGGAGCCCAGGTACGAGCCATCAACTTCATACACATCCTATGAAGACCAAAGGTATGAACCTTCTCCCTCATACTCATATTTTGATGAACCAAGGTATGAGCCTTCTTACTCATACTTTGAGGAACCAAGATATGAGCCACTACCTTCGTATGCTTATTATGAGGAACCATGGCGTGAAAACCCACCTCATATGAGTATTATGAAGAACAAAATTACGACCCTTATCCATCATATACTTACAATGAAGAACAATGGTGTGAACCATCTACTTCATATGTGTATTATGAGGAACAAAGGATCGAACAACCGGATTCAAGCTTTGAAAATCCCGATCCTTTTTCTATAACCGAAGTGACCGATAGGATATTGGAACACCTTAGAGTTATCGATCGCTATATAAAAGAATCTCGCGCAAGGGAAGAGGAGTCCCGCGCAAGAAAACAATTAAATAAAGAAGAGATAACTGAAAGTGTGGAAATGGAAGAACAAATAAGTGAAAAACCGACACATGGGTTAAACAACGAAAAAGGTGAGTCCGACAACGCTAAAATACAAGAAGAGTCTAATTTTGAAGAAATTAATCTCTTGTCACATTCTTTTGAAAATCATTGTTTAGTTCCCACTCATGCTAAGTTTTTAAAAGAATTAAACACTAACACTAAAATTGACGAAACGGTAAGTGTTAAGTTAACTAATGATCAAACCTCGCTAATAAAAGAAGACCCATTTGAAATTAACATTACACCGGTTCCATGTTTTTTTCAAAATTCGTTTATTAGTAATGTCACAATCGATAAAGATCTCTGTGTTAACATAATGCCTAACTACATTTTTGAAAAATTAAGTATTAGTGATTTTTCTCCACTTCAAATACCCATTTTTCTATCTAATCGGAGAATAATAAAATCAATCGGTGTAGTTGAGGATGTCTTGGTTCAAACAAATCAAATGGTAATCCCAACCGACTTTGTCATCCTCGATGACGCTCCTCTAGTGTTGGGACGACCCTTTGTTAAAACTCACGAAGCTTTGAAAAACCGGAAGTTCAACAATCTACCTATTCAATTAGGGACATTTAAAAAAAGTGTCGATCTTGAGCGGTCAATGAAATATCCATTCGGCAATAATGACCCCCTAATTGAAGATGAGCCAAAACCACCTGATAAGGTGGGTCTAGCTAAGGACCCTTATAAACGTGGCGCACCACGGAGGCATTCCGCGGAACTATCCGTAGTTTTAGTTTAGATTAACTTTTACGTTTTCTAGTTTAGTTTTAATTTTCAGGAATAAAACACACTCGGGATGATGGAGGTTACTATGGGAAACTTGAACCCACACCCCATGCACAAAAACAGAGCCTCCCAATAATTTTTCTTCATTACAGCAATTTCAGCACGGGGCCGTGCTCAACCCAACACGCCCCCGTGCCCGAGGTTCTGCAGAAAATGCCCAGTTCAGGTAACTGGACACGGGGCCGTGCTCACTGAACACGCCCCCATGCCCAGCCTTCTGTTTAAATTTGATACTGGCAGTCTGACCACGAGGCCGTGCTCAGCCAACACCACCCCGTGTTCAGCTACCCAGTACCATAAAATCTTGTTTTTAACCCACTTTTACACATTTTAATCAACCGAAAAACTTATTTTTGGGACACATTGAGGACAATGTGTAATTTAAGTGTGGGGGGATGTTAAAACCTTGAATCTTGCAAGTCCTAAAAACAAGCCTTACACAAAACTTTATTTGAACCGCTAATCACCCCGAAATTTTTTCAAAAATTTTCATTTTTTTACTTGTCTAGGTTTAATTTGGGAATTTCAAAATTCTAAAAGGTTATATTTTTACAAATTTATAACCGATAGCATCGTGATAAAAAGAACCAACATAAGAAAATTATGAAATGGCATGGCAAGCTTAGTTAAAATTTGATTATATATACTTGATCACATAAAAACTCATTCCCACAAAAGTGAGTTTTGAGCCTTTATTGAGCATACAAATACATATCATTAAACTAAATGCTCAATTTTCGTTTCTTGTGTGAATAGCCGCTTGGTTCTTACAACTCTAGAACTTGCCACGACGATACATTCCCGGTCCTTACCAACTTAAACCCGAGTAAGTAAATGATGGAGGCATTAGGACTAACCCTTTTTTATTTCTACACCATTATTTTTCTTTTTTTTTTACCACCTACCCAAAATCCCCCTAGTTAACCCCTTTGAGCCTAAACCTTTTCATTTCTTAACCCAAACCAAACACCCATTCACCCACCAATTTTTCTTTTTTTAACCCTTTGTTTTAGTAACAAGTTCGGTTTTTCGTTTGACTTTGTAAAAATAAAATAAAATTATGTTTTGATGATGAAGCAAAAGAAATAAACAAACAAGTTCATCAAAAATAACTTTGTTTGAATAATAGTTTCATCAAAATAAAAATTGCAAAAATAAAAAGTCTTTCGAAAACCGACGCTTGTTACGCTTTTTCACCCTTTTCTACTAACCACTAACCACTAACCCAACCACCTACCTTTAACCCAAGCCTAACCCTTCACCCAAAAGTCCTCTTGATATTTACAAAGGTATATAGTTAAAAAGGAGGAGGATTGATTACTTGGCAAGCCTATGGTAGGAGTAAGTTCCATGCCGCTCTCGAGTGATTCACTAAAATACATCTTCGGCCGAGTGTTGAGTGATCCCCCGTGAGGTATGTGAACTTGTATATAAATAGAATTTTAAAGAGGCATGTTATGCCCTAATAAGTAATTTATCTTATGAAAAGTTTTAAATAAATCATGACGAATAGGATTGTAAATAAATAAAAATAAAACTAAATAAAGAATCTTGGAAATCCCGACACTCTATGACAAGCCCAAAAACCTTCTTTTCTACCCATTCCATTTGGGAGTGTAAAGCCATATTATAAAGAGTTTTGCTTGAGGACAAGCAAAGATTCAAGTGTGGGGGTATTTGATGTGTGCAAAATGCAACATATAAATTTCATCAATTGTGGCATAAAACTAACCCTTTTTTAGTACTAATGTTGGAAAAAGTGTGCTTTTGTATTCCTTTTGTATTTTCAGGATTAAATGAGCTCAAATTAACAAAAGAAGCAAAAAGACAGCAAAATCTAACATAAATACAAGAAAGGGAACAAACGTGACATGCCCGACCCCACGACAGCATCTTCCCAAGCAAAACAAGAAGACAGAAGGCTGAACACGCCCCGTGCTCAGTGAGCACAGGGGCGTGCCCAAGTGTCAGCATAAAAGACAAAGTTGTAGAAGCTTCCATCGCCCACCACGGGGCCGTGCTCAGCGGACACGGGGTCGTGGTCAACTATAAGATTCTCAGAATCTGGGCAAATCTTGATAGTACAGATATGCTTCTGCACACGGGGTCGTGCCCAGCGGACATGGGGCCGTGGTCAACTAATAAAGACAAGAGCAATTAATGAAGAAAGAGAAGGATGTGGACACGGGGCCGTGCCCGAGCTTCTGCTCAGCCTATAAATAGGAGTGCTTGGCTTAAGCTCAAACCATCCCTTGGCACACCACCTCTCTCACACTTCACCCACCACCCACCACCACCATAACACCATCATCCACCACGATCATCCATTGTCCATCATAGAGTGTGTGAGTCGTCTCGGGATCCAAGATTGATCGTAAGAGTTCTTGACAATCAAGGCCATGTTTGCCTAAGTCTCTTACATCACTTGGTGAAGACAAGTGTCTAGTGTAATACTTTTTATTTTTAATCTTTTCGCACTTTTTAATTGGTTATGTATTAATGACTTTAATAACTAGTTTCTTATGTTGAAGGTGATTCTTCCTAATCGTTTGTCCGTGGTGTCTTGGCATTATTTTACTGTCTATATAAAATAAAAGATTTTCACCATTCATATCTCCACGGTCTATATGGAGGTATGTTGGCTACCTGGTCGGGGGGTTAAGGAAACGTTTGGTAAGAGTCTTGCCATTGTTCAGTGTATAGATCCTGCAAAGGACCTGGGTCAAATTTAGTAGGACCTCCTTCAATACTTAACGGTATTGGATGACGGGGGTCCAAACTCTTTGACCCCCTCATAAATTAAACTACTATTAATACTTTAACCCGGCTACTTAGGACTGTATCCCTGCTGACTCAGACTACTTAGCCGAGGGTAACGTCACCTTCAAAAGATGGGCCTACCACATTATGCATTAATAACTTAATTAATTATCTTTCAATAATCCGACCCTTTAGGATTGTATCCTTGCTGACTCAAACTTCTGGGTTGAGGGTAACGTCACCTTAAAAAGAGAGGCCTACTACAATAACTAAGATAATCTCTTAAATAGTGCAAAAGTGCGGAAATAATCAAAGGTTACACTATACACGAGTCGGAGACAAGTGATTCATCTTGTCTATCTGTTTTTATTTTTATTTTTATTTTCAGCATTTTAGTTAGTTTTTATTTTTCTTAGTTTAAAACATTTTTCTAAATTTTTGATTTGATTAGACGTTGAGGATAAACCGGTACTAAAAGCTCTTGTGTCCTTGGACGACATCGGTATCTTACCAACACTATACTACGCCCATGATGGGTGCACTTGCCCATATGTGTGTTTAGTGTTAGTAAATATCGTGTTTTATAAATTTAAAACTTGGCTAAAGAAAGTGTAAAAAGGGCTTAAAATATACTTAAACCTATATATACACCTAACACGCATCACTTTGTCTTTGCCAATAGACCACCACCCATTGGTTGGCATAAACCCTCATATATCCACATCCTATCATCTTTGTTCCTATCTTTGGCTCTCGAGAGTTTTGATCTTTTTTCTAAAAGCTAAAATACTTTTGGTTTTGATTGGTGAGCTTCTCTTTCAGTTCTCAAAACTCAATTTAAAACCGATCACATTAGTTCATTTTTGTTTGAACTTATGACACCTTTTTTATGGTTATCAACCTTCCGAATTTTACCTAAAGATGATAAATGATAATTTATAGACCGACAATAACATGTGTGATTATAAAAGCAAGACCGAAAGAAACAATGAGGGGATTATGATAACTTGTAAGTTGTAATAGATAATGTTGGTTTTGCATGGAAGATAAAGTTGAAGTGTTTTTCAATATATGTCCTAAAAATTGTAAAAGACTATGGTGTAGAAAAACACTTCCATACTCTTCCTTTGATAGATACATTAAGAAATTTAAAAAGGAAAAAAAATGCAACCACTCTTGGTTAAGATATAATGAAATTGTAGTATGAATTTTGAGTATTTTTTTATAATAAGTATTTATCCAATATTAACCCAAAAAAATAAGATAGTTTAGGGTGTAAATTATCATATTTAATTTTAGATGAAATGAGTTATGCGTATGCGAATTAAAAAATTAAACTTAAAACATATGAGAGAAAATAAAGTGACACCCTACACAAAATTCATACAAACATGAAACATTAGCCATATGTATTTGTTTATGCATGTTTGGTAGCATGTCAAGTGCAGAAATTTTAAATAGTTTAAGCAAGCTCAGCAAGATATCTGAACTAAAGCTGTTTATGAAAGCGAACGTCCGAAAAAAATTACCTTCTTGAACATAATAAAGGGTATATTTAATTAAAAAAAAAAATCCTAAAACTAGCATAAGTCGTTTAGTGATAATCTCCTTTACCACTAAACCTCACTTGCTAACATGATTTAACGAACCGAATAAACACGAAAAAAGCCTTGTTTGTGTTCGTTCGTTAAGGATATAATGTGTTCACGAACGGTCGGTTTATGAACACTTACCGAACGAGATTTTCTGTTCGTGTTCGTTCATTAAGGAAAGGAACGTGTTCACGAATGGTTCACGAACACAGATAAAATCGTCGAAGATGATGGTGGCTAGAGGTGGATGGTGAAGGGAGTGGCGCTAGACCTTGAAGTCCTAATCATTGAACGAATATCGATAGTAATTTTCGATGTGAATAATGAGAAGGAAAGTGGAGTGGTGCATAAAAAGGTGAATGTAGAGTTTCCTATTTTTTATTTGTTTGGATAATAAGATAAATAAGAATTAAAAAATATAAAAAGTTTAGATAAAATTAATAAATGGTAAGAAATCTTTAATGAACAACTTAAACAAACGAACATGAACTGATGTTCATGAACACATTACCAGAGCGTTCATGAACGTAATTGAACGAACAAGACATTTGTTCGTGTCTGTTCATTTAACTAAACGAACATAATTTCTTATTTATGTTCATTTATTAATTAAAAGAACGAACGTAAACGACCTTTCCGCCGAACGCTTCACGAACTGTTCCCTAAACGTTCGGTTTGTTTCCAACCCTAGTACCTTCGTTATACATTTGGAAAGTGGAAGGAAGACTGTATGTTCATGTAGTTTCAGTTTCAGTAATTTCTTGTTATTATTAGTCATTATAAGAACTCAAGTGCAACAAGTTAGAAGCAGGGCCGACTTTCAGCATGGAGTAGGAGGGTGATGGCCCAAGGCTTGGTCTCCCCGAAAGCCCAAATGTTTTTAGAAATATATATACACACATTTTAACTTGTGGCCTATAATTATCTAGATTTTTTTTCAACACCTAAACCCATGTAATAAAGGCTTAAATTGTTTAAAACTTAAAACCCATAAAAATAAGCCCAATCCAATTCTTGAAATTTAAACTAGTTAAAAATGGATTGTGGACCTAGGGGGGGGGGGGGGGGGGTCCAATTCTCGAACTTTCTTCCTTTACACCTAAACAATACCATTCATATTTAGAATTTATACCGCATACTCATCTATATACTCTACTTGGCAAAACTTCATGTAATCTACATCTACATCATAAACACATTCAAAACATATAGCATTTATGACTAACATGGCTGAAATCTTTATTAAGACATTTCATCAAACACTTGGTGTGCACAACATCAACAAAGCACAAGGTACAAGTACTCATAGCATAACTCTACTTATTCACCTTCTAATCTAACAAGAGTCAATCAAGTTCATAGCTTTCTTTCATCCTACACCATCTTAACTAATTTTTCTATCTCTATTCAAGATCATGTATCAATTTTTCATCTAATAGCATACATGCAAAGCATTATGTTTATGATTTCTTCACAACAATTGGGTAATACACTTAAATCATTCAAACAATCAGAAATCAAGCAACAATTTCGAACCATTATGAAACCCTAGCTCTCAACTACATATAATTTCCACATAATTTCATGATTGGGTTAAAACCCACTTTCTACAAATCATCCAAAACAGAAAATTCGACTTACCATTCGTTGTACAAGCTTAGATGATTAAGGTTTCGATTTCATGCATTAGTTTGGGCTCTTAATCTCTTTCAATTCTTGAGAATTTCATGAAGTTAGGGTTTGTCTCCTCCCCCCTTGCTCTGATCGATCCACACCAACACACCAGAGAGTGTGTTTGTGTTTTTCTTTTATTTATTTGTTTTTATTAAACTTCCATCCTTTTTAACAAGTCTAGTCCTTCTAATTACTTAAATAGTTTATTTGTCAAATAACCTTCCTTCTAACCAAGTTACTAGCATATATATATATATATATATATATACTTAACTAGGTTAAATATAACATGACTAGACATCTTAGGTAACATAAATAAATTGCATATTTTGGGGTGTTACAATGATGTTATTGATAATGTGGATGCTAATGTGGATGATGATGATATTAATGATAATGGTGATGAATCTAACATGGATGATTGTTGATGCTAATGTGGATGAAGGTGATGTTGATGCTAGTGTCCATCCTAATATTGATATTTTTAATCCTAGAACTTGGGATGGACTTAATCGTAACATGATCAACGATTTAGCTAAGAAAGGTCCAAAACGAGATTTAACTATTAATAAGGGGGATAAACTTGGAAAACAGTTTTGTACTATCATGTATACTATAATCCTACCAAATAAGGAGACTTTTGATATAAAATCCAGTTTTTTTTTCAATTTAAGTATAGTATCGTTATATATTTTTAGTTAAGAAAACAGATATGTTACGTGATTAATAATGTTTAAGGGCTATTAACAACTTAATCGTTAACTGAAACTGAACAAAAAAAAAAACAGACGAAAAATCGTCAATCTAACTGAATAAACCGAATTGATTACCCAAAAACTGTTTGGTTAATAAAATAGACTAACTGATTACTTCGGTTTCGATTGAGGATAATAATCGAATCAACCAAACAATGCACACATCGACAGTATTCGTATTTCCCGCTGTATCGCACATACACCTTTCAGTCTAGAAAAATAAGGCGAGTATCCATTATATAATTATATAAATATTGTTAACGAATGCGAAGAATAATAACTTTATTTGTATAATAATATGTAGTTTTTTTTGTCTTTTATTTAATATATTATAATAGTTTATTATTATATTTACTTTTTATAACATATTTTTAATTTTTTCCCTTTTTAAAACCATATATTTCCTATACCATTTTTTCTTTTTTAGAACATATATTAATTTATCGATTAATTTGATACTTCTTTAATAATTTACATTTATAACATTATTCTAAAAACTTAAGTACGTAGTTGTGATTGATTTTTTCCTCGACATTTTGTTATAAGTTTTGTTAAAAACGAAGTTGTACTCTAAATAAAGTATTTATTTGATATCTGTTGACGAATGACGATGAATAGTAACTTTATTTTTATAACAATATATAGTTTTTTTGTTTTTCTTTTATTTAATATTTTATAATAGTTTATTATTATATTTACTTTTAATAACATATTTTTAATTTTTTTCTTTTTTTAAAACCATATATTTCCTATAACATTTTTTTAATAATTCTTTTTTCGAACATATATTAATTTATCGATTAATTTGATACTTCTTTAATAATTTACGTGTATAACTTTTTTTCTAAAAACTCAAGTACGTAGTTTTGCTTGATTTTTTCCCCGACATTCTGTTTAAACAAGTTCTGTCCAGAAAGTTACAGCCGACTTTAATCGGCTGTAACCGGGTCAAACGTTAGTAAAATTTGATTTTTATTGAGTCTATGGTGAACTTCCAGGAAATATCTTTCAAACCCAACTGTAATTGCATTTTTTCGACGTCGTTTGATATTTTAAATGATTTATTTCATGTCAAAGGTTTAGGCTGCATTTTCCGTCCGAATTTGCATCCCATTACAAATGTCATAACTCAATGTGGGAATTGAGTTATGATCTCACATTTTTACTGTAGGTAGTTCCAGGAGGTCATGAAAATCTCTACTGAAATTTCGTAAAAATAATAAACGAGAATTTTTAAATAATTTTTGGCGTAAACTGTCATTAGAAGTTGTAAATCAGACCTAGGTGTAAGGAATGATTTTTAGTGACTTTTCTATAAATATTTAGGTCATGAGAAAAATATACAAGTGTTCGGGAAGTAAATGGAATGTTGTGTTAAAATATCATAATTTATGAGCTCGTTTAGTGGTGCATGTCGAGCGTGATATGATTTTATTAATATTTTAAGTTCGTTTTATGCATTAGTCAAGTTTTAAATTTATAAAACACGATATTGTACTAACACTAAACACACACTAGGGCAAGTGCACCCATCGCGAGCGTAGTATAGTGTTGGTAAGATGCCGAGATCGTCCAAGGACACAAGAGCTTTTAATACCGGTTTATTGTCAACGTCTAATCGATCTAAATTTTTGATAAAAGTTTTAAACAAGAAAGTAAATCTAAAAATTGAAAGATACATAAAATGAAAAATAAATAGACAAAATAAAATCACTTGGATCCAACTCCTCTTTAATGTACCCTTTGATGATTTTCGCACTTTCGGACTTTTTAAGATATTATCTTAGTTATAGTAGTATGCCCCTCTTTTGAAAGTGACGTTACCCTCAACCCAGTGGTTTGAGTCAGCAGGGATAAAATTCCAAAGGGTCGGAATATTGAACAATAATTAAATAAGTTATTAATGCGAAAAGTGGTAGGCCCCTCTTTTGAAGGTGACGTTACCCTCGGCTAAGTGGTTTGAGTCAGCAAGGATACAATCCCAAGAAGTCGATTTAATGTTTTAATAGTAGTTTACATATGAGGGGTTCAAGCTATTCGTACCCCCACCATCCAATACCTTTGGGGCATTGAAGGAGGTCCTAGTAAGCTTGAACCAAGTCCTCGCAGGATCTATACACTGAACGAAACAAGAACTTTACCAAACCACCCTTCTAACCCCCATCCAAGTAGTTAACGCACTTTATATAGACCGTAAAGACACGAATGGGCAAATCAATGACATCATGAATAAATGGTTAGGAGAATTCACTTTCAACATAAGAAACTAGTTATTAAAGTCATTATACATACCCAATTAAAAAGTGCTGAAAGATTAAAAATCAAAAGTAATACATTAAAGACGTGTCTTCACCAAGTGATGTAAGAGATTAGCCAAGCATGGCCTTTGATTGACAAGAACTCTTATTATCAATCTTGGATCCCGAGACTACTACACACTCTAAAGATGAAAGATGGATGGTGGTGGTGGGTGTTGGTGTTGTAGTGGTGGTGGAATGGTGGCAAAGTGAGAGAGAAATGGTTTGTCAAGAGATGCCTTTGAAGTGAACCAAGCACCCCTATTTATAGTCAGAACAGTACCCTGGCCACGGCCCCGTGTCCATTGGGCACGGCCCGTGCCCAGCTCCTTCTCTTCCTTCATTAATTGCAGCTGTCAGCTGAGGGCCCCACACAACCTCGTGGCTTCTACACATGGCCCCGTGGTCAACTCTTCGCTGTACTATCAAGATTTTGCAAATCTGAGAGTTAACCACGCCCCATGGTGAGTTAGGCACGACCCCGTGGTGGGCGTAGAAGCTTCTACTGGTCTTGTCTTTATGTGTGAGGTCTGACCACGACCCATGCCTGGCTGGGCACGACCCCGTGGTCAGCTTCTGTTTTCTTATTTTTGTCTTGGGAGATGCTGCCGAGGGGTCGGGCATGTCACGTTATTCCTTCTTCTTGTATTTATGTTGGTTTTTGGTTGCTTATTTGTTCCTTTTGTTCTTTTAAGCTCATTTGGTCTTGTAAATTCAAAAGGAAGAAAGAAATGCGTTTTTTCCAATATTAGTACTAAAAAGGGGTTGGTTTTATGCCTCTGTTGATGTAATTTATATGTTACATTTTGTACACATCATTTAGTATTTTAAATAAATTCCGGAAAACTGCCTAAAAACCGACATGGAATTGCAATGAGCTGAAAGTGTTTGTGAACGTTTTAAATATGCTTGTATGTTGCAACAAAGTGTTATATGTTATCAGAAACGTTAACGGGTGTCTATGAATACGTTATATGGAATTAGATGATCACCTACTCTAACATTCCTAAACATGTAATTGCATGACAACGTGATTCGGTGACTATGTGTTAGACTACGTGTAGGGATTCATAAATTAAACTAATTGAAATGGTAAACTTATCAGGAATAGATTGACTTTCCTGATTAACTTTCAAGTTTACAACCAAGCAAACTAAGGTGAGTTCACAACTCTATTCTAAAAGCATGTGTCCCTGGTTTGGGTCAACCCTTTTTACGGTAGCCCTAGTTGGGGCTACGCGTGCGTTGCTTGTGTGAACCACTAAAACATACTATCCACTGGAGGTGGATAGTACACTGGACTAAATGAAATGCTCTATCATGAAAGTCCCTACATTTTACCGATTAGATTGCCGGGTTGGCATACGTGGGGTATTAGTTAATAGTGCTATTAGGTTTGACAAACCTCAAACCGTGCTGGAGGCCGGGCATGAACTTCTAACCTTCACTCTTGCATTAATGTTGACAGATATTAATGAGGGCACAAATGAAACATCAGCATTTGGTACACAGTTTAGTCATGTAATGAGGGTTAGCTACCCGAGTCATACTTAAATAAAAAACATTGTGAACTTTACTTTTTTCAAAACTCAAATTTGTGAATTCGCCAACTTTATTGTTGACACGTAGTTGCATGCTTCTCAGGTTAGTAGGTACCGCTATGGACGGGCGTTGCAATCGGCTGGAGTGGGTGGTTCGTTAATACATTATGTTTTGAACATTTATTTAACTTATGGTTTTTTTTAATTTCTTAAATGGGTTTTACTTTGTCTTTCTGCTGTAACACAAATTGTATTTTGGACCATTAAACTTTATCGCTAATCATTTTACGAGTGAAGTTTTATGATTTTAAATGGTTGGTTCAACATGATTAGTGGCTAGATACTGGCCAGTCACACGCCTCGCGGTAAAATTCCGCATGTGGTAATTGAGGGTGCGACAGATTGCAAGGTTCGTCATACTTAGATGCATACATTATACTCGTACTTGGCATCTACATGTGCATTATGTGAATATTTTACAACATCATGACTTATGTGCGAACTAAAATATGTAAACATTAAATACCTCAGGTAAGAATGAATTCCCCTAACACTAATTCGAAACCACAACACGCTAGTGGAAAGGAACTGGTCGTTCCTGAACCACCACCTCAATCACAATACCAAACCCATTTACCCCAAATCAGAAGGTCGTAAGCTCAGCTTAAAACCGTCCCAAACCATACAACCAACGTGTCCATTAGCGTACAATACCCATGATTTAACATTACCGAAAAACGTTCCCAAACGCCATCCTCGACATTTTATCACATCCTAAAATAACCCCTAACAAAGAATATAAGCTTTTACGAAGTCATACCTTTGCATACACGACGTCCTTGGCCTGTCTATGTTACTCTGAACTCCAGACACAAAATGCGATTAGAATCTTGTTGCACCCATAACTTGACCATATGACATTCGTTTCACACATTCTACCTATCCACTCGACCATCTTGACATGCCTAACATCTAAAAATTATCAGCTTCATCCACTGACGTCGTCGCTGTTGCCAGAATACAGATCTGACTCTCCGTACGTTCTATTTTGCGCGTCAATATTCGAGTAGACTAGAAACGACCCAAACGAACTCGGATTTAGGCGAATAATATGTCCACGCGTTTGTGTTTATGAACTACATCATCTTCACCTGTTTCTGTTGCAGGAAACCGCCACTACAGTCATTGGAAAATGAAACAGTGGCTGGAATTCACAGTTTTGCGGGATTATCATTTCACAACTCGAAACCTTATCATCCGAACTCCGTTTCGGACAAACGATATATTCACGTGACAGTGACACAACGAACTTTCATCCCGTGTCATTGCCGCTGTCGACCACAGCTGGAGCTACCGCCGATGACTAGATTAATTTTCAGAATTCTTTAGTTATTTTTCGGATTCTTTGTTTTTCGCTTAATTCCTCACCTGAACATAACCAACCTCCCGTTACTTCGATCCACAACAGGAATAGCGAAACGCTAACAACCATATCACAATCTCCATCGATCACAAGGATACCCCCCCACTACCTTGTTATGTGGTTAATTCTTAGCCTAACTTGATTTATACCCTAGTATATCCAACTCTGCAAATGGAATTTCCCCAAATGGTGATGGTCTCATAGAAATTGAACGACGGAGATACAAATCAGTCAACCCACAGATGAGCGTGATGACTTAAACAACTACCCTACCCCATATATTGCAAGAGCCGCTATCCCCTGAGAGTTCTACTTTTATAGGAATCTTTTCAATAGCCTTTGCATTGGCCAATGCTTACTGTTGAATGCGATATCTAATTACTACTACCGACTTAGACAAATCTATCGTTCTTTTATCACGATGACACTACACCTTTGCTTCTCAATGCAGAAACTCCGACAAGATTGGGCTCTAGCTTAGATAATTTGTTAAAATCGATTTTTGATTCTTGGTGATCACTTCTTGAACTCTGAATATGGTGATATACTGTCAATACAACTGTACCATTTCGGTCATATTTTCACGTCCTCATAATGAAAACTCTTAACTGCGTATGTGCTATTTCTAATTCATCCGCACGACTTAGTTTAACCCTTTCGAATTTGGTTGCTTACCAACTTGACTAATCGCAAACTCATTTAAGTCCGTGTGTCATAGTGATTATATCCTTACTCACACACGGGCAAGCTCGACAACTTTGGCAGACGTTTCACTTAAACCTTGACACTACAAACTCGTACGACAACCATTTTTCTCTGGTTAATTCTGGTTGTGCCAACACCATCGACGTAACACTTCTATCGGCGAATAACATTCTTTATTTCTTTTTTATACCACTGGCGTACGGCCAACCATATCCTCGACATCGGATAAGTCTTTACTAATGATTCTAAAACAATTATGTATTGCACCAATTTAAACACATTGATTGCAGCTACACTTTGGTGTGTTTTCACGTCTTATCGTGTTGTGCTTTAATGAACACTATAGTTCTTGTCTAACCCTATTCTGCGTGAATCCTCACTTGGCTAAATCACTCTCTATGAACGTTACTTGGAGAGCAACGAGCCATACTTAAGTTCATCAAGTGCATGTGAACAAAGTAAAATTTCCACTTCAGTGAGGGATGACTGGGTCAACACCCTTTCCACGGGAAAGCACCATACTTATGTATACACTATTGACCTCTTTGTTTCGTGTTTACTACCTCACCAATCAAAAGATGGTCATCTAATACAACCAACTACAACTGAAATACCATGATTGATACCTACCAAAAATCTCCCTTTTTTCTGCATGAATGAGTCAACACGCTACCGTTCTGAGGTAAAGGTGCATAATTCCTAACTGGAGCTGAGCAAGGCGACCATTAAGAATCTTATCCACTTCCCCGCATTGATGATCTATCTGACCAACTACAATGGTCAAGCTTCTACTCCAAGATTGATCTGAGATTGGGATATCATCAGTTGAGAGACCGAGACAAAGACATCTCCAAAACGGCATTCAGGACTCGATATGGTCATTACCAGTTCATTGTGATGCCATTTGGGCTAACAAATGCACCCGCGGTTTCCACGGATCTAATGAACCGAGTGTGCAAGCCCTATCTTGACATGTTCGTCATCGTTTTTATTGACAATATCCTAATCTACTCTAAGAGCCAAAAGGAAATGAGCGACATCTGCGTCTTATTATGGAACTCCTGCAGAAGAAACAACACTACCCACGACCTGGAGCTGGGAGGTGTAGTATTTGCACTCAAGATATGGAGAAACTACTTATACGGTTCCAAGTGCATGATTTACACCAATTACAACAGTCTCCAACACATACTTAACCAAAAGGGGTTGAACATGGGACAACACCGATGGGTTGAACTTCTAAATGATAATGAGTGCGTTATTAACTATCATCCGAGCCAAAGCTAAGGTTGTAGCCGACGCCTTTAGCCGAAAAGAAAACAAGCATAAACGAGTTCGTGCGTTGCAACTTAAAATACATTCGAACCTTCCCAAGCAAATTCGCAATGCTCAAGCTGAAGCACTAAAGGAGGAGAACCTCCTAGCTGAATCCATGCGGGGCATGGAGAAACAACTAGAAATCAAATCTGATGGTATTCACTACTTCATGGAACATATATGGGTTCTATCCTCCGAAAACTTGTAAGAGCTTGTGATGGACGAAGCACACATGTCTCAATACTTGATACATTCTGGTTCTGACAAGGCGTATCACGATCAGAAGGCACTATACTGGTGGCCTAACATGAAGGCAATCATAGCAAAGTACGTAAGCAAGTGCTTGACCTGAGCTAGGGTCAAGACTGAGCATTAAAAGTCCTCTGGATTACTTCAACAACTAGAACTACCAACACGGAAATGTGAGCAAATTTCCATAGACTTCGGTACCGGACTACCCATAACTCAAAGTAGAAACGACATTATCTGTGTGATTGTGGACCGCCTGACTAAATCTGCTCACTTCCCCGCGATCAAAGAAACCAAAAAATATGACAAGCTTGCCAGTTTATACTTGAAGGAAGTAGTCTCGCGGCACGTAGTGTCGACCTCTATCATCTCCGATCGTGACCCTCATTTTGCGTCTTACCTGTGGCAGTCCATGAATAAATCATTTGGCTCGCGTTTAGACATGAGCACGGCTTGTCACCCCCAAACCGATAGTCAGACCGAACGCACCATCCAAACCGATAGTCAGACCGAACGTACCATCTAATTTCTAAAAAAACAGTTTTTTTTTTCATTTACGCCAGCCGTAAATGCTATAAAAAGTGATGTAATGCTTATGTCATCATCTTTTTACAGCTGCTGTAAGAGTCCGAAAAACTGCACTTTGAATTTTTTTTAATTTTCTTACGGCAGTCTTTTCTAACATTATAATCTAGGGGTGTGAAGAAAATGAGGCCAAAACTCGCACGGGAAGGCCGAGTTCTCTAAGTTCTCACAACTCGAAGAGGTTTTCTCTTGATGTTAATACTATATATATATATATATATATATATAAGATTCAAAAATCCTCTTCATATATGCCTATAGGTGTATTATAGTATATATAACATCGTATTGTATAGTTGTTGAGAAGCGGTAGTATAGGTCCTGTATAGGCTTATAGGTGTAGTATAGCTCTCGAATAGGACTATAGGTGTAGTTTAGGTCCCGTATATGCCTATAGGACTATACAAGACCTATAAGGGACCTATACGAGACTTATACTACACTATACTATATTATATGATACGATATGATACAACACCTGTATAGCCCTATAGGTGTAGTATAGGTCCCGTATAGCACTATTGGTGTAGTTTAGGCCTATAGGCCTCTGAAAGACCTATAGTGAACCTATACGAGACTTATACTACACTATTTGATACAATACCAAACTATCCGATACGATACGATACTATAGGATACGATACAACACTCGTATAGGCCTATAGGTGTAGTTTAGCTCCCTAATGACCTATAGGGAACCTATACGAAACTTATACTACACTATATAATATGATACAAAAGTACAAGATACTATACGATACAATACAATACTATACGGTGCGATACAACACCCGTATAAGCCTATAGGTGTAGAATCCTATAGTAACGTGTCATATTGTATCGTATCATATAGTATCGCATAGCTCCCCTATTGGTTTTGTATAGTCCTATAGGTATATAGGGGACCTAAACTACACCTGTAGTCCTATTCGGGACCTATACTACACTTATAAGCCTATACAGAACCTATACTACACCTATAGGCCTATACAGAGTCTATACTACAACTATACGATATAATATTATACTATAACACACCTATAGGTATATACGGGCCTATACTACACCTATAAGATATGATACGGTATTACATTTTACGATATGATAGGATATGATACTATACTACCCTATTGGACTATATGGGACCTATACTACAACTATACGATACGATGCAATAGTATACAATACTATAATACACCTATAGGCATATATGGGACCTATAATACACCTATACAATACTTATTATAGAACTTTTCTAAAATGAAAAATACTATATAGAAATGTTTAAAAAACCTTTATATACGCCACATATACCCTATACGAGGCATATATGATGGGTTAGAAATACCATTTTACCCCCGGTTTAGGCTGCGTATAGGCCCCAAACAAGGGGTAAAATGGTTTTTTCCCTATATGTATAGGTCTATACGAGGCATATAGGACATGATATGACAAAATCAGAGATTCTCTTGAAAATTGAAAAAGGTGGGTTATACATCCTACCCCGTACATGCTTGTACGAGGCATATATATGGGTTCCAATAGGTGTGCAAATAGGCAAATGGGTGTGCAAATATGTAGACCATTTTCAAATTCTGATCTCTGTAACAGCTTCTTCTTCATCATCAAAACCCTAATCTCAAATCCCCTATTTTCACCCAAGATTCACTATCATTTTCACCAAAATTCCATAATTCCATTTCAAATCCGACTCTAAATGCGTCTCTAACCCCTAGAATTCTATTAAAACTCCTCCAAAAAATGAACAGAAACACTCGAGTCACCAGGGTCCACCGGTCACCAATCCTACAAGTCATAGCATTGTTCCAGCTTATGCAACAGGCTCGGACGACTTCTTCCTAACCATGGGTTCCACGTTTCCCTTTCAGACTCGATTAACTCGGCGTATGCTTCTCTTTCTGATTTGATTAACTCAACGTATGTTTCTCTTTCAGATAGCGATTAGGATCATATCCATACTAACTAGTTGCAGTTAATGCAGTTTGTGTATGTTGAAAAGTTTGAGTTTGATTCTTTTGTACTGTGTGATTCTGGAGTACGGTCGATTCAGGGGCGAAATCCATTTGTTGGAAGTCCTAAAAAACTTATTGCTAGGATTTCGAGTGCGAAGAGAGTGTTTGTCATTCAAGCGGTCGAGGACCCAGATGGTTTGGGTGATCCGGTTGTGGTTTATTTGTCTAGTAAGAATGGGGTGGTAAAGGGAATCAAATGAATGAAGTCTGGAATGAGGTTAAGTTTATACATATATTTTGTTTAGAGCAATGGTTTTTCCTTACGTTGGTTATTCGAATTCAGTTTGATTTAGATGAATTCGAATACGAAACGAATTCAAAGAAGCTTATTTGAATTCGGGTCGATTCAAATAAACCGATTTACAGAAAAAAATAAAATTCAAAAAATGATACAAGAATTTAAAATAAATTTTAAGATATAAAAATATTAATATTATTTGAATTATTGTTATTCAAGTTGGGTTGGGTTGGTTCCAGATTCATAAAATCAAGTTAAGTTGGAACTTTGGGTTTTTTGAGTTCGGTTCCAATAATGATTCCTTTTGGTCGTACTCCAGAATCACATGGTACAAGAGAATCAAACTCAAACTTTTCAACATACACAAACTGCCCTAACTGCAACCTGTTAGTAAGTATAAGATCCTAATCCCTATTCGTAAGAGAAACATACGTCGAGTTAATTGAGTCCGAAAGAGAAATATACGTCGACTTAATCGAGTCCGAAAGAGAAACATACGTCGAGTTAATCCTAAGTAACATATGTAGCCAATTATGTCAGCAAAAAACACGGCTTTTTATTTTGTACCCCACATTTTACACTCATCATTTCGACCAAGGGGCCTTTATGATCATTTACACCCAACATTAACAGGAAAAAAAAACAACTTTAGCATTCGAAACTTCATCGAAAAAATAAACAAAAAATAGAGGAATCAAAAATAAATTAAAATCAAATGCAAAATTTAAAATTACACCTTGATATTCAAATCAAGCATCAACCCACTACGTCGGAATCCAAACATTAATCCCATATACACACATCGAATCTAACCCATTGTGCAACAATTTTTAGTATTTTTATTGATAATAAACGTATAAAAATATAACTTGTTTCGCCTAAAAAACACTCTCGTCTTCATCGCCATTTGTCGTTCGTCACCATACGACTCCGGTGTTTCGAGAAATCACATCTAGATTAGAAAAATAGATCTAGACTCGCCATGGACAACCAATTTCATATCAAGATTCAGAAAAAGAAAAGGAGTTACCATACGAATCTAGTCTTCGGTTGATTCCCATGGATTTTTGCAAGTTGTTCTTATTTATGACTCGTCATGGATACCCAAATGCGACAAATAGCTTGTATGAATTTGTGTTGGGATTTCAGATCTAAAATATGAAGAAATAAGGATGAGAGATGAATGAGAATGGGGTGGAAGAAATATGGAACTGAATATGAAAATGAGGTGAAAGAGGATGTGATGGAAATATGTCAGGTCTTGTGGAATGTTGTGACAACTCACATTTTCAAGGACACTTTATGTACTAGTTTCTATGATATTTATGTGTATGTGTGAGTGAATGAGTTACTTTAATAAATTGTTTGGTTTAAATTGTTGGTTATACTTGAATAGTAGTGAAGTTGTGAGATTATGTGTGTTATATGCTAGTCACGTTTGGTCCCGGATCGCACAATTGCTTATCGGCCGCACTAACCATGTGAGCTTCTTGAAGCCCAAAGTTTTAAAACCCAAACCAAGCCCAAACCCATTCCCTTGGTACGCATATATGCATGAGGGATGCATATCATTCCTTCTTTCCAAACATTATAAACCCTAGAACTCTATCCCCTCTCAAGTCGACGGCAGCTTGTTGGTTCGAAGCCTCATTTTCTCGAAGTTTGCCTTTCGCATCTAACAACAACCATCACTCGGTTAGTATGGATTATCTCTTGGTTGATTTATATTTTTGCCAATCCTGATTTCGTGTTTACATGTCTAGCCGAACATGATCTAGGGTTGTTAGGCACTATGTTGATTTACGAATGAATCATGAGCATAGTGTAGGTAATTCGTGTGTATGATAACATGATTTTTATGTTGTAATGGTGTTAACTTGTTTCAGATCTGAATTGGAATATAATCTATGTAAATCACTAATGTGAAGGTTGCACATTAGACAACTAAGGGCTAATAGGGATGGTTAAACCAATTGTATGAATTCAGGAACATGCGTACAGTCGAATTTTCAAGTGTGTGATTTGTTTTGGTTGATTGGTTTATTATTTGATTGGTTAATCGATGATTGGTGTTTTTGGAAAATTGATAATCATTGTTTGGGGTTCAAAGAGGAAACAACCACATTAATGGCAGATCCTACAATTTAGGACGGTTACAAACTGACCAAGAAATCACTTGGTCAATCGCACTAGAGGACTCGGGTCACACAAGGGGGTTGGGATCGCACAAGTCAGTCCAGTCGCACAAGTCAGTCCAGTCGCACAAGCATGTTTGGCCAAACATCTCACTGGGCTGCACCCTGGCCCACTAACGAAACATCAGTCGCACAAGTCCAGTTCAATCGCACATGTTGGGGATTGGACTACAGATGTCGGGCCGAACCTTCGTGTTGGACTACACACACACACTTTAACTTGATCACACATTTTGTTGGCCTGTAAATTGTTTGGGCCGCACGAATTCATGATATGATTTAACTGTTGAATGTTTTGATTGAACAATGGATTTATGATGAGAGTATGATTATGGCCGATTATGTGTTATGTGAAGACATATGTACAACGTGTTGCTATGAAACTCGGTATATGTGAAACTAATGGATTACGGTAATCATACTAGGCTTTGATTAACTAAGTGTGAACAAGTAATAAGTCTAACCGAGCAAACCAAGTTGAGTTCACTTCTCTCAAAACAAGCATGCGTCTGGTGGGGACAATCAAACAGGCAAACAAGTAAACGGGTTTTCATAAACCCACATCCTCGTAGGGGATGTGAGGCATTTTCCATAAACCCATACCCTTGTAGGATATATGAGGCGGTTTTCAGTAAATGTTGATGTTGGATAATACACTCACTTTCTATCACTTAAGTCCCATCATACTACCGGGTTAGTTACTTGTAGGGCAACGGGGTTATTAGTTGATAGCGCTATTAGGTTTGGCACCCTCACGACGTACCTGGATAGGACGGGCATGAACTAATAACTTTAAAATCATGACCAATGTTTGATAGAGCATTGGAGAAGGGCAAAAAGGGATGTCTGCGGTATCGAGTTATTATCAACATAAAGTCAATACTTGGTAACAAACGGTTAAACTAAACGTGAACTCGCCAGCTTTCCCTGATACACTTTTCTACATGCTTGCAGGCCCTTAGGTACAAATACATGGAACTTGCTGTCTCGGATGCTGGAGTGGTCATGGGTCGTGGCAGCTGGAATGCTTTTTGAAGTTTTATTGTTTTAAACATTTCGTTAAACTTAATGAACAAACTATTATGATTCCGCTGGACATGTTGATTTCCTAAACTGATGTTTGAATTATACTTTATCGTTTAATGAAAGTTTTGTTTTACTTATGGTTCAATGTGATTAGTGGCTAGATCCTGGTACGTCACACGCCTCGCGGGGGTTTCTGCTTGTGGTATTTTTGGGGGTGTGACAGTTTGGTATTAGAGCCACTGGTTATAGTGAACTAGGTTTTAAAACATTTTCATAAAACCAAACTATAACCAAACAGTATAAAAAACGACCATGACACTCAGCTCCAGATTGCAAGGTTTGTCCTCTGTTTACTTCATGCATTACTTACCTAGTATACGCACACACCCACGACTTGCATGAAACTACATACTAGACCCTATGACGTGATTGCATGTACTACTTGTTTAAGTGTTACTTGTTAGTGTCGCACTACCCTTCGACTTCTGTGATTTCTAGTTCCGTAATGACTTTCGTTCTGTTATTCGAATGTGAGGAATCTTTTAGCACGAGTTAAGAGGCATTGAGATGAGCATGCAAATTGCCATGTTATTATAGGTGCACACATAATAACAACGTGAGGTGCATGTGAATCCCAGTGAGGCTTAACAAGTGTAAAAGGGGTTCTATTCCACTTTCCGTATAATGATAGAGTTTCTCAAATCCCTAGAAGTCGTAGTGATGGTCGACTTCTACTTAGTTGTGATCCTCATTCTTTCCACTCTTTTCTTATATAGAATCATGCGCGGTCGTGGCGGACGTAATGGTGGACGTGGAGGTGGCCGCGGCGGTGGATGTGGCAACATTGTGATGACTCAAGCAGAGTTGACTGATCTCATTAACACACGAGTAGCTGAGGCCTTGGCAGCTCAGCAAGCTGGTATGATACATACCAGATAAAGCATAGTCCTAGGTCATTTCACCCGATTCTTATTCGTGCACACTTTCTTTTGTTTTAGGTCAACCTCTGAACCAAAACCAGAACAATCCACCTATGTGTACGTTCAAAACATTCATGGATTGCAAGCCTCAAACTTTCAGCGGGACTGAAGGTCCCGTGGGACTGCATCGATGGTTCGAGAAAGCTGAATCTGTTTTTGCTATGTGTAACTGTCCATCTGGGGACAGGGTGAAGTTAGCTTCGGGCACCTTTGAGGATGGTGCCTTGAACTGGTGGAATGCTCAAGTTCAGATGCTAGGCATTGAGATGGCGAATGCGACAACTTGGGACGATTTTAAGGAGTTGATACGGGAAGAGTACTGCCCTCGCGATGAAGCTCAAAAGCTGGAAAACGAGTATTATAACTTGAAAATGGAGGGGTCTGAGATCGAGGCTTACACGAAAAGGTCTCACGAGTTAGCAAACATGTGTCCTAATCTATCCCGACCGCCTCCTCGCAGGATCAAACTTTACATTAAGGGATTGGCACCACAAGTTAAGGGATTAGTCACTGCAGCAAATCTTGACAACCTACCATGGATTATCAGACTGGCTTATAAGATCACTGATCAGGAGGTGGAGCGTGGCTCGCTGCCACCACGTATTGCTACTACTACTGCTGCTACTGTTACCCCCACCACAGACAACAAGCATAAGTGGAATGACACAGATAAGGCGGCTAACTCGAATCAGTCGCAAAAGAAGCCTGACAACAACAACAGTCGCAGTTTTAGCCAGTCATCGTCAGTCAACCAGAATCAGAACAACAGTCAAGCTTTGGGCTCTTATGCGAGGAAACAGCCTAAGTGCAATAAGTGTGGTTTTCACCACTATGGCTCGTGTAATTGAGCATGTCAAAGGTGTGACAAGGTGGATCACATGGCGAAGGATTGTAGAGCTCCGCACCCCAAGCAACAACAGCAACAGCCCCAACATTAGCAGCAAAGGCAGCAACCTCAGCAGAATCGAGGAAATCAAAGGGGATGTTACCAATGTGGAAATGAAGTGCATTTCAAGAAGGATTGACCATAACTGAACCAGAACGCCAACAACAATAATGGTGGGAATAATAATCGCCAGAACAACAACAACGCAGGGAAAAACAATGGGAATAACGGTGGGAATGGCGCATGTGGGGGAGTGTTTACTATTGCAGCTGGTGATGCAAGGAATGATGGCAACGTCGTGACCGGTACGTTCTCCATCAATGGTATTTTCGCTTCTGTATTATTCAACTCTGGTGTTGACTGGAGTTATGTGTCTTTGGGGTTCAGTCATCAGTTAGGGTTAACTCCAACACCTCTCGATGGCAGGCACGTAGTAGAATTGGCTGATGGGAAGTCAATTGGAGCCTCACTTGTTCTTTTAGGGTGCAAGCTTGATCTCTTGGGTCAAGTGTTCGATATTGACCTTCTTCCCGTCACACTTGGTAGCTTTGATATAGTTGTTGGTATGGATTGGTTGTCAAAATACCGAGCAGATATACTTTGCAAGAAGAAAATCGTGCGTATAGCCCTCCCTGGTGGGGAACCGTTATCTGTCCAGGGTCACCGAAGTGGTGCAACCGTCAGCATCATTTCATCCATGAATGCCCAGAAGTGTTTACGGAATGGCTACCCCGCTATTCTTGTGCTCGTTACCGATACTCAGCCTGAAGAGAATTGAGGATCTACCAGTTGTTCGTGAGTTCCCTGATGTTTTTCTCGAGGAATTTCTAGGTTTACCTCCACATCGTCAGGTGGAGTTCTAAATTGATCTTACACCAGGAGCAGCCCCGATTGCTCGTGCACCTTATCGTCTTGCACCTGGAGAGTTGTAAGAACTGTCTAATCAACTCCAAGAACTGTTGGATAGGGGTTTTATCCAACCTAGTTCTTCGCCTTGGGGAGCCCAAGTGTTGTTTGTAAAGAAGAAAGACAGATCTTTCCACATGTGTATTGACTATCGTGATCTCAACAAGGTGACAGTCAAGAATCCTTACCCCTTACCCTATATTGACGATCTGTTTGACCAATTGCAAGGGTCAAGCTTCTACTCAAAGATCGATTTAAGGTCGGGCTATCATCAGATGAGATTCCGAGAGGAGGATGTTCCCAAAACAGCCTTCAGAACGATGTATGGCCATTACGAATTTCTGGTTATGCCATTCGGGTTAACCAACACACCAGCAGTATTCATGGATCTCATGAACCGCGTATGTAAACCATACCTTGACGATTTTGTCATCGTGTTTATCTATGACATTCTGATCTATTCTAAGAGCAAGGAGGAACACGAACAGCACTTGCGTCTTATCTTGGAGCTCCTGAGGAAGGAGCAGCTTTATGCGAAATTTTCTAAGTGTGACTTCTTGATTCGAGAAGTACACTTCCTTGGTCACATAGTCAATGAGCTGGGAATACACGTGGATCCCGCCAAAATTGAATCTATCAGGAATTGGGCAGTGCCAAAGAATCCTTCGGAGGTGTGACAATTCCTGGGTCTCGCTGGGTACTATCGTAGATTCATTGAGGGGTTTTCTAAGATCGCTCAACCTCTCACCGCCTTGACACAGAAAAGTGTAGTGTATTCCTAGGGAAAGAAACAGGAAGACGCCTTCCAGCTTCTGAAGCAAAAACTCTGCAGTGCACCGATTCTGTCCTTACCCGAGGGTACCAAAGATTTTGTGGTGTACTGTGACGCCTCTATTCAAGGTCTCGGTTGCGTGCTGATGCAATGCGAGAAGGTGATAGCTTACGCCTCTCGACAGTTGAAGGTCCATGAAAAGAATTACACGACTCACGACTTAGAGTTGGGGGCCGTGGTGTTTGCGCTTAAAATCTGGAGGCATTACTTGTACGGGACTAAATGCACTATTTATACCGACCACAAGAGCCTTTAGCATATCTTTGACCAGAAGGAATTGAATATGCGACAGCGTCGCTGGGTAGAACTCTTAAATGACTACGATTGTGCAATCAAGTACCATCCAGGTAAAGCTAACGTAGTAGCTGATGCCCTTAGTCGAAAGGAAACGAAACCCAAGCGTGTCCGCGCTCTGTAGCTCACTATCCACTCTAATTTACCTTATCAGATCCGTTCTACTCAGGCTGAAGCATTAAAGGAAGGAAACCTGGAAGCTGAATATTTGCGGGGCATGGAGAAACGACTCGTGGAGAGATCGGACGGCATTTACTACTTTATGGAGCGGATATGGGTTCCTTTGTATGGTAATCTTAGAGATCTCGTGATGGAAGAAGTGCATAAGTCTCGATACTCTGTTCACCCAGGTTCTGATAAGATGTATCAGGATCTTAAAGTCTTGTACTGGTGGTCGAGGATGAAAGCCCACATTGCAACGTATGTGAGTAAATGTTTGACTTGCGCGAAAGTCAAAGTAGAATACCAGAAACCCTCTGGTTTGCTTCAGCAACTAGAAATACCCATGTGGAAATGGGTGCAAATTGCCATGGATTTTATCACTGGCTTACCAAGAACTCAAAACAGAAATGATACCATCTAGGTAATCGTTGACCGCCTCACGAAATCTGCGCACTTCCTTGCGATCAAGGAAACTGATAAGTTCACACAACTTGCTGCCATTTACCTTAAGGAAGTGGTTTCTAGGCATGGGGTGCCAACCTCTATCATCACTGATCGTGATCAGTGTTTCATATCCGATTTAAGGCAGTCGATGCATAATTCATTCGGTTCAGGTCTTGACATGAGTACTGCTTACCAGCCTCAAACGGATGGTCAAAGTGAACGAATCATCCAGACACTTGAAGACATGCTGCGAGCATGTGTGATCGATTTTGGTAAAGGTTGGGAGAAACACTTGCCTTTGATAGAATTCTCCTACAATAACAGTTACCATACCAGTATACAGGCAGCTCCGTTCGAAGCTTTATACGGACGGAAATGTCGATCTCCTCTCTGTTGGGCTGAAGTGGGTGACAGCCAAATCACAGGTCCAGAACTTGTGCTTGAAACCTCCAAGAAGATTGTCCATATCAGAAATCGTATGGCGGCAGCGCGTGATCGCCAGAAAAGCTACGCTGATAAGCGTAGGAAACCTTTGGAGTTCGCTGTTGGTGATCATGTCATGCTGAAAGTCTCACCCTGGAAGGGTGTGGTACGCTTTGGGAAACGTGGCAAACTCAATCCACGTTACGTAGGGCCATTCAAGATTCTGGAGCGAATTGGTAAAGTGGCCTACAAGCTCGAGTTACCTGCTGAGTTAGGTAACGTTCATGATGTTTTCCATGTTTCGCAACTAAAGAAGTGTTTATCCGATGAAGCACTGGTGGTACCATTCTAAGAACTAAAAATCGATGAAAAATTGCAGTTTTTCGAAGAACCCATTGAAATTATGGACTGGGAATTTAAGGTCCGTAAGCACAGTCGAATCCCAATCGTGAGAGTTAGTTGGAACTCAAGACATGGACCAGAGTTCACGTGGGAACGTGAAGATCAGATGAAGCTTAAGTATCCTCAGCTATTCCCAACTGACCAATCTAATCCTGATGCAACGGGTGAATTTCGGGACGAAATTCCCTTTCAAGTTGGGGATGATGGGGCACCCGAGGAAAATCCACAGCCATCTTGACTTACGTATCTTGATATCACTTCACTCCTCTGATACTTCTCATCAAATTTCGGGACGAAATTTCTTTCAAGTTGGGGATGATGTGACAACTCGCATTTTCAAGGACACTTTATGTACTAGTTTCTATGATATTTATGTGTATGTGTGAGTGAATGAGTTACTTGAATAAATTGTTTGGTTTAAATTGCTGGTTATACTTGAATAGTAGTGAAGTTGTGAGATTATGTGTGTTATATGCTAGTCACGTTTGGTCCCGGATCGTACAATTGCTTATCGGCCGCACTAACCATGTGGGCTTCTTGAAGCCCAAAGTTTTAAAACCCAAACCGAGCCCAAACCCATTCCCTTGGTACGCATATATGCATGAGGGATGCATATCATTCCTTCTTTTCAAACATCCCTAGAACTCTATCCCCTCTCAAGTCGACGGCAACTTGTTGGTTCGAAGCCTCATTCTCTCGAAGTTTGCCTTTCGCATCTAACAACAACCATCACTCAGTTCGTATGGATTATCTCTTGGTTGATTTATATTTTTGCCAATCCTGATTTCGTGTTTACATGTCTAGCCGAACATGATCTAGGGTTGTTAGGCACTATGTTGATTTACGAATGAATCATGAGCATTGTGTAGGTAATTCGGGTGTTTGATAACATGATTTTTATGTTGTAATGGTTTTAACTTGTTTCAGATATGAATTGGAATATAATCTATGTAAATCACTAATGTGAAGGTTGCACATTAGACAACTAAGGGCTAATAGGGATGGTTAAACCAATTGTATGAATTCAGGAACATGTGTACAGTCGAATTGTCAAGCGTGTGATTTGTTTTGGTTGATTGGTTTATTATTTGATTGGTTAATCGATGATTGGTGTTTTTGGAAAATTGATAATCATTGTTTGGAGTTCAAAGAGGAAACAACCACATTAATGGTAGATCCTACAATTTAGGACGGTTACAAACTGACCAAGAAATCACTTGGTCAATCGCACAAGAGGACTCTGGTCGCACAAGGGGGTTGGGATCGCACAAGTCACTCCAGTCGCACAAGCATGTTTGGGCTAAACATCTCCCTGGGCTGCACCCTGGTCCACTAACGAAACATCAGTCGCACAAGTCCAGTTCAATCGAACATGTTGGGGATTGGACTACAGATGTCAGGCCGAACCTTCGTGTTGGACTCTACACACACACTTTAACTTGATCACACATTTTGTTGGGCTGTAAGTTGTTTGGGCCGCACGAATTCATGATATGATTTAACTGTTGAATGTTTTGATTGAACAATGGATTTATGATGAGAGTATGATTATGGCCGATTATGTGTTATGTGAAGACATGTGTAGAACGTGTTGCTATGAAACTCGGTATATGTGAAACTAATGGATTACGGTAATCATACTAGGCTTTGATTGACTAAGTGTGAACAATTAATAAGTTTAACCGAGCAAACCAAGGTGAGTTCACTTCTCTCAAAACAAGCATGCGTCCAGTGGGGACAATCAAACAAGCAAACAAGTAAACGGGTTTTCATAAACCCACATCCTCGTAGGGGATGTGAGGCAGTTTTCACAAACCCATATCCTTGTAGGGGATATGAGGCGGTTTTCAATAAATGTTGATGTTGGATAATACACTCACTTTCTATCACTTAAGTCCCATCATACTACCGGGTTAGTTGCTTGTAGGGCAACGGGGTTATTAGTTGATTGCGCTATTAGGTTTGGCACCCTCACGACGTACCTGGATAGGACGGGCGTGAACTAATAACTTTAAAATCATGACCAATGTTTGATAGAGCATTGGAGAAGGGCAAAAAGGGACGTCTGCGGTATCGAGTTATTATCAACATAGCATAAGTCAATACTTGGTAACAAACGGTTAAACTAAACGTGAACTCGCCAGCTTTCACTGATACACTTTTCTGCATGCTTGCAGGCCCTTAGGTACATATACATGGAACTTGCTGTCTGGGATGCTGGAGTGGTGATGGGTCGTGGCAGCTGGAATGCTCTTTGAAGTTTTATTGTTTTAAACATTTCGTTAAACTTAATGAACAAACTATTATGCTTCCGCTGGACATGTTGATTTCCTAAAATGATTTTATCGTTTAATGAAAGTTTTGTTTTACTTATGGTTCAATGTGATTAGTGGCTAGATCCTGGTACGTCACACGCCTCGCGGGGGTTTCCGCTTGTGATATTTTTGGGGGTGTGACAAATGTTGTTGAAAAGGTAGAGCATGTGGAAATGACTATTCTATTCTATCCACCACAAGATCTCTAATACTATGGTGATGTGGAAATGCCTACACTACTTACATTATATATATATATATATATATATATATATATATATATATGGGAAGGTTCTATGCAGAACACTAAATATTGCGAGAACACGCAGAATAAAATGAATCACTAATTTTTTCAATCCTAAAAACCTAAAAAATAAATGAAAATATTATAAATGTAAGATTTATTGTTTCTCACACTAGAATTTAAAACAAAATATGAAAAATCTTCAGTTTTTAAATAACATACACAGATGTAGGTTATGTGTAGGCTAAATTACCTACATGTATGTAGACTATGTGTAGGGAAAAATATATGATTTTTTATGTATAGATAATACACATATGAATGTAAGAAACATAAAATTTAAAAAGATGAACCTTAAATCCCCAAAATTTAGTGATTTAGAGTTGTTCTTTTTGTTCTCGCAATAATTAGTGTTCTGTAATGATCCTTATCCTATATATATATATATATATATAGAGAGAGAGAGAGAGAGGGAGAGAGAGAGAGAGATACTTAGGTTAACGTACAAGAGCCCTTATCCTACATTACGTACGCGATCATCTCAGCCGTCAGATCTTCATCCCACATTGAAATCGCATGTTGGTTTTTTGTAACAATTTCACATGTTGGTTTCTTAACATGCGATTTCATCAAAAATTACCACATGACAAATTGTTACAAAAAACCAACATGCGAATTATCACATGCAAAATTGTTACAAAAAAAGAACATGCGATTTCATCCATGCTATTTTATAACATGCGATTTCACATCGCGTACGTAGCGTACGTTAAGCCATTTTGTACAATACACTTTATTTATATATATATATATATATATATATATATATATATATAGGATAATGCTAGGGAGAAAACCCTCTATTTTGAGAAAACCTTGGAAACCCATCACAAGGCCTACAATTGGCCACGTGTCCCAGCCATCTTCATCTTAGACATTCCAACCCTTTAAACTGGAGGGGCATTTTAGACATTTTACCTAGCATTCTCTCTCCACTGTCAACATGTCATTTCTCTTTTAAAACCTGATGTGTCTCTCTCTCTCCCTCTTCAAATCCATTTGAAAATCAAAATCACAGATCTTCTTCTCCCTTTCTTCTATACCACCTTGATCATGTCTGCATTGGTAAATAAAAAGGCAACCATTTCCATCACCATTCTCATAACGGAGAACACAATCTCAGCGATTTGAGTCGTCGTCGTCTCCGTCATCACTCAAATCACATTCTCCGATCCACAACAATGGCGGTTTCTGACAACTCTCGTCAATCTCTCATCCCTAATTTCATCTACACTTCTTCAAGTTCTCCTAGCAGCCTGTTAATGACGAAAACATCAAACACTAGCTTGTTTCCTTCAACTTCACCGGCTAAACAGCAAAATAGCTTCGTGATTCCTGCTCCGAACGAGCCTCTCGGCAAGATCGAGATGTATTCTCCTCGGTTTTATGCTGCTTGTACTGTTGGACGTATTCTCAGCTGTGGACTCACTCATATGACAGTTACTCCTCTTGATCCTGTGAAATGTAACATGCAGGTAACTGATTTTGTTCTGATCTGGTTGATTTTATGTAGTTTTTGTTGTTTGAAGGTAGATTAGCGTGATTTCTTATGCTATTGTGTTATGATGTTCTTCTTCATGGTTGTTTAATGTTTAGTGATAGCTGTTTCGGATCTATAGGTTGTAGTTCGTTCCCGTTGATTTGATTTTTGTTGTTTGAAGGTAGATTTGTATCGTTTTGTATGATTTCGTGTTATGATGTTTTTTTTCTATATAGCTGTTTAATGTTTAGTGATGGCTGTTGTGCATTTGATAAAGACACTGGTCATTTCCGGCTATGATTTGTGCATTTGATTTGATGTGTTAAATCGTATATATTCAGGACAATCGGTTTAACTAGAGAGTTGTATCGTTGAGTGTAGCCTTGGTATTTGTATAGTCTGAACTCCTATTTCACAGCTAAACCAGAGTAACATGTATGTGTTTAAATGTTACATGAAAACACATTTTTATAACACTTTTTTTTCATTATTCTCTTCATTGTATCCTTAGTTGATGTTGTTTTTTTCATTTTCAGCCGATACACATGCTGCTTCCGATGAAGTCCGTAATCCAAAAATGCCTTCCTATGGTTCTGGATCTAATCAACTGCCCTGTGATGGTTCGGGGTCTAATCAAATGCCTTCTGATGGTTGTATCTTTGTCTGTTTTTTCTTTTCTTTTTATTGATTTTCCTGGTTCTACATGATGACAAGCCCGACACAAAACAATGAAGAACGTGTTTTTCATCATGTTTATAAAACTGGTACGTTTCGTTGATAATTATATTAGTTTACATCGTCATACCCTAATACATGTTACACTTTATACTATTAGACATAGCCATACAGTTTAAATTATTATAGTTATGACGTGTTTAACACATGCCCGATTTTTTTATTTTTAGACGTCTAATAATCGGCACATCTGTTTTTAGAAACGAAAAGCCAAGTTTGTCTTACAGCACAACCAACGTAACACGTGTTATAGTCTGAACTCCTGTTTCACAGCTAAGCCAAGTTTGTCTTACAGCACAACCAACGTAACACGTGTTATAGTCTGAACTCCTGTTTCACAGCTAAACCATAGTAACATGTATGTGTTTAAATGTGACATGAAAGCACATTTTCATAACACGTGTTAGATGTTACATGAAAACACATTTTTATAACACTTTTTTCAACGTAACACGTGTTACATGTTACATGTTGTTATAACTTTCCATGTATACGCATTTTTATAAACCTGTAACATGTGTTTTTGTTTATGCAGAAACAACGCCACCACCCTCTGTGTTTCATTCCCTTGCAAGCAATTCATTCACAACACGAGTATAAACTGTATACGACCCGTCAGTGCGTATAGATGTCTCGTGCCACCAAGAGTTGGTCATCACATTGTTAATGGGACTTCTGTTGACTTTAAAATTTTTAGCCAACATATAAGACAACAAAGGTAGCCGCTGAACAGCGAAGGCACACCGTTAATGGAAGCCACCTCAGCTTTTTGTCTTACTGCTCTGTGTTTTCGTTGACTAGTACTATGTAATTTTAGACTCTAATTATTTTGTCCGTCAGGTGTTGTTAAGACTTTTTGGGCATGTTGAAGTCCACTTCAGTTTTTTCTCTTGTAGTCGACCTCTTCTTTAACTCTGCTTTTCTTAAGTTACTAGTGGGACCCACGCATCCATTTCTAGTAGTTTTAACACACGTTATAATAGAGTCTCAACCACATGTCATATCTGCTAAACAGGGTTTTGTATAGTAACCTGCCTGTATACAACAAATGACATGTCAGGTTACAAAAAAATTATAACAGCCGCTTAACACATGTTATGTATCAACACATGTCAGTTTACAGCTTGGTGTTTCTTCATGATCACATGTTAACACACATTATATATCGTTCGAAAAGGGGCGTAACACATGTTATGAATCAACACATGTCAGCTTACAGCTTTGGTGTTTCTGCTGCTGCGTGCACCACTAACACATGTAATACATGTACTAACAACTCTCCCCTGGTACAACGTGACCTATTCAAGGGTCAGTCATTGTCTATCGAGCAATCCATTCGGGCTTGTAGACGTTCTTTCGATGTCTCCATCAAAACAAACCTCTTAAAATATGAAACGAAAACCAAGTGATTACATAAACCCAAAACTAATAACCAAGAGAAACAACCAACTCCAAGTTAATTTTAGACTCTAATTATTTTGTCCGTCAGGTGTTGTTAAGACTTTTTCGGCGTGTTGAAGTCCACTTTAGTTTTTGGTCTTGTAGTCGACCTCTTCTGTAACTCTGCTTTTATTAAGTTACAATTGGGACCCACGCATCCATTTCTAGTAGCATTAACACACGTTATAATAGAGTCTCAACACATGTCATATCTACTAAACGGGGTTTTGTATAGTAACCTGCCTGTATACAATAAATGACATGTCAGGTTACAAAAAAATTATAACAGTCGCTTAACACATGTTATGTATCAACACATATCAGTTTACAGCTTGGTGTTTCTGCATGATCACATGTTAACACACGTTATATATCGTTCGAAAAGGGGCGTAACACATGTTTATGAATCAACACATGTTAGTTTACAGCTTTGGTGTTTCTGCTGCTGCGTGCACCACTAACACATGTAATACATGTACTAACAACTCTCCCCCGGTACAACGTGACCTATTCAAGGGTCAATCATTGTCCATCGAGCAATCCATTTGGGCTTGTAGACGTTCTTTCGATGTCACCATCAAAACAAACCTCTTAAATATGAAACGAAAACCAAGTGATTACATAAACCCAAATTAATTACATAAACCCAAAACGAAAACCAAGTAATTACCAAGCAAAAAAAGCCCTTTTCATAATTACCAGCCCGAGCAGATTCAATCGTAGTCTACACATCCGTACTTTTCATCATAGTTATAACTTGACAAAAAAATACAGATACTATATGTGTGTAATACCAAAAAAAAAAGGAAAACATACAAAAAAATTAAAACATCCATCCATAACCTTTAACTGTCTTCACGACTCAATCACACATCAATAATTACCCAACGCTCTTTGTGTTGGCCCAAATCCACGTTGATGCTTTGAAGGTCCTTCCTGGGCACAATCCGTGTTCCTATCATCGGATATAACAACAACACTATGTCGTCTGGTAATTTTTTGCCCTAATTTATTTCTTCTCTTCCTATATTGTAAAAAGCAAGACAAAATCAGTTTCCATATTCGCAGCCAAAAACCCCTTTTACAGGGACGATTGCACAAGAACTATAACCCTAACCAAATATTACGACTACATTGAACGTGAAATCGATTACAACAACTTACCTTTTACTCGACCCCTTCATCTTCCTTAAGCGTTTGAGTTAAACAATGAACTCATCAAGAACAAAAACCCATATATTACATCATCACTAAACTCTAGCTCATCAACAACACAAACAATCAACAATTCAGGTAAAAGTTCAAGAAAAAGATATAAAAAGCAACCCCTTTTAAGTGAGGGAAGAGACGATGACAAAGCTTTAGGGCTTGTTTGTCTCGGATGTGGTGTTTTTATGCAAGATGGTGATCCTACTCAACCTGGGTATTATTAGAAAAAGAAAGTGGAACTCATAGATAGGTTTGAAGATGAATTTGTTTTGGATGATATAGAAGGTGAGTTAGAAGATATTGATAAATGGAAATTTTCTATTTTGATTAGACATGTACTGCATTGTGCAGTACTCTGTGTATTCCAAAGCCCCAAAAAACCTCTTTTCCAATACCTAAATTGCCCCTCCACTTGTACTTTATGTACTATAAGAATTAATTTAGATTTAATATTTACCCAAAAATATGATTGCCATTGATCTAATTAGATGAAACACAATCAATGGATGATATTGGGTTTCCAAGGTTTTCTCAAATACTTAGGGTTTTCTATCTAACCATTCCCTATATATATATATATATATATATATAGGGGAAGGTTCATTACAGAAAAATATTCTTGCAAGAAGAAAACTAAATTAATCTAGGCCCTATATTTTTTTTGATCAATGGTTGTGAATCAAGACATTATTGTTGTCCACTTTCAATTATTGTTTTAATTAATAATGGTAGAATAGACAATTTGATGTATAACACTATTTTTTTAACGGCCGACAGAAAATTTTATTCATAGTAACAAGGTGCTACACACCAAATATACATCGTTTTACACCAAGAGAAACCAAACCAAACATTATTGCATCCTTACATAACACCTAAATTAAACCGACTCCAATCTTCCCATGTCAATGTATTTACTCTTGACCGATTCTTAATCCATAAAAAAGCCACGACTTTATCTCGTCCAGGGTTCTCGTCAAGTTTGGAGCCACTTGCCCGAATACTATGTTGTTCCTTGTCTTCCATATACACCAAATACCAACCAAAATTATAGCATGAATGACTTTTCTCCTCCTTGAACCCGAGCTTGAGCCATGAAGTGTGAGAAGGTCCTTAAATCCGAATGCTATGATCGGTTGCAACCTAAGCCAACCCGCCAAGTTCTGCCATACCATTTGTGCAAAGTGACACGAAACAAATATGTGATCACATGATTCTACATAGTCGCCACAAAAAAAAACACACATTTGGTTCGGAACCGACATTTCGCCTCGCCAATGCACTTTTAGTCGGTAACCTCTCCATTTCAGCCCTCCAGGCTACAATACAAACCTTCTTAGGGACCCAGTTGTTCCATTCGAAGACATATTCGGGGCTGCTACGTCCAGCAGAACATAATATATTTTTAATACTAGCAACAGTGAATGCACCATCCAGATCGTACTTCCATTTCCAATTATCGGAACCTGCATTCATGGGGCTGCCACTTAAGAGTGATAACAATTGCTGGAACTGGCCGAAGACTTCTGGACCGAGGACAGACTGAGACCAGGCCCAATCCCAAACCGGGCCAATATCACTGTTGATCCACCTGTCCGCAACCAAGCATTCTTTCAGCCTTTCCTCCTTAAACAGTGCTGGGAACTTAAGGTACAGGGGTTCTGGGTCTATCCAACTATCTAACCAAAATTGTATATCTTTGCCATTACCCGCAACTGCTGTAAAAGCTTTTTTAATATCAATACCTGCAACTAATAGAGGCTGCCAAATATTATAAATGTTCTTCCAGGGTCCTGCAACTGAGATCTTTACCGGGATATCGTTCCATTTCCTTGAATTATGATGTATAGCCCAAACAATTCTACGCCACAAACCCGATTTTCTCCGATTTAAACCTCCACCACCACTTTGCTAACATAGCTAAGTTAGCGTCCCTGAGAGATCCAAAGCCCAACCCCCCATATTCAATAGGTGCTATTGTTCTATCCCACGCTACCCAGTTCATTTTGGCTTTCTCTTCGGAGCCACCCCAAAAGAAAACTCTACGAATCTTATCCAAGGCATCTAATACTTTCAGCGGTGCTTTAAACAAAGATAGATAATACGTTGGTAGCGCATTCAAAACTGATTTAATTAGAGTAATTCTTCCACCATATGACAGTGTCTTTGCTTTCCAAATTGATAGCCTACTCTTAAAAATATCAATCACTGATTTCCAATTTCTAGCCAAGTTCATATTCGCCCCAAACAATAAACCAAGGTGCTTAAAAGGGAACGTACCTTGCCTACATTTCAGAATTTGTGCCATACCTTGGACTGTCTCCTCACTAACTCCTACACCGAAAATGCTGCACTTATCGAGGTTGACTTTCAAACCGGAAACAAGATGAAAACACCTCAAAATCCGCCGCAAATTATAAACATTCGATAGAGACCATTCCCCGATAAACAACACGTCATCCGCATAAATCAAGTGAGACAGAGATGGCCCCTCATCTGTTATTTTGATCCCACTAAACAAACCAATCGTAGCCGCTTTCTTCATGATCCCGGTGAGAGCTTCCATTACAATTACAAATAAGAAAGGTGATAAAAGGTCACCCTGTCGGAGCCCCCGTGAGCATTTAAACTCTCGGGTTGGTGATCCATTTACCAAAACTGAAGCTCTTGCTGAATACAGAGTCGCCATCACCCAAGACCGCCACTTGTTTGGAAATTTCATCTGAAGCATAATCGAATCAAGAAAAGCCCAGTTCACAGAATCATACGCCTTATTAATATCAACTTTAAAATACATAGCACTACGCTTAGTCTTTTTTAGCCAACTGTAAACTTCATTGAGGATGAGTGGCCCATCCATAATATTTCTACCTGCCAGGAACGCCGATTGTTGTTTGGAAATCAAACCCCCCACCACGCTTTTAAGTCTATTAACAAGAACTTTCGATATAACCTTATTGATGACACCGATAAGGCTAATTGGCCTGAAATCTTTTGGACTCACCGGATCTTTAATTTTTGGAATCAAGGCCACAAATGAGGAAGTGCAGCTTAAGTTCAAAGAACCCGTGTCATAGAATTTGTTGAACAAATTAACCAAATCATCCCGAATTCCAGCCCAACACCTCTTCATGAACTTGAAATTAAAACCGTCCGGGCCAGGGGCACGATCCCCGTCACAATCCCACACCGCTATTTTGATTTCCTCCACTGTAAATGGACTCTCCAACATCAAGGCATCATTATCCGATATTGAAGCCAAGTTCGGGCAAACCAATGCTGGTCTAACGTTCATAGGTTCCGAAAATTGGTGATCGAAGAACTCGAACAAAGCCTCCTTTATGGACACCGGATTCGTAATCCAAACACCGTCGACCATCAACCCGTTCAACCGATTCGTAATAATGTTGGAATTAATAACTTGGTGGAAGAAAGCTGAATTTTCATCCCCCTCGATAGCCCACTTGGATCTAGATTTTTGTCTCAAGTCTAATTGCTTTAATCTGTCAAATTCGGCCATAAAGTTTCTACATTCTGCCCTCTCAGCCAACTCCTCCTCCACCAGCATCCTTTCCTCCGCCAGATGTTCAATATTAGCCATCCTCTTTTTTTTTTCTCATCATATAGACCCTGACTGTTTCCTTTTTCCACTTTCAACCATGCTTTAATCTTATTTTTAAGCCACCGCAATTTTATTGCTAGAGCAAGATCTTCAGGACACGAGAACGTGAAAGCACGGCACATTTGAAGCACATAATAAAAAAAACCAGGGAGCTCGAACCATGAATTAAAAAATCTAAATGGAATATGTCCAAAATATGTTTGGACAGTAGATAATACAACTGGACGATGATCCGACGCTACCCTGTCCAGTGCAAGCACCGTTGCATTTGGCCACTGTTCCCTAAATCCCAAGCATACAAGAAACCGATCGAGCTTGCTTAACTTTTTCCCATTGTCGGAAATATATGTGTAGTTCCCCCCACCCATATTATACTCCACCAGTCCGGCTGCAAGGATAAATTGGTTAAACGCATCAGCATTAGTTTCACTGAACTCCGAATTAAGGCGTTCACTAGGATCTCTAACCTCATTAAAATCCCCCATCAATACCCATAAACCTTGCAAGGAATTTCTGACATTCAAAATTTCCAACCACAATGCCCTCCTACTCAAAGCTTCGTTTGGTGCATAAATATTCATGAAATTAGTTCTACGACCTGTTTGCACAAGAAATCCCGACACTACAATAAAGTACCTGTTGTGGATCACATCAACACACCTGAAAACTGATGGACACCAGAGACATGCTAGACCCCCAGATCTACCTTGAGAATTTTCCACTGCTAAATTATATTCTGCTCTACCCCAGAATTGATTAAACATAAACGACTCTGCATCTTGTAATTTAGTCTCCTGAATGGCAATAAAGTGAATCCCATGGCTCGTTTTTAGACTCCGAATCCAATCTGACTTACGGCTACTCCTCACCCCCCCCCCCCCCCCGCAAGTTTATAGAGAGACAATTCATTTGGAACCGTATGTGACACCTTCTTCCGCGACTAGCGCTTTAGTCTGTGGAATAAATCCATTACGATCTACCCCGATAAGAGACCCAACCCTAACTGTTGCTTCTACTTCATCATTGAGATCTTTCAGAGGTTTTGCTACGGGTGAGCCGACAACCTCACAATCATCCACTATACGAACCCCAAGCTCCGATCTTACCTGCGGATTATCCAAAGATTCAGGACAATCAACATACTCAGTGCCGACAGCATCAGCAATACCAACCTTATCCCGAATAGGAGTGTTCAGGTCTATAGGGTCAATTGAGGATCTATCCTGCTGAATAAACAACCTTTGGGTGGGCCCCTGAGTGGATCCAATAGAAGGTGGGCTACGGTCCTCCCTAATCCTTTTGCCTAAGTTTGGAACCTGGACTGGCCCAGTATCATCCAAAGCTTCATTGGGCCTAGAAGTGAAATCCCCAGAGTTTACGAAGATAGGCCCACCACTAGAAGCATTTACTGGAGTCCCCTGTTTGTCTGTTTGTACTACATTAATTACTTCTTCATGCGCCGCCCCAACCATATTCCCATGCAACTTTTCCGACTTCCAACCAATATTAACTGAAGAAACCGTTTGATCTCCCATTGACTTGTGAAGACCGGGTGACTGTTCAACATCCACCGGTTGTTCATCTCCCACCGGCACATTTTCCGACCGGCCAGACTTCCAGTCATCCTCCTGTCGACAATCATGGTTATCCTCGTTCCGACTGATCTCACCTTCTTCTAGATCCTCCGTGTCTACTAACTCCTCATCAGAGTCCGACTCCATTTCCGAATCTGATTCCTGAGACCCTAACAATGATGAATGACGGAGGGGGAGAGCCGGATGATGGTGGTCCTAACAATGATAAATAAAGGGTTACTCCAATCTCATTAATGCCACCATAATTTTCTCCTTCACCATCATTAATGTTTTGGGTCCTACACCAATTTTATAAGGAGTGACTAAATTATTTAAAGTGTTGTGTCCTACACATATAATATTATATGTCGTAAAATTATTTAAAAGTGTTGGGAACCTACACCAAAGCATTGTTTTCTTGGTGTAGGAAACGTTGTTAGTATGGTGTAGAAAACGTTGAATATGTAGGATAATGTGCATGAATGTTTTTATTGTGTAAGGTGCACAACTATTTTATAGTATAGACTCATTAAATGATTAGGGTTTATTAATTTAAATAGCAAAAATAAAGGGTAGACTAATTAAATGATTGGTTTAAATTACCTTTGTACCCTTTTATTCTTTTTATTCTTAATTTGTGATTCTTTTTATTCTTAAATGATTGGTAAGGTTCATGCGAGAACCACCTTTATTGCGAGAACCGTGAGAACCAATGTGAACACAACCTAAAATAGCTAAAAAAACCTAAAAAAACATAAAAAAAGCTAACCCCCCCCCCCCCCCACAAAAACCTAACCCCCCCACCCAAGCTAAAATGCTAAAAACTAAACCACCAAAAAACCTAAAAAAATCAAAAAAAAAAAAATCTAAATTTTTTTTTTTATATTTTTATGTTAAAATCGCTACTTTTAGTAGCCAAAAATTTTTTTTTTAAAAAAAAAAAATTTAAAATTAAATTTTTTTTTTGCTACTAAAAGTAGCGATTTTAACATAAAAAATATTAAAAAAAAATTTGTGTGTTTTTTAGTTATTTTTAGACATTTTTGGTTGTGTTCACATTGGTTCTCGCGGTTCTCGCAATAAGGGGTGGTTTCTAACGGATCTTTGTCCTATATATATATACATATATAGTTTAAACTCTTTTTTTGTTTTATGTATTAATTTGTTTTAATAAATAGGTAAAAAGACTAATTTGTCCTCACATGAGGCCCATTTGGTCAGATTTAACCATAAAGATAATCAGGGTTTAGGGTGTAGGATGGATCGTATAAGGGTTTACAAACATAAGGCACATTTAAAGTAATTTTTGAAGATAAAGGATAAACTTTGCAAACTTGTATAAATATAAAGTAATTTACTCTATTTAAATTGTTTAAATCCTAAAATCTTAAAAGAAAAAGGGTTATGTGTAAAAAAACATGATTGAATGTTTGAAAATTGAATGCCACTTGGGATATCCTAATTAATCCAACTTCAAATTTTCCATCACCTTCCTCATTTGCAGATTAACCGCATAATGCCTACAACTTCCCAAGGTTCACTAATGCCCCTTGGAGCGATGTGTTGGATGTGAAAGAGAGTTAAAAATTCAAGGTGGTATGGGACGTGAAAATTAAACAAACCATTACACATGAGCTCGTAAAATCAGTAGATAATAATCTTAACTATCACTTAGCATGCACTGAATTAAAGCTTTAAGTAGTAAATCAAAGTACAACTAGTACTATGAATCGCGCCTTACGACACGTTAAACACAAAAAATTGATGTTCTTGAAACTTTATAAAATAAAACCGGCTTCCACTATTCTCACACCCATAAATCTTATTTTCACATTTTTTTCACTCTATCTCTCTCTATACATATCTATGTATGTATAGAGAGAACGGGTGTGTGAATATTAACTCCCATAAAATCAAAACCTTCACGTAAATTCAATCGCGCGTTGTGGCGAGGGAACCACGGAAAAAGGCGCCAAATATTTATAAAACCAAATATTCACGTTAAACGTTGTTAAAGATAAACACGTCGCAATGGCAAAATTGTAGTTTTTGAAACATCATATTTCAAGGTTGTAAAAGGAAAAAAAAAAACGTTAACAAAACCATGAAGCGGACTCACGGGCTTGTGCATTTGTACTTATATAACATGTATATTATTATGCATAACTTTGCTTTGGACAAAATATACACCGAAAAGTAAATAAAAATGAGCACGTTGTGACAATATATTTGAAACCGTATAAAACATCATTTCATTAAAAGTTAAAAGATAAAAAAGAAAATATTAGTGGAACATTTGTCAAGAGATAGTTAGAAAAAATACTAAAGTATAAGGATATAAAGACTAAGCTAAGTTTAAGGGTGTATATTAAAAAATTAAAAAAATATTGAATGAGAGTAAATAGTATATATAAAACTTTATAATTTATACTATTGTACCATTTTTATACAAACTAGTCTTAACCCCCCGTGTTGCGGGCGGGGGCATAAAACCGTGTTGCCGCGAATGTGGGGCGTGAGACGTAAAATCGTGCTAGGTAGCAATCAAACGACAGCCAAAATCGGAAAAAGCGTAAAACAAAATCACGAATTTTTAACATCGAGTGACTCACGTGACGTAAAATATAGACGAAGTTGAATGTATACCGACATGTATTGAAATTTTGATGGGGTAAAAAACTATGAGGGACTAAATATGACCACCAAACACCTTGGTAAGTAACAACCAAACAACGACCAAACTCGAGAAAAACGTAATAAATATCTAACAACGCCATAATTTTATTAAAAAATGAAAATATTAAAGTTTAACGTACAAAAAGAAAAAAAAAGAAAAAAAAAGAAAGAAAGATATAACAAAACACAAAAAAAGGAAAAAAAACCATGTTAGGAATTTTTAGTACAAAGAAAGAAAGAAAGAAAAGAAAAAAAAAAGACAAAACCCAAAAAAAGCCACTGTTCCTCAAAGTGTTACTTATATAACATGTATATTATTATGCATAACTTTGCTTTGGACAAAATATACACAGAAAAGTAAATAAAAATAGCACGTTGTGACAAAATATTTGAAACCGTATAAAACATCATTTCATTAAAAGTTAAAAGATAAAAAAGAAAATATTAGTGGAACATTTGTCAAGAGATAGTTAGAAAAAACACTAAAGTACAAGGATATAAAGACTAAGCTAAGTTTAAGGGTGTATATTAAAAAATTATTGAATGAGAGTAAATAGTATATATAAAACTTTATAATTTATACTATTGTACCATTTACATACAAACTAGTCTTAACCCTCCGCGTTGCGGGCGAGGGCCAAACTCCAGAAAAACGTAATAAATATCTAACAACGCTATATAAAACTTTATAATTTATACTATGAGGGACTAAATATAACCACCAAACACCTTGGTAAGTAACAACCAAACGACGACCAAACTCCAGAAAAACGTAATAAATATCTAATAACGCCATAATTTTATTAAAAAAATGAAAATATTAAAGTTTAACGTACCAAAAGAAAAAAAAGAAAAAGACATAACAAAACACAAAAAAAGAAAAAAAAAAGCCATGTTAGGAATTTTAGTACAAAAAAAGAAAGAAAGAAAAGAAAAAAAAGAAAAGACAAAACCCAAAAAAAGCCACTGTTCCTTAAAGTGTTAGAAATTAATAGATAATATAATTCATTTGTAATAAAGGAACGGAGAGGATTAAATAGGAAGTTTGGCTTAAGTAGGAGATAGGAAACAATGATAGAAAGATATATGACAAAGAACAAATATCACAAGAAAGGGCATTTTCCTCAAAATTATTCTCATTTAACCTAGATTAAAAAAACCCAACATATTCTGGGATAGTGTTGGTTGACAACGATGGTTCTAATTTTCGGATACTGTTGTTTGTTGGAGGAATTAATACATAGTACGTGGTGGTTCAATGAAATGTGCAGATTAATAAAAGACAAAATAGCCAATGATCTCTAGATCAAGTGGTGGAGGACTTGCATTTCTCTTGAGAGATGCAAGTTCGACTCCCACTTGGTGCAGAGTGAGGCACTGGTGGACAATGATAGGAGACCCAGGGAAACCTGGGTTGGATCCTTGAGCCAAACGGGTTTTACCGGTAATTTCACTGTCGTGCCTACGGGCGGGTGGGTTACCGGGTTTTTCCCGGAATTGGTGGTGGACTCGGGTTACTCTCGGAGTATTCCGTTTGTCTAGTGGGTGCCCCGAGAGTGCTCGGGATTGAGTTTGTTGGCCGTTCAAAAAAAAAAAAGACAAAATAAGGTTAGTATGGAGTGAGATGAAAGAATGAAGTGTTTTAGTTTCCATTGCGTTTTACAAAATATTATTAAACATTTCTTATATCATTTGATGTTGTCTTGTTGCGTTTTTTGGAATATATCATTTTAAATATTATTGAATCATCTTCTGTTATCATTTTGTGAGATGCTTGTGCTTATTGTTTTGTTTAATGCATTTCTTTCTTAATTGTTTTTCTTTTTTTTTTTTTTATCTTTTTTAACAATGTAAATGATAGATGTATACCTGATCGACTTTATTGCGTTTTACGAAAGTTTTTTTGTTGAATTTTGGATATGATGGTGTTTTCTAGTCTCGGGTTTAGTTGGTGTTTTTGAAAAACTTTAATAAAACACAATGAAATATATATATTTTTGTGTGTTTCTTGGTTATTGCGTTTTAGAAAGAAAAAAAAAGACATTTTTTTGTGTTTTTAGTCAATTGCGTTTTAGAATAAACACTTTCTTTTGTGTTTTTAGTCAATTGCATTTTAGAATAAACGATTTCTTTTGTATTTTTTAATCCATTGCATTTTAGAAAGAACTCTTTGTTTTGTGTTTTTTATCTATTGCGTTTTAGAAACGAAATTTTTTGTGTTTTTTGTCCATTACGTTTAAAAAAAAAAAACACTTTCTTTTGTGTTTTTAGTTCATTGCGTTTTAGAAAGAACACTTAGTTTTGTGTTTTTGATGCATTGCGTTTAGAAAAAAAAACACTTTCTTTTGTGTTTTTTGTCTATTGCGTTTTAGAAAGAATACTTTCTTTTGTGTCTTTAGTCCATTGCGTTTTAGAAAGAATCATTTTTTTGTGTTTTTTGTCCATTGCGTTTTACGCATCTGGGTTATCGAAAACTTTTCTTCAAAAGTATTGCATTAGTGTGTTCGTTTTAAAGATAAAAAACGTTTGTTTTTATGATGCAATTTTTATAAAAAAAATAATGCCATATGAAAAAGTTATTAACGTTTTAAAAACACGGGGGAATTAGATAAGAGATAAACTATTGACTTGGATGGACTAGAATATCCTTATAAATCTCACGCGCCTCCTTGTTTTTTGTTCAACTAGTTATAAAAACCATCGCCGCGTTGCGGCGAATTTCTTTTGTTATTTAGTCTGTGTTTATATGTGTTTGAAATCACTACGAGCGCGTTACACACGGAATCGCTGACAAGAATAAAAATAAAATGTAGAAAAAAACACTAAAAAATAATCGAAAGAAAATCAACTAAAAAGTTGTATGGTAATGATGTTGTGCGGTAAAAGCCCGTAGTCAGAGATGAGCAAATAGTAATGGGTACCGGTACCGAATTTCCTGAACCGAACGATCCTAAGTACCAATTCGGTACTGACGTTTGGCGTTCCTAGTACCGGTTCCCTCCCGGTTTTTGCCTTCATATACCGATACCGTAACCGGTATTTTCGGTACCAATACTGATTCGGTATCAGTTGGCACCGAGCTCATCCCTACCCCTGAAACTAAAAAAAAAGTTGTACGATACCGTTGGTGTTCGTACGGTACCCCTGATCAGGGATGAATAAATGGTACTGGGTAGCATTACCAAATTTCTCGAACTAAAAGATTATCAAACTCAATCCGGTACCGACTTTTGGCGTTTTATGTACCAGGCTGGTGCTGGTTTTTACCTTCATGTACCGATAACGAACCGGTATTTTCGATACAAGTACTGGTTAACACCAAGCTTATCAGACTTAAAAAGTAAAAGAGATAACAACTATTATAATATTAAGATAATAAAACTAAAAAAACTTGTAAATAATATTTTATTATATTCGGTATCAGTTGGCACCGAGCTCATCCCTACCCCTGAAACTAAAAAAAAGTTGTACGAGCGGTACCCCTGATCAGGGATGAACAAATGGTACTGAGTAGCATTACCAAATTTCTCAAACTAAAAGATTATCAAACTCAATCCGGTACTGACTTTTGGCGTTTTATGTATCAGGCTGGTGCTGGTTTTTACCTTCATGTACCGATAACGAACCGGTATTTTCGATACAAGTACTGGTTAACACCAAGCTTATCAGACTTAAAAAAGTAAAATAGATAATAATTATATACTAATAAAAGAAGAACTGAATGAATAGTGATTTCAACATATATTAATTTATTATCTTCACCTCATTCAAACCCTAGCCCTTACCTATTTTCTCTGCCTCTCCCTCGACCTCTCCAGATTCCGCTCACCGGAGCCGGATTCCGACTAGGTTTCTGGCGACCATCTCCGGCCACACACACGCCGAAACACCCCCTCAACTCCTCTCCGATTTCAACCCCATCCCTGACCTCTGCTCTATCGAAAGGCCGGCCACCACTGTGGTGGTGGCGGTGTCGTACGGCGCCATGGACGCAGAGAGAGAGAGAGAGATAGACGATTAGAGAGAGAGAGACGGAGCGGAGAAAGAGGGACGGCAGAACCGTCTGCCCGGCGGCCGGAAACGCGCGTCACGGTGGCGGTGTTGCTGGTTGGATGCGGCGGCGATGACTCGTCTCAGAAAAACATCATCGCAGTCACCAGAGAAACCCGCAAGACGCCGCAACCATCGGAGACGAAGTCGTTACATCGGAACCCGACGACGGCACCGGGACGCAAACCGAAATGATCAGACCAATCGCTTGGTATACCCTTCTTCCTCCTTTGCTTTCTAGATTAATCCTATTTAAACTCTTATCATATTACAAGTAATTATAACTTGCAACAAGTAAGTTTTGAATATAACCATATCAGTGTTTGTTCGGTTGGTTGTAAATTGTAATGAAGAAGAATGCTAATGTCCATATAAGACAAAAAGCCAACTATACAATCCATTCAATTCTTTTCTTTTCTTTGAGAACTGTTAATTATATTGCATCTAAACAAAAAAAAGAAAAGGAATTGTAAGTTGAAAAAGAGTATATACATATGATTCTGCAGTTGCTTTTGAAATATAGAAGATGAGCTACTGTTAATTTTTACATCATGGAATTTGATAAAGTCCTCACCAATCCATATGGTTAAGGTTGAAATCGAAACAGAGACGGAGACGGAGACGGAGAGGGTAAAGACTTCAAGCAGGTTTTGTTGGCGGCGACGGTTCCATAAGCCTCAACGGCGGCGGCGAACACAGCGTTCAGATCCACGTAACCAACGGTCACTGGATAAAAGTGGTTTGATGAGAATTCCGACGGGAAAAGAACTAGGGTTCCGGTGATACTGGACGACGATTTCAGGTATGACTTCAGGTTGCATGAAACTCTTTCATATAGCTCTGATTTCTATTACTGCCATTGATTCTGGTTGGATGGGCATACAAGGGATTGCATTGGCTTTAAAATATTTGCTTTTTGAAGGCTTGGGAACTGTATTGTTTGGATAATTCTAATATACCTAGAACCAAAGACCTTCCAGTTTTGCATTCTTGATATCCCGAGTTTCGGTAAGAGGAGGTGGAGGTATTGAGCGCAACAAAATTAGATGCACTCGAGTGTCATAAATGTAATAACACTAACAAACCAAGAATGAATATTGTATAACACCAAAAGATGTGTCGATGTTTTGTATGGAAGCCTTCCCAATCCCATGATCTTCACACAATTATAATTTAACAGGTGGAAATTTTCACATATTAGCCTTAGGTATACTTAATTTATTAGTATTGTTTTCATTTTGGTGTATACTTCAATCGGACGCGACGCGTTAGCGGTGCGCCAAAGAAAGAAGGTGTGACGACACCACCAAGTTAAGCACCAAGTCAACAACAGACTGGTAAATTAGCTCAGATTGGACCTTTAGTAGGTTCGGTGGTGTTGTCGGATAGGAAAGATAGCCGGGTTTGGGATCTGGACGGGTCGGATTGCGTTTTAGTTAGCAGTTTGAAAAAGAGGTTGGAGGTGAGAAATTGTGTACAGCAAGATATGTCGTTTGTTTGGAACAGTTGGGTGCCCAAAAAGGCGTGCATCGTGGAATGGCGAGCGGAGCTGGACCGTCTTTAGACAAGGGCTCTTTGGTTGCAAGGAACATAAATATTGACTTCCGACTATATCCTTTGTGTGCTGATGATATTGAGATTGCGGAGCATTTATTTGTTTCGTGTCATTTCTCGCAAACTGTCTGGCAGGTTATTGCTTTATGGTGTAACATTTTATCCGTCTTTGCATTCCGTATTAGTGATATCCTGGAGATGCAGAATTATATCCCTACGTCGAAGAAGAAGAAAGTCCTGAATGTTGTGTTCATTACGGTCTTCAGGTCCATTTGGAAAATGCGAAACGAATCTCTTTTTAGTCAAAAGGTGCCATCAATTGCTAAGGTGGTGGAAGAGGTTAAAACGTTGGGCTTCTTGCGGATTAGAAACAGGTCGCGGACTTTAACTATGACATGGGATGACTAGAGAGCGTTCAATTTGTGTAGTCTTGGGTAATTTTGGTCCTGGGTCTATGTTTTGCTTGATCTTTGGGCTGTAGTATGGTTGTTTTGGTGATTGGTTATGAACCTTGGGGTACACTGTTTGCAAGCTAGCTTCTTGCTACTTTGCATTCTTGGTTTTAGCAGTGAATAAATTTGTTGGTCTTAAAAAATGGTTAATTAAAAATTTTATTATATTTGCCATATTGATCACTTTCTCAGTCCCGGAACACCAAATGTGGCATTTTTTAGCATTCATTGTTTTATTTAAGATATTTTACAATCTTGATAATGATGCTTATATATGATTTATGAGTTGTAATGTAAAACGTACATGATATCACACCAACAACGACCTGGTTGAGCCTGCCGCAACGCGGCGCTATTTGTAAAACTAGTTATTATAATATTAAGATAATAAAGCTAAAAAAGATTGTATATAATATTTTGGGGAAATGGACTGTATCACCCTCAACTATGCAAAATTGGCCAATATCACGCTCAACTTTCAAGTTGGCTCCCACCACCCCCTACTCGACAAGTTGGTGTCACTGTCACCCCTTGGTTAAAAAAAATACTAACTGAGTTAGTATTTTAATCCTATGTGGCAATCAGATGCTGACTTGGAAGCATACGTGGACAGGAACTTGATATATCATCTGTTTACCATCAATTGAACCAATTAACCCTAATTCCCAATCAAACTCATCTTCTCCCCATCAATTGCAGACGAAGTCGAAGAAACCATATCCGTTCTTGCCCTAATACCTCCTCCCCATAGCCGTTCTTCCCCTAATTGCCCATTGAAACATTCAGTCAACATGCCGTCGTCTTCTACCTCTGCTCTAATTCGAAAACCTAAAGTCTTCAAGGTCAATTTGGATGGGAATGTGTACTGTCATCACGACATTGTTGCTGTTCTTCGTGTAGCTGGTCTTAAAAGTGAAAGACATGGTGAAGAATTTTACGGCTGTTATCACTGGCCTGTAAGTTGAATTTGCTTATCAATTTGGTGTTATTTCCATTGCAATTTCCTTATAGTTGTTGTGTTTTGCAGAGAGGGGATTGCAAATTCTTCCTCTGGAAAGAAGATGTTGATAAGATGTTCGTTGAACGTTCATACGGCACCTCAACTCAAGTGACGTTTAAAGACATGAAGATAAAGAACCTTCAATTACACAATATGTTGTTAATAGAAGAGAACAAGAACTTGAAAGCAATGAGATTTGACACAAAGACGAAGTCGAAGAAACCATATGTGCTAACCTTTGTAATTGCAATTGCCATATTGTTGTATTTGTTGAATTAGTATTTATAGATAATGAACTGTTGTGGTATTTAGTGTTTGTAACCATTTGTGCCCACTTGTTATGAAATGAAGTGTTTTGTTACTTTGACTCAATTGGACATCTAAGTTAATGTACATGTTGACCATACTTGCAAGTGATTCAAACTGCATATGCAGCCAAAATGGCTAATGTTTGAACCAAAATTGACAAACTGTGTAAAGCAAAAGTGGCCAAAGTTTGACCAAACAATAGTCAAACTGTAACTAGGTGCATAAATGGCCAAAATATGAACCAAAGTGCAACTGCACTTGCAAGTGACTCAAACTGCATAACTAGGTGCAAAATTGGCCAAAGTTTGACCAATTTGCAGTCAAACTATCACTAGGTGCAGAATTGGCCATATTTTGAACCAAAATGCAAGTGCACTTGCAGAAACAACAGACCAAAGTGCAGAAACATGAGAATCACCAAACCAACACCAAATCAAACAGCAGAATCACCAAAGCAAAACATACAAAACAGAAAGCATGGTCATCAATTTTTTAGTCAACCTATTAAAGTGTACACAATGACCATAATGGAATATGTACACCAATGTGTGACTCAATCAACCACAAAAGTCAAACAACATAGAAAAAGTAAAACAACACAGAAAAACTCAATCAACCACAAAAGTCAAACATCTGGTCATTAGCATCCCTCCCAACAGCAGTTAACAACATTCCTCCAATGAAGGTCTTTAGAAAACACCCATCTAAGCACAACACCTTCCTGCATCCAGCTAGAAACCCTTTTTTAAGACCATCAAAACATACAAACAGTCTGAAGAATGCTTCACATGTGGCCTCTGGATCTAGATTAATGAAACCTGGTGGAGCAGTTTCCAACTTGAAAGTTGATGATGGATTTGCTTTCCTTAATGCATTTAGATATGAACCAATCTTACTGTAATGATCTCTCATAGATCCATGAAGCTTCTTATGTGCACTTTTCTTAGCCTTATAAGCCAACCACTTACTTATAATCACCTTGTACTTTTGTCTGACAGCATTTATGATTTCCTTAGCAGACCAGTGTGGTTTGGCCTTAAATAAAGGTAGGAACTCATCACCTATAAACTTAGCAGTTAGTTGCCTATTCTTTATCATGTTTCTTTGGCAAGTGTGATGGTTTTTCACACTTTTAATCATGTAACACTCTTTCCCTGTGTGCATTGAACAAAATAGATAGAAAGGACACCCTGCTACACACTTGACTACTACACGACCTTCTTGTTTGCTATCACTCTTTGCTATGAAAAGATTCCTGCCATTAGACACAGCATATCTTCTAACTGCCTCCTTAAAGGAATCCCTTGAAGCAAACCTTGTCCCAACTTTCCAAACAAACTTCTTTCAGTTAGTTTCTGCACTTACACTAGGAGCAGTTTCCCTAAACTTTTTACCTCGAACATCATCTTCTTCACTATCACCTGGTGTGGCAACATCACCATCTGATTCTTCATAACTACTGTATCCCTCTACATGTGCACAACCTGCATCATTAGATTCATGCAAATTACCTTCTTTTTCATTATGTTTGATACACTCTTCAAGTATCTTCTTTGTGGCTGCTTCTTCATCCTTGGTAGCTTGTTTAATTGCATCTTGTGATTGTTTCCATTCAAAATCTTCTCTGTCTGAATCTAAGCCAACCAATTCTTCTAAAACCTCATCCTCATCAGAATAACAATCCTCATCATCATCACAACTGGACTCTTCATTGTAATCACTGTCTTCACTGTCCTGTTCTAAATCAGCATCTTTATCACTATCTTGACCAATGACTTCTTCATGTACAATCTCTTTAAGATTTGTTTCCTTATCTATATCAAATGCCCATGAAGCCTCGTGTACTGGTTCTTCAACAACCTGTTTAACAATTGGTTCTACACCTGATGTACTTCCAGATCTAGGGACTTCAGGAGTTGTAAAACATTTACCAGATGCCCTACCCACTTTCACGTGTACTACTTTTTTTCTGGGCTTGGGTACTAGTTTTTTGGGTTGGGCTTGTCGTTTAATGGGCTGGGAACTAGACTTAGGTTTACTGGGCTGGGAACTGGACTGGCAACTGGACTGGGCCTGTGGTTTACTGGGTTGGGAACCATGGTGGGTCTTATGTTCAGACATAATTGGGCTATGTTGAACAAAGACTTCAATGAACGGTTCACCCCAATTTTTAGCCTTCATTGCAAGTTCCAACACATCTTTATCATCACGAAACAGTTTAAAATCACCATTATCCGCATCCATCCCATACATATAAAAATCCCTACTTTCATACTCGTTGGTTTCCAGTGCATAATCACGTAGTTCAAAGTATGCGATATGATCAAAATCCATTTGGATTAACTTAGAATAACCATCAATATACTGAGGTTGATCAAAAGAGAAATCAAGACAACCACCGTACCAAAGCATAACATCTATACGCTCCATAACTTAAATCAGTGTGTAAAATCACAATGCAATCAACCCTAACATAAAGCTTACCTCTTGGGAGTCTGAATTTTGCCTGCAATCGTCGATGATGAAGGAACTAGGGTTTGATCGCCAACATCGAAGTGAACTGGTGAACTGATGAAATGCAACTGATTAGAGAGGGAAATGGGTTATTTGTTGAGGTTCATGTCCACGTATGCTTCCAAGTCAGCATCTGATTGCCACATAGGATTAAAATACTAACTCAGTTAGTATTTTTTTAACCAAGGGGTGACAGTGACACCAACTTGTCGAGTAGGGGGTGGTGGGAGCCAACTTGAAAGTTGAGCGTGATATTGGCCAATTTTGCATAGTTGAGGGTGATACAGTCCATTTCCCCTAATATTTTATTATATGTGTAGTATACTGTTTCATTTGATTCAAATTTTAATTTTAATTAATATATAGGAGAATGTGTAGTATACTGTTCATTTGATTCAAATTTTAATATATAGGAGAATTTTATCCATTTAATTCAAGTCTTTGATTACTCAATTGATGGTGAGTTAAATGCCCGCATAGTCTCTATTCTTTGGTGAAATTTCATCTTTAATCCCCAACTTTTGGAAATTACACGCGTGCTCCCCGTGGTTTGTCAAATTGTTACTCGGATAGCCTTTAGAGTGGATGGCCGTTAGTTTTCATCGTTAAGTCCATGTAAAATTACTAAATGCCCTTACTCAAGAAGAACAATAATCTTTTTATATATTTATTTATGAGACCCACCCACCATCGTCAACCTCCACCCTCAACCACCTACTTCATCTTCATCCTCTACTAATCTCCATCAACAAATTAGTACACATATAATTTCTCTAATACGGCCAACAAACAAATTAGTATACACATGTATAATTCCTCTAAAAAAAAGGAGTGGCACACATAACACGTTGATATTTCAAAGATTACAAAAGCGAATTAGTTCAAATAAGTCCAAACTTGGATACATTATGACAACGTGAACGTACTACGTTCACCCAAATTGATGGCCCGAACAGCATCCTTTGCTAACTCGCTAACGGCCTCATATTCCTCGAACGCTCGTTCCATCATTCTACATCGTGCTAATTCGGGGAGAAACAACCAATAAGAAGTCGCCAACACAAATGCGACAATTAACGGGGCCGTTAACGGTCGTGGCAAACGCCATTTAACGTCAACGACTTTCTTGATAACCACTTCCAAAACCAAACAAACCCCATGTAGACAAAAGAATAGCATCATATCCCACGTAGGCCAAGCTCTAGTAAAGTAAAAGAATATTAACTCATGCATGAGCCCAGAAACCGCAAAGGTAGTCAGTATTGCCGGAATTGGGGCCCAGAACCGGCCCATGACCCGGTTCGATAGTTTAAGAACCGGGACATAAATGGCCGGGTGAAGTATTCGGTTCACCATGACATTCCACCTTCTTCCCCAAAAGTCTTGGAGAGATGTTGCAAGATAGGGCTGGTCGAACTGCGGGTCCAGCTCGACCCGCATGAAAAGCCTGACCAGCGTCGAGCTCAAGGTGACCATGAGCTCGAGCATTAGGTAAACCGAGAACCCGAAGAAGACCCATGCGAGCTTCGGGTTCATTGTTTCATGATGGTTATGATAAATGGTTAGGAAGAGGGCTAGGAGTATACCCTTTGTGGCAAACCCTAGCACTTTGTTGTTAGGTTTTTTCGGGGTCGAAAACGCTTTATTTGACTGAGTTATCTCGATTGGAAAACAAGCCATTGCAAGGAAGCTTAGGGGTGGGATGGAAGGTGATGAAAGGGGGCCTTTTTCGGAGGCGAAAAGGATGAGTTTGAAGTTTGCAAGCCATGAAAGGAAGAATGAAACAGCTCCAATGAAGTGGACAGAGGTTAGGGAGAGAGGGAGGGAGAGGAAGAAGATGATAACAGGGATGAATGTGAGGAGTCTTGGGACACCTTTTGGGACAATCTTGCCTATAAAAAAGCAGTAGACAATTGAAATGCAGGCATAAAGTGAGACCTTGATGAGGTTACTCATTTCTTGTTTCAATTCCATTGTTAGAATTGTTATCTTTCTCTCTCACATACACTTGTATGGTATGTGGTTGTTAAACAAAGAAGACTTTGAAAGAGAATGTGTGGGACATGAGTTTTATGGTGGTGAATATCTAGAGTCTTGTAATAATGATAATAAAAAAATAACACCATATGTGTTGATATACAAACAAAATGCAACTAATGGGACACCCCACGATGCGTGTTTAAGTTTGTTTGTTCACGGTATCTTAATTAAAAAGAGTAAACCTAAAAAAATAGAGTCATAGTTATAAAAGAGAAGAAAAGTCAATATATGAAATAAAAAAGATTAACTTAAATAATAAAAGGGTTTTAGTTAGATAGGGAAATGATAAAAGATATTAAAAAATCGTAATTATATATAGGGTCAGATTTAGAGAAAGCGATGAAAAGTGTGAGAACAGTGAGAACGGTTATGGATCTTCCGATCAAAACAATCTATGACTAGATTGGCGCGGTGGCGTTATCGTAAATAACATCAATTCTATTAAGTGGACGCGCTTCATTAAGGGTAAAAGGGTCTTTTACCACTCAAATTTAAAACGCCAGCAAAAAATGATAACACGCCATTCAAAACAAATAAAACACCATTAAATACAAAACGTCAAAAATTAGTGATAAAACGTGTTGGAGATTACAGGAAGAGGAAACAACATAGTAACTGAAATTCAGTTATAAACATTTATTAGAAAAAATTCACTCCTAAATTACGCGCCAAAAACTTCATTATATAAACGGCATTAAATATTTCTTCCATAATCACTTTAATCTATCATTCTGCAAAAAGATCTTTTACCAAAAATGCCAAGTTTAACCAAACCGCCAAAAATGGCAACCATCGTTTGGTGTAGATACACTCTGGCAATCAGGCGATTCGTCCTATGTTTTGACAACAGAAGGAGGGTATATGTTAGGACGATCATGGCAATTTTGAAGATGGAAGAAGAGGTACAAAGGGGTATCCTATCGCTTGGCATCGCTCTGGATAATGAATGTCATAAAACAGATAATCTTATGAAAACATTAACAAGGAAATTTGGACCAATCAAAGCAGATGGAAAATCGGACCCAGTCATGACAACATGGCGTTTTGATGAGAAAACAGACATGGTGACCGTTATATATGACAGCGGAGAGCAGGAAGACTACTGATCGGAGTATCGCACTCCGGTCAAAGATAATATTTATATACCCAAATTACCTTTAACAAATAGCTAGTGGTAGTAAGGGGCGAACCACGAAGAATGGACTTGATTGAATTTAAACAAATGTCACAATTATGAAGCTTGCTAAGTTATTTTTTTTATGATTTTTGTTTGGTTGAAAAGATGTTGAATTAAACTAACGAAATCGATTGAATTGATTAATTACTAAATGTTAACGATTGCAAGAAAACTTGATTATAAAAACAATATGGAATAACAAGGTTCACACCCGGTTTCAACAAATGCAAGACTTAGGATTACTATGTATTTTAATTTGATTTACTCGAAATAATTCATTAACAGGTCAACAATCACAAAGCTTAGGTGCCAATCGCTATCAATGTCATAGGCAACGGACCATGATGCACTTCGTTACTTTGGACTAGCAAATCCTTTCAAAAGACAAGGCATAAATATGTGTATTCGTTTTACAAAGCCAAATTTAATCATTCACACGACAATTCGTAAATTCAATACAAACGTAGGACAATTGTCTAAAGATTCAAATGTAATTCAAGTTATCACAAATCAAACATCAAAACATAATAAACCCTAAATCTTACAAAAGTCTACACCGGGGTGAAACCTCCAAGAAATTAGCCGTGCATGATCGAAAGGACATGATTAACGGATGATGGATACTCGAATTGGGTCATCTTGAGCTTGTGGAATGGTGAAATGGTTGAGGGTTAGGGTTTGGTGAGTGATAATAGTGGAAGTGATGATGGTTGGATGAACTAGGGTTTATGAATTGATGATGAAAGTGAATTGGATGATGATTTGGAAAGATTCGGATGAAGGTTGGTGTAATGGATGATTGAGAGTAGTAGAGATGATGAATAATGGCTCCAATGGTGATATTCAAACTCAATTGTTTGTGTAACCGTCGACTTGAATGGCCAAGAGCCAATAAAACTCGTTTCCACACCTCATTTAACAACAAAAATTCGCGATTCACAATTGAGAGGCCGTCGTCGACGACCAGGAGTGGCGTCGACGACGCCTTGTCCTTTGTTGATTGCTTGCCGACGAACTAATTTGCTGTCTACGAACTTTTCGGGCGACGGAGGTTTGTAAAGGGCGTCGGCGACGGTGCCCAGAAAATCCATTCTCCGCTTTTCCAATATCTTCGTTCTGGTTGGTCCAAAAAACGTCCCGATGATCCGTAAAGCGTCCCGATGGTCCGTAAAGCTCCCAATTAGCTCCTTAAACTTCTTAAGACCTGCAAAACACAAATCCGATTAAAAGTTGGCTATTCGAGATTAAAAGTCATGTAAAAACATTAACTTAAACATTTACGAATGCCGGTTTTCGACCACGTATCACATCCCCACACTTGTCTTTTGCTTGCCCTCAAGCAAATTTGTTTTTTACTTTCACGTGGGTCAAACAAGAAATACACTCCCCATTCCTGAGACGAAGGTTAAGGTCAATTGTCATGCCCAAGTTCATACTTTTTACAATGTTCAACATATTTAGCAATAATTGATTAATTATGTAAAAATAGTTATCCAAGATTAACCCGCCCGTGAAACCAACAAATCATGCACATCCCTCACATTGTTCTTTCCACTCGGTTTAAAATTGGCTAATAGTTGATGCATTAGCGCTTTTGAAATAATCACTCAAACCGATTAGAACACGTACCCGCATAAGCTTGCAACTCAATCATTCTCCACCACTGATCACAAATACTAAGCACAAGTCAAAAGGTCTTTGTAAGGGTTGTAACGGGGCAACTAAGGGTAGGAATTAGGATATTTAAGTGGCTAAAGTGATGAAAATTCGATTTTTTATTATAAAACAACTATTCTAACCACTACTAACTACCAACATCAAACCAGATGGCAACAATGTTCGCCTTTTATTCCACAAACTAAGAACACATGTTTTTGTTCTTTTCTCAATGATTTTCTATTCTTTTTCGCAACATTTTCTGATTTTTTTTTAAACAAACGATTCACAACTATACAAACTTAACTCCTATAATCGAATTTTCATCACACGGGTTTAAAAGAAAAGGTATAAGGTTATGGGCTAAATGGGTTGTCAAACGAAAGGATTAGGCTCAAGGTGGGCGACTAGGGGATTTATTTGGGTAAAGGTAAGCAAATGGTGTAAAAGAAAAATGTTTACCTAATGCCTTAATCATTCTCGTGCTTGTATTCGGTCTATGGTCTCAAACGTATCAAAAGTCGCAAGTTCTACAATACATGACTAATGGTCCACTCAAACAAAGAAACATGAATATGTAATCCTATGATGTAAAAGTGGCTCAAAACCTCACATATATAAAGGGTATTGTATGTGACATGCATGATGTGCTAGTTTCTTAGGCGGATTATTCCCAAATAACCACCCGCTAAATACCCGTCATGCTATTAATTTGAAATTGACCATGACAAAAGACCAAATGGGTTGTGCCATCCCTCGTTGACATAGTTACTTGTGCTTTTAAGATCGCTTTTGAACCAATACATTTTTGAAAATTTTTTGAAATTTTTTCCCCATCCCCACACTTAAGGTCAACATTGTCCTCAATGTGTAGTGTTTAAATGAACGGGTCAAAAATCGAAAAAACTTTTACTACTCCCCCATCCCCACACTTTGAGGTTAACATTGTACTCAATGTGTAAGAACTAAAGTTTTTAAATTGCACAAAAGATGTGACAGGTCTAATTTCTTAAAAATTCCACCCCGAAAACTAAAATACAATTACAATCAACTTATTACTAACTAAGAATCAAGGTAAAAGGAAACGCATGCACCTGGATTTTTCTCGTTAGATGCTCATGTCTTCTTCTTCTCTTCTCGAAAATGGTCGTCCCTCGAACATAATGTACCTACAAATCTTAACCCTTGTGTAAAAGCATGCTTCTCATAACCATTGAAATTTGTTAGCTACTTAGTTCTACCATTTTTATGAAAGTATTACCAAGTCATACGTTAGTTTATCTTGATTTATGTGGAAAATTAATTCACAACAACAACAATCCTAACTCACTTTCGTAGGAATCACGGTTGCATTTAGCTTATGCAACAAGCCCTTTTAAACCCCCCCCCCCAATAGCTTGGGAGGACGAGTAGGTCTCGTGAGAGTTATATAGGGAACACACCCACAACGTTCATTTAACTAGGAAAAAAGAAATACTAAAGAAATAAAAATAAACTAAAAATAATATACAACAACAACAAAACACATACCTCACCGTCACCGCTGGTATCGCTCATTCGGGTCGACTGGTGGGTTCGGGTGATATGAGTATCCTGTGAGAGCCTCGAACATCTTCCGGTAGTTGTCGAGGGGACCCGGCTCTCCTTGCGCTGGCAGCTGAAACTGTGGTGGGATGAAGCTAGACCCCACTGCCTCGGGCCAATGAGGTGATGGATCGGAAAGGCCTCGGGGAACGGGGAGGTTGGAGTAGTCGGTCCTCCCCGCGTGTTCTGCATAGGGGAGGCCGACTTCCCAATCTCTCCGGTGTCGCTCCTGATCATGGAGGAACTTGGCGTTATTAATCGCCAATTCATTGGAGACGTACAAAGCACCCCATCGGCGACCTTCCAATGTATTCTGCTCGTTTTGGAGCCTCTTCTCATTTTCCTCCAACTCCCGTCTTCGGGTCACCTCTTGTTGCTGCTGTTGTACCAAATGCTCCATTTGTGATCTTTGTAGAGCTTGGACAACTGCTGCTCCTCCATATATTTTTCTAACCTTTCCCGGTGGGCCGCTTCGAGGTCCCACTGTGCCTGCAACGTGTGTCTCGTCCCAGTTTTTCCTTTTCGCCTCATACTCTCTTCCTTCTCCCATAACCACCGACACATTATCAAAGACCGCTTGTTGACCACGGTTAAAGTCCTGGTACGATGGTACCCATCGCTGATTCACAAAATTTGCCACATCTGCGGATATTTCCCGAGTTGGCCGCCTGTATCTCTGCCATGTCCCCTTGGATCGGCAGGCTCGGTTTCATCCTCTTCATCAACCATCTCCTCATCATGGGCACCCTCTTCAGCCGTGGAAAAATTACAACTGTTTCCTTGTTCTGCTTCCAGCGTGTGCAGATGACCAAAGACTTTAACCGTTATTTTCCAATGACGCTTCATTGAAGCGAAGTTAAACTGATCAATGGGTTTAGAAACCTATAGCGATTCTTGTGGCAACGCGTTCTGTTGCAGAATCATCGCGCTAATTAGCCGCACATATGGGATCATCTTTCTTGTGCATGACTCCCTCGTGCCCCAAGGGTTCATCATCACAATTTGCTGCCATGACAACCTTGGCGTCGCATACAACAAAGCATGTAAAACCCGGCAGTCCGGTGCCTTCACTTTTCCGCGGTCTCCGAACAGCACCATCACATTCTCTAATGAGATGCCTTGCAAAATTCTTCCCTCTAAAGACAAATCGTTCCTTGACTCTCCCAAACCCCCAGAACCTGGCAACACAGCCGCTAGCATCTGATCCGGATCAGCGGTATTGGTCTTGTTATCCAAGAAGTGGTCAAGCTCATAATAGTCATATGCCTCGACCCCCAATGAATCAAACCGAGAAATGGCATTCATATGCTCAAAAGACATAATCATTTGATTCTTTCCAATGTTGCCAATCAATTGCCATGTAGGAGCTGGCACGTCATCGTTAAAAACCTCAGAGTTGATAACCATTCACATACTGCCGCTAGATAGACCCGTGAGGTGATGTCCTCACACCAATCCAATAATCTTTCCCACCCAAGCTCTTCAAACCGTTGAGTGATACCAATCGTACGGAATTCCTCAACATTACCCGCACGCTCACACACTACCCTCTCCGGTACAGAGGTTGTCACTCCCATCACCATCTTCCATTTCCACATTTTCGCTTCCAACTTCTTGTTTTTGTACTTAGAAAGTGCTTTCTTTTTGTTATCATTCCATGCAGAAGCTGAGCGACTGTTTTTGAACTCTTCCCAGGCCCAATCCTGTCTATATAACTGCCCATCTCCTTCTTGCACATTACTTAGTTGTTCCCATCTTTTCTGAAAGTGACCCGAGCCTGAACCGGCTCCAGAAGACGAACCCTCTCCGGAGGTCTTGGCTCTCTTTCTCCCGAACATGGCTTTATGTAGTAGAATGACAAGACACAATCAAAAGATGCAAATCAAAGCTCTGAAGAACACTTTTTCCAAAAACCCGAATTTTTGTCTTCAGAAATCTTGCAAACAAGCAAGAATTGGTGAAAACCGTTATGGGGGGTTTTGTTGCTCTTGAAAATCTACGCAAAATAGGCTCAAGAATCGCTTGAATTGGTTAAGAATTGAAGGAGTTATGAGAGGTTGAAGGTTAGGGTTCTTGTGGAAGGTTGAGGAAGAAGATGAAGAGAAAGGAAGTTATGAGAGAGGAGGAGCAGGAATTCACAAAGTTATTTAGAATTAGAATGATATTGGGTCAATCTCGGGTCAATTGTGTGTCTAAAAAGGTGACTTGGGTCAAGTTTTTATGGCTTTGGGGTATTCGAGTTCGAACTGGAATCAAAGGAACAAATCAGCGTCGGACAGGAATGCAAGACCCGTCGGCGACGGTATGTTAAAAATTGGGGGGTTAGGCGACGGGTTATGTTGTTTTCTACGCGAAAACTAGCCGACAGTGGGTTTTTAGAACCCGTCGGCGACGCATCATTGTACCGTCGGCCAGAAATCCATTTTTTGAATTTTGAAAATTTTATGTTTTTTATGAAAAATATGAAGAAATTAATATACTTTTAATAAAAGGACCATATTCACATAAAAATCCTAAAAATTAATAAAAATCTTTTGTGATTTTTTTGTAAGTTAAAATTTTAAAAACTAACAAACTATTTACGGTCCTACCACCCCCCGAAAAATCGTGTATTGTCCTCAATGCACATAACAAAGTCTAAAAACATACCTTGTGTCCTCATGATCCGTTCGGAATATCCGGACTTCACACAATAAAAGGCGTTAGTACGAAACGAGAACTATTATAACCAAAATATTCAAACAATTAAATAAATTATACAAAACTCTACAAAAGATGTTACTGGTCCTTTTAATTAACCTCATAGGTTGGCACGCTTACCACGAAGCTTACCAACTCCACATTCGCCTCCTTTTTCTCTTTGTTACCATCAAGGAACCGTTTTAGGCATTGACCGTTAACTGTTTGCTTTGACCCCATCCTTCGGGTCCTCAATGGTAACATCTCCAAGCTTTCCGACCCGTGTAATCACGTACGGGCCCATCCACTTACTCTTAAGCTTTCCGGGAAAATATTTAAGCCGTGAATTATAGAGCCACACCTTTTGACCCACTTCGAACTCCTTTGGCTTCAACTTCGCATCATGTGCCCTCTTCATATCATCCTTATACTTTGAGGCACACTCATACGCTTCTTCCCGGAGCTCCTCCAACTCGCAAAGCTTTAACTTCCGCTCCTTACCTGCATCATCGTATTTCATATTAACCTCTTTAATGGCCCACCATGCACGATGTACAAGTTTAACTGGTAGATGACAATTTCTCCCATAAACCAAGCGGTATGGTGTAGTTCCAATAAGTGTTTTATGAGCCGTTCTATAAGCCCACAAAGCATCATTCAACTTCGTCGACCAATCCTTCCGGTCTGGTCGAACGGTCTTTTGCAAAATTTCCTTTATTTGCCTATTGGAAACTTCCACTTGACCACTCGTTTGTGGGTGATAGGGGGTAGCAATTCGATGGTCAACGCAATACCGTTTCAATAGCTTACCAAAGTTAAAGTTCTTAAAATTAGATCCTCCATCACTAATGATTACTCGAGGAATCCAAAATCATGAAATAATATTGGTTTGCACAAAATTACAAACCACGGTATGGTCGTTTGTCTTGGTGGCAATCGCTTCGACCAACTTCGACACATAGTCGACCGCCACCAAGATATATAAATTGCCATGCGAATTAGGGAATGGGCCCATGAAATCGATCCCCCACACATCAAAAATATCTACAATAAGGATCGGTTGCATGGGCATCTCATCCCTTTTAGAAATACCCTCAAATTTTTGACACTCGACACAGTTTTTAGCGAAATTAAATGCGTCCTTAAAAATAGTCGGCCAATAAAGACCGCTATTGAGCACTTTGTGCCCGGTTTTGTGACCACTGAAATGGACCCCACAAGAAAATGAATGCAAGTGCATCAAGACACTAGGAATCTACTCATCGGGTATGCATCTTCTAACGACTTAATCCAGGCATATCTTGAATAAGTCCGGTTCTTCCAGTGTGTAGTACTTGATTTGAGAAAGGAAGTGCAACCTCTTCCTTCTATCCCAATGAGCTGGCAAGTCACATGTAACCAAATAGTTAACAATATTAGCATACCATGGTAATATTGAAACTTTCAAAATTTGCTCATCTGGGAAATTCTCATTAATCTCCACACGAGAAGAATCCTCCTCCACTATCAATCGAGACAAGTGGTCAGCAACCACATTCTCACTTCCTATCTTGTCGTGAATCTCCAGGTTAAATTCTTGTAACAAGAGAACCCATCGGATTAATCTCGGCTTTGCATCCTTCTTGTCCATGAGATACCTAACTGCAGAATGGTCAGAATACACAATGACATTAGTACCCCATATATAAGCACGAAATTTATCCAACGCATATACCACCGCAGGTAGCTCTTTCTTGGTAGTTGTATAATTTAATTGTGCATCCGAGAGAGTCTTACTTGCGTAGTATATGGCAACCGGTTTCTTATCTACCCGTTGACCCAAGACGGCCCCACCGCATAATCACTTGCATCACACATAATTTCGAATGGAAAAGACCAATTCGGTGATTGCAAGATCGGGGCCTCAACCAATTTTTGCTTCAAAATATTAAAAGCATTTTGACAATTTTTATCGAAATCAAACGGTTTATCTTTTAAAAACAAGTTACATAGGGGTTTTGTTATATGACTAAGACTTTTTATAAACCTCATATAAAACCCCGCATGACCCAAAAATGATCGAACACCTTTAACACTTGTGGGATAAGGCAAAGTGGATATGACTTGCACTTTTGCTCTATCCACTTCAATTCCCCTACTCGAGATGACATGCCCCAACACAATTCCCTCTTGAACCATAAAATGGCTCTTTTCCCAACTCAAAACTAAATTTTTCTCAACACATCTTTTTAAAACCTTTTTGAGTTGGTCAAGGCATTCATCAAACGGTGATCCATATATCGAGAAATCATTCATGAAGATTTCCAAGGACTCCCCCACCATAACGGAAAAAATACTCATCATGCACCTTTGGAAGGTGGCGGGGGCATTACAAAGTCCAAAGGGCATTCGCCTAAATGCGAAGGTACCGTATGGACAAGTAAAGGTAGTCTTTGCTTGGTTTTCCGGATGTATAGCGATTTGATTGTAACCTGAATAACCATCCAAGAAACAATAAAATTTTTGTCCGCCTAATTTCTCGACAATTTGATCAATAAACGGTAAAGGGAAATGATCTTTAGAAGTAGCAGCGTTCAACTTCCTATAATCAATACAAATGCGCCACCCGGTTACCGGCCGAGTGGCGACCTCTTCACCTGCGTCATTTGTGACGACTTGAATGCCCGCTTTCTTTGGAACTGTTTGCGTTGGGCTCACCCACTTGCTATCAGAAATGGGGTATATAATACCCGCATCTAGCCATTTCAATACCTCCTTCTTAACCACTTCCCGCATGTTCGGATTTAATCTCCGTTGTGTGTCGCGAGAAGGATTAATGCCGTCTTCTGTGATGATTTTGTGCATCACCACCGAGGGACTAATTCCTTTCAAATCTGCAATGGTCCACCCAATAGCGGCTCTATGAATGACCAAAACCTTCATCAGCTTCTCTTCTTGCTCCGCGGTCAAGTTGGATGCAATAATAACCGGGAGCGTGCTACCCTCACCCACATAAGCATACTTGAGATGCTTGGGTAGCGCCTTCAACTCTACAACCGGAGGCTCTTCCAATGACGGCTTTAACTTAGTGTCAATTCTTTCCGGGAGGCTTTCCACTTGATGTGTCCAAGTGAGCCTTCCTTCCCTAGCCGCTAATACCTCCAATTCTTTCACTTCCTTATCCATGCTCTGATTTGTTTCCCTTTGCAACCTGTCAAACATTAAACACTCCTCTATTGTGCTTTCCTCTTCGACATTAATGTCGCATAGAGGTATACACTCGTCAACAATGTCCTCCATATAGCATTCATCGCCGAGTAGAAGATCCGTCAATCCTGAAAAGACATTTAACCGCAACTGACGGTTACCAAAAGTCATGTCAACTGTGCCCGATTTGCAATTTATTTGAGCACTCGATGTTGCCAAAAATGGTCGACCGAGGATAAGTGTTGGTTGCTTGGTTCGGTCCAAAGAAACATAACCAAGTACAAGAAAGTCCACCAGATAGTAAAAGTCCTCGACCTTGACTATTACATCTGTGACTATCCCATGGGGGAGTTTAGGGGTCAAATCGGCAAACACCACGGTGGTGTTTGACGTTTGAAGTGGACCAAAATCATATTGGTCATATAAACTACCCGACAAGATACTCACACTTGCCCCAAGATCCAAAAGTGCCCGAGTCATTTTAAATTCACCAACTTGTATTGAAATTATGGGCGCCCTCGGATCTCAAAGTTTTGGTGGAAGTGCACCCGAAAGAATGGAACTCACATTTTCGGTTAAATCAAGTTTCTAAGGAAACTTGTGAGTCCGCTTTTGGGTGCATAATTCTTTCAAATACTTAGAATATGAAGGTACTTGTTCAATTGCATCTAAGAGTGGTAAATTGATTTTAACTTGTTTAGAAATTTCCCACATCTCTTCTTGTTGTGGGCCTCGTTTATTTACCATTTTCTTAGATGGTCCCAAAAAAGCTTCGGGATAAGGGGCGGTATTAACCTCCACGCCCTTGTCCTTAGCTTTTGAGACGGGGACGGTCACAAAGGGTGTATTTTTATTAATTTATACATCATTTTTATTTTGACCCGTTTGACTGTCACTACCTTCATCATCACTAGCGTCTTCCACCACCCCTTCAACAAACTTGGGTGGTGGTGGCTCAACACCATTATCTATCACTCGACCACTACGTAAGGATATTTTATTAATTGGTACCTCGTTTGTGTTCTTCAAGCTTGACCCTTGATGCTTAGGGTTCACATTGGTGTCGCTTGGAAGTCTTCCTCCACTTCCACGAATTTGAGCCATCTCTTAGGCAAGTTGTCCCACTTGCTTCTCCAACGCCTTATGGGATTTATCTCATACCATAAACTCTTTCTTCATTTCAGCTTTGATCTCTTGATTTGAATTGGTGATAGAATTCATAATAGCATCAAGTTTAGAGTTTAACGAATCATCACCACCGGCTTGATTATTCGACCCTCTTCCATTACCGCCTTGGTTGTTGTAATTCCTTTGGTACCCACCTTGGTAATTATTGTCCCGACCTTGGTACCCTTGGTTGTAATTACGTTGGTAACCCCCATGAGTGTTGTCGCAACCCCCGCCCCCTTACAACCGGGAACGGGCGGCCACGGCCAGTTTTGGTGGTATCGGTGTTTATCATTTTGGCAGCGAAAATTTTATCAGGACCGTAGTTAGGAAATATTTTATCAGAGCAAAATACCACGCTTTGATAATATTAAACACATGGGAAATTCCCAAGTTTCAAGTATACACATTTTTCATAGGGATAAACCCTATTTTATTTAAATAAAATATCTCTTTTAGATAACTTTATAGCCACTTTTCCAAGCCTTCAATGCTGTCCGGATGGCTTCTATTTGGCTTTCACATTTGGTTACCTGAAACGCGTTTAAAAACATTTTGTCAGTGGGAAATACTGGTGAGTGAATCCTAGTTTAATCAAGATAAGTAAAACCATTTTACAGTATTGAGGGTGGTCGCGCAATTACATTTGTTACCATCTACTTTAATTACCACCCACGGTACTGTCAACCCGACTTGTGGTTTTGTTACTACTCACAGTGTAGTAACAAATTTTATATACAAAACCCCAACATACCGACAATAATTGTAGAATACAAATACTCAATCACTGTTTAATATAATGTTAATCATATGAGGTTTTGTAAAAACAGTTTGCAAAAAGGAGATTACTCACATTGCTGTCTTAGGGTTTTCCTTTAGAATTTCCTGTTGATTATCTATTAATTACACAAATGCACACGCGTTAGTATAATAACCCAATATTTACATTAGTAATACCCTCCCCGAGACGGTATTCCAACGACTACGTCGGGCAGAACCTCGACAGCTGTTACGGAACCCTAGATCAATCGGGCAGCGTATCTAATACGTAACCGGGGGTTATGATACTTACAACGAGGCAGAACTTCGTTATATAAGGGGGTATTATGCCCGAAAATTACTTTAACTATGTAGAAATTCGAGAGAGAAGAAAGTTGTGAACGATTTCGACTGAACAGCCGATTACATCTATTTATAGCGTCTATCTGACACTTCGTCGCGCCCTGCGAAGCTTGTAGCTAAGGGCTATGCGGCCCGCGAGGGTGGCTAGGGTAGGCCCTAGCTGATCCAACTCACACCCTAGCTTCGAAACAACACCCGACATGTGGCGGCACCAGGTGAGCTCTGGTGACTATCTGTCGCGCCCCGCGTAAGACCCTTAAGAGTTCTTCGCGGCCAGCGAGTGACAAATAAAATTGATTTTTATTTAATATTTAATTATATAATGTATTTTAGGCTCGGTTTTCACATACGACGTATGTTTTAAGAGATATAGGGATAGTTTAAACATATTAGGGGTGTCGAAAAATTCTTTAGGAGGGTTGTTATATCCTCCCCACCTTGTTTTAGAACTCATCCTCGAGATCTACTGGAATAAGTGTGGATATTTCTTTTGTATTTCTGATTCAAGCTCCCATGTGTATTATGGTCCTCTCTTGGAATCCCATTTTACTTTGACTAGAACTAATCTTTTGTGCTTGAGATTCTTGACGTTCCTGTCTTCAATTTGTAGTGGCTTTTCTACAAATTTAAGCTTTTCATTTACCTCTATATCCTTCAGAGGTACTACTAGTGATTCATCGGCTAAGCATTTCTTGAGGTTAGATACATGAAATACATCATGTATTTATGCCATTTCCTCTGGCAGTTGTAGCTGATAGGCTACAGGTCCTATTCTTCTGATAATTTCAAAAGGTCCAACATCCCTGGGGCTTAGCTTTCCTCTTTTTATGAATCTGACTACTCCTTTCCAAGGAGAGACTTTCAATAACACTTTGTCTCCTACTTGAAATTCCAATGGCTTTCGTCGGTTACCTACATAACTCTTTTGTCGATCACGTGCCGCTTTCAATCGTTCCTTAACTTGAATGATCTTGTCTGTTGTCTCTTGTACTATCTCTGGTCCACATAATTGCTTTTCTCCAATTTCTGCCCAACAGACTGGGGTTCGACACTTTCGTCCATAAAGTGCTTCGAATGGTGCAGCATTGATACTTGTGTGATAACTGTTATTGTAAGAAAATTCTATCAATGGTAAGTGATCGTCCCAATTACCTCCGAAATCAATTACACAAGCTCTAAGCATGTCCTCCATTGTTTGAATTGTCCTTTCGCTTTGTCCGTCCGTTTGAGGATGATAAGCGGTGCTTAGATTTAACTTGGTTCCCATTGCTTTTTGGAAACTTGTCCAATAATGAGAGGTAAAACGACTATCTCTGTCAGAAACAACTGATAAAGGAATTCCATGTAATGAAACTATTTCATTTACATACAATTTAGCTAATTGTTCCATAGTGAAAGTTTCTTTCATTGGTAGGAAATGAGTTGATTTAGTTACCCTGTCTACAATCACCCAGACTGTATCATTACCTTTCCTTGTCTTGGGTAGTTAGGTAACAAAATCCATTGTTATCAATTCCCATTTCCAAATTGGCATTTCTAACTGCTGCAATAAACCCGAGGGTTTCTGGTGTTCAGCTTTAACTTGTGAACAGGTTAAACACTTAGAAACATAGGCTGCTATATCCTTCTTCATTCCTATCCACCAGAAATTCTTTCTTAAGTCTTGATACATCTTATCACTTCTAGGATGCATCGTATACTTAGATTTATGGGATTCTTCTAATATACGGTGGCGTAGGTTTCCTAATTTAGGTATCCACATTCTCTTCTTATGGAATCTCTAAATTTCATCTGTTCCTTGTTCTAATTCCTTAATCATTCCTTTCAATTTCTCAGTATCATCCTTGATTACTGATTCTTGTGCTTCTTTAATTTGTTCATTTAAATCTACCTGCAGGTTTAACTTAAGAGAATGCACTCTTTTTGGCTTTTATTGATACTTTCGACTTAAAGCATCAGCTACTACATTCGTTTTTCCTGCATGATACTGGATATTACAATCATAATCACTAAGGATTTCCATCCAGCGTCTTTGTCTCGTGTTTAACTCCTTTTAACCGAAAACATACCTTAAACTCTTATGATCAGTGAAAATGGTAAACTTACTGCCGTAAAGGTAATGTATCCAAATCTTAAGGGCAAAAATTATAGCTCCTAATTCTAAATCGTGGGTTGAATAATTCTCTTCATGATTCTTAAGTTGTCTAGAGGAGTAAGCTATAACCTTTTGACGTTGCATCAACACACATCCATAACCTAGTTTAGAAGCGTCACAATAGACTATAAAGTCTTCAGTTCCTTCAGGTAACGCTAGTATGGGTGTGTTGGTTAGTCTTTGCTTAAGGATTCTAAAGGCTCCTTCTTGTTTTGGTCCCTATTCAAACTTAACAGATTTACAGGTTAACTTAGTTAAGGGAATGGCTATTCTAGAAAAATCTCGAATAAATCTTCTATAATAGCCGGCCAATCCTAAGAAACTTCTACCCTCGGTTGGTGACTCAGGGGTCTTCCATTTAGTAATCGCCTCGATCTTTGTGGGATCCACATGAATTCCTTCATGATTAACGATATGCCCAAGAAACTGTACCTGTTCTAACCAAAAATCACATTTCAAAAACTTTGCATAAAGCTTTACTTTTCTCAATAAACTTAGAAGCGTGTGCAGATGCGCTGCATGTTCCTTCTTATTTTTGGAGTAGATGAGAATATTATCTATAAAGACAATTATGAATTTATCCAAATATGGCTTACATATTCGGTTCATCATGTCCATAAATGCAGCTGGAGCATTGGTTAAACCAAATGGCATGACATTAAATTCATAATGGCTATACCTTGTTCTGAAAGCGGTCTTAGGAATATCCTCTTCCTGTACCTTTAATTGATTATATCCTGATCGTAAATCGATATTAGAGAAAAATCGAGCTCCTTGCAACTGATCAAACAAATCATCGATTCTCGATAATGGGTATCGATTTTTAACCGTAACTTTGTTCAATTCACGGTAATCAATGCACATTCTCATTGACCCGTCTTTCTTTTTAACGAATAAATCGGTGCTCCCCATGGCGATGAGCTTGGCTGAATGAACCCTTTCTCCAACAATTCGTCTAACTGTTTCTTTAATCTTTCATTTCGGCAGGTGCCAAATGATAGGGTGCTTTGGCAATTGGTGCTGTTCCTGGTAGCAGATGAATTCTGAATTCGACTTCCCTGTCTGGCGGTAACCCTGGTAATTCTTCTGGAAACACATCTGGAAACTGGGATACAACTGGAATATCCTTCAGTTCTTTTCCTTTAGTGTTAGTGATCATAGAAATCAAATATACTAATGATCCTTTTCTTACATAACTAGCCATTTTCATTATAGAGATGAATTTTGTGGATCAAGACAGCTTATCTCCTTTAATTGTTATCTTTTCACCTCTTTGTGAATTTACTTGGTTTGACTTTTGATCACGTAGAATACTGAATTTATTGGCTATTAACCAATCCATTCCTAATACAACATCAAATCCTGCCAGATTCATTGGGTAAAGGTTTGCAATAAATTTTTGATTTAAAAATTCTATTCTTGCTCCCTGCAGGATTTCAGTAATCTTAATGGTTTATCCATTTGCTGTTTCTATGAGACATTCTTGTTGGAGTTTAGTTAATGGTTGATTGAGAAGTTTGCAAAATGAAGTATTAATGAAACTTTGGTTCGCACCAGATTCAAATAATACTTTAGCAAAAACATCATTAACTAAAAACGTACCGGCAATCACGTCCGGAATCATCTTGGCTTCTTCTGCAGTCAGAACAAATGCTCTAGCATTTTTAGTAATCTTGTTGTTCATGGCTGGAGCTAGTTTCGGACAGTTCGTCTTGATGTGACCTCTTTCTCCACAATTGAAGCATACTCCATTACTAGGTTTCTTCCTACAATCTTCTTCCTTGTGTCCTGGTATCTTGCAGAAATTATAGTAGGTGGAGCATCTTCCTGAATGCTTTTTCTTGCAAGCCTTACAGTAAGGTGTAGAGGTAGAACCTATATTTTTCCCACAGTTGGAATTATTGTAGCGAAATTCCTAACTAAGCTTTTGAGCTAGGTTTCTCCTCCGGTCTTCTTCTCGTGTACACACTAATTCATCAGTCATGGTGTTTGCTAGTTCTACAGCTTCTTCTATGGTTTGGGGTCTAGCTGCCTTGACTACAAGCCTAATTTCCCCAATTAATCCCCAGATGTATCGGGAGATTAATACTGGTTCTGGTGATGCAAGGGTTGGCACTATTCTAGCATATTCAAAGAATAAAGTAGTGTACCCCTTACTATCCACTCCCGTCATTCTAAGGTTTAAAAACTTATTTGTTATCTGTTCTTTTTCATTGGGATGGCATAATTTTCTTTCTACCATATTTTTAAATTCCTCTCATTCCATATTGTAAATCCTGTCACTTCCCCTAGACTGGAGGATATGGTTCCACCATTCTAAGGCTGAGTTCTTAAACAGATTATAGGCAAACATTATCTTATCCTCTTCCGTGCATATGCTTATTTTTAAGACTGCCTCAGTCTTTTCTATCCAGCGTAGAGCTGCAACGGCCCCTTCATTGCCCGAGAATTCCATTGGTTTACAAGACTAGAATTCCTTATAAGAACAACCATAAGACATGGTTCTTCTTCTTTTGGGAATGGGCACTTGAAGTATGGGTCCATTGTTTACGTTGTGTTCAGGTTCAGTAGGTCGCTTACTGCCATTGTTACTTTTATTATCCGCGTCTTTAACCGTTTTAATAATATATGGCATCACGTCTATAATCCCTTGTGCCACTATGTGTTGGATGGCACTGTTATCCACTTGGTTTCCATTATTATTGTTGTTCGGGTTATCGTTATTCTAGTTTTCCTGGTTCACTTCGTTATCCATCTGAATTTCAAACATTTACCACATATTAATATCACAGGGCAATATCCAATACAAACAATCACACAACACACATATTGATCAAAATCGTCGATCATTGCGACTTTTACTCTTTCTTATATATTATGCGTCTAATACAAACTGGAAACTGGAATTTAAAATTACAATACTATTATGCATCCATAGCTATTGCCTAGATTTTTTTTTCAAACATACACACATAATATATATATATATATATTTATTATTATATTATTACTATTATTACTAATGATAGGGGTTCATCCAAAAGTCCATATTACGCTCGTCATATTTCCAGACGAGTCATTCCCCTATCTGCCTCATTCTTTCACTTTCTTCTAAAATCTCCTCACCAAAGGTTCGGAGTTCTTGCACATTTTCAGTGCTCACGGGTGGGGCAGGTGCTGGTATAGGATCTGGGTACTGTGGTATTGGTTCTTCCTGAGGATATGGATTTTCTAGAATTTCCCTAATGTATTGAGCATTATCATAATAGGGATCTAGAGGGTCCAGACCTGGGTAAGCAGCTAGGTTTGTCTGGGTTCTTCTGGTATTGGGTAGCGTTGCTGGTAATCCCTATGCTCGTGAAACCACGGGTCGTAGTCTGGGTCTAAGGGATTGGGTGCTGGTACTCTAGGTATCTCAGTCAGGTCAAAAGCTGGTGCTGGGATTTGGTTTTCCGAGTTGACTTCAATCTCCATTGGTTGTGTGGGAAACAAGGGTAATGGTTGGGGTGCTATAAGTTGCTCTAAATTAGGGTTTGCAGCTGTAGTTGCTAGAATATGAAAATTTGCTAGACTCCTATTTAGCATATCCTGGGTATGAGCATCTGTTTCTCTCTTAGCGGCTGCTAAAACTCACTGTTGTTGTAACTTTTTCATCCTTTTTCCTACGTTCATGCGCACCTCTGCTGAACCATTCTCTCTTCTTAGGAGGGAATGGCTCTTCAGATTGAGCCTTGAACACGAATATCCCGTCTTCATTGTCAGCTGAATACCCTGAGAGGGTAGGCTGTGAAGAGGTACCTTTGTTTCTAGGTGAGCTGGACAACTGACGGTAGGCGTCGAAATGTCCTTGGTCGCTCATACTGTAAACTTACAAATAGTCAAATAACACATAACAATAAAATACAGATATACACGTAGTTCCGTAGAAAATTTCCTAACATTTTAAATAATATCTTGGTGTCAGCAGAACACTTCTGTGGTTGAATCAGTGGCTTAGCTCTGATACCACCTTCTGTCGCAACCCCCGCCCCCTTACAACCCGGGAACGGGCGGCCGCGGCCAGTTTTGGTGGTATCGGTGTTTATCATTTTGGCAGCGGAAATTTCATCAGGACCGTAGTTAGGAAATATTTTATCAGAGCAAAATACCATGCTTTTATAATATTAAACACATGGGAAATTCCCAAGTTTCAAGTACACACATTTTCCATAGGGATAAACCCTATTTTATTTAAATAAAATATCTCTTTATTTTAGGTAACTTTATAGCTACTTTTCCAAATCTTCAGTGCTGTCCAGCTGGCTTCTATTTGGCTTTCACATTTTGTTACCTGAAACGCGTTTAAAAACATTTTGTCAGTGAGAAATACTGGTGAGTGAATCCCAGTTTAATTAAGATAAGTAAAACCATTTTACAGTATTGAGGGCGGTCGCGCAATTACATTTGTTTCCATCTACTTTAATTACCACCCACGGTACTGTCAACACGACTTGTGGTTATGTTACTACTCACAGTGTAGTAACAAATTTTTTATACAAAACCCCAACATAACGACAATAATTGTAGAATACAAATACTCAATCACTGTTTAATATAATGTTAATCATATGAGGTTTTGTAAAAACAGTTTGCAAAAAGGAGATTACTCACATTGTTGTCTTAGGGTTTTCCTTTAGAATTTCCTGGTGATTATCTATTAATTACACAAATGCACACGCGTTAGTATAATAACCCAATATTTACATTAGTAATACCCTCCCCGAGACGGTATTCCGACGACTACGTCGGGCAGAACCTCTACATCCGTTACGGAACCCTAGATCAATCGGGCAGCGTATCTAATACGTAACCGGGGGTTATGATACTTACAACGAGGCAGAACTTCGTTATATAAGGGGGTATTATGCCCGAAAATTACTTTAACTATGTTGAAATTCGAGAGAGAAGAAAGTTGTGAACGATTTTGACTGAACAGCCGATTGCATCTATTTATAGTGTCTATCTAACACTTCGTCGCGCCCCGCGAAGCTTGTATCCAAGGGCTACGCGGCCCGCGAGGGTGGCTAGGGTAGGCCCTAGCTGATCCGACTCACACCCTAGCTTCGACACAACACCCGACACGTTGCGGCACCGGGTGAGCTCTGGTGGCTATTGGTCGCTCCCCGCGTAAGACCCTTAAGGGTTCTTCGCAGCCCGCGAGCGACAAATAAAATTGATTTTTATTTAATATTTAATTATATAATGTATTTTGGCTCAGTTTTCGCATACGGGGTATGTTTTAAAACATATAGGGACAGTTTAAACATATTAGGGGTGTCGAAAAATTATTTAGGAGGGTTGTTATAATTACCACCTTGGCTATTTTGATATGATGACCCGCTTTGGTTACCCGGTTGAAAATTCGGGTTCATTTGATTTGCGGCATTCCCATATCGGAAGTTGGGATGATTTCTTAATCCGGGATAATAAGTGTTCGAATTCATATCATTGTTCTTTCTATCACCCGAACACTTGATTTACCTCTTCGGTGTAGTCACCCGGTCCCGTTTGACATTGATTGGTCCGATGACCAATCTCCCCACAATCTTCACAAACCGCAAATTGCACCGCACTCACCTCTTTTCTTTTCATTCCAGCTAATTCCCGTTCTAGAGTAACAATTCCATCCTTAGAGTTAGAGTCGAGATCGGGAAGTGATCAGGAATGGGATGTTTTTTAGCTCTATTGGTCAACTCCTTTGACTTTGACCGCTTGCTCATCCTCTCAAGAAATTCCCAGTCGTCATCTTCATGATTACTCAATAACGTTCCATTGCTCGTTGACTCAAGGTGGTTCCATGTCTCATCATCCAACCCCTTACAAAGCACTTAACCAACTCCCACTTTTCTATTTGATGATGTGGGCACTTCCGGATCAATTCTTTGTATCTTGTGAAAGCTTCATGCAATGGTTCACTCGAAAGTTGACGGGAAGACCGAATTTCATCTCTAGCATCATCGGTCTTCAATATCGAATAATATTCTTCAAGAAAAACTTGTTGCATTTCAGCCCATGTACGAATACTTCCCACCGGAAGTGTAAGGAACCATTGTTTCGCCTTATCCTTTAGCCAAAACTGAAACAACCGAAGCTTGACTTCTCCCAATGCGAAATCATGTCCTCCAATAGTACTACATATGGTTGAAAACTCCGCCAGATGAGTGTATGGTTTATCATTTGACCTCCCATTGAAGTGGGGGAGGATGTTGATGTAATGAGGCTTGCAATCGAACATTCTTCTCTCACACACAATTGGTGAGTCATTGTCGGTGACCACCAGCCTAAAACGTTCATTTACTCCCATTGGAGGTTGTTGATGACGACGTGGACCATCAACTTCTTGTTCCCTTGGTCTTCAGTTATCTCTTCGATTACCTCCTCTATTCCCACCTTGATTACCTCCTTGATTACCTCCTTGATTACCTCCTCCCACAAAACGAGGAATCCGGTTATGGTTCACATTGTTGTTGTTGTTGTAAAACCCATCATTCTGGTTCCTTTGGTTGTTGTTTCGTGGTTGACGGTTGTTTCCGTAACCGTTATTTCGAGCATTCTCATAACCGTAATTGTCATTCCCCACAAAATTGGCATTTTGATAGCCAAATTCATCGTCGTCAAACCCTCTAGAATTGTAGACATTTCCCCGATTCACATAACCCCAACCGTCATCATCTACCCGTTCATCATAATTACCCCCGTCATCCGAGTATTCCAAGTGAATACTCACGTGTTCCGGTGATTGGTAACCGGGAACACTAAACGGCTCATCAACGGGGATAGCGTTTCTCAAATCGTCTATGTTAAAGAACGGGTCTTCGTTCCGGTCATCAAAGTTAGCGGGTAAAGAGTTATGTCGGTGAAGGTTTTGTTGTTGGGGTGTTCTTTGGTTGTGATTGGGTTTCGAAAAAGTGGTGTAGGTGGTCTAGAGTTGTTACCACCAACCGGTTGATCTTGAGGTATATGTTGGACGTTTTGGGCGGGGTGAAAGGTCCCTCGAGATTGGAATTGGTTTTGATTTGTGACAACTGGCACAAAACCGGTAATTTCCGTACACCTTAATTATTATTTAATGACTGCAATTATGTGCTTAAATGTCAACATTGTCTAATTACATACTATACAAGTGAATTCATGCACGTTTTATACTACAAAATATTGCTTATTGCATCAATGATAGCGTTGCGTCAGAAATACTAGTAAACTCACCGGTAAGACACATTGTGTCAACAATTCTGCAGAAAGCAGTCAGACAATAGAATTGGAGACTAGGTGTAGGTCCAACATCAAGAATACATTAAAACCCAAGAGTACATACAAGGGTTTACATATAGACTTTCCAGAAGCTAAATTACGCACTGAAAAGCACCCGAAATACACTTTAAAAGCAGTATTTTATATATTTCAGCAAAATCCAGCATTATAACAAGATTTTTCCATGCAAAAACATGACTAAATGGTCCAGAATACTTCCCTAAGTGTCGGGAATTGAAAGTGTCACAAAAGAATACTTAAAAGACACTAAACAGTGCAATTTAGCACTTTAACGAACCGGTATTTAACCGAACAACCGGACATTACCCGGAACACCAAAATATTGCTAGAAACATTGTTTTACTTTTTCTGAGCTAGTCATGGTTCCCGAACACCCTAACATATTACCTAATGCAAGATACACACTAAACATTAGATATTACACTTAACACCCTAACTAATTACCCCCTTTATCATTCAAATTACAATTAACCCCCCCCCCCTCTTGAAGTTTACGGCTCACTTAGTGGCCCCCACATCAAAGATTACTTCATATCTTCCTAAATCTTCTCTAATCTTTCATTGGGATTTGGTGGGATCTTGGTTGTACTTGAGGGAACATATAAACCTTTGGATAATAGGTTTAGTGGATTATAAGATCACATAATCACTCATCATCTTCATCACCTCAACACTCTCCTCTCTCCCTCCCAAGCTTCGGCCGAACATCCCCACCACCACCACCATTTTTTCGAACACCATCCAACCACTCCAAGGTCATCACAAGGTCCAAAAAGGTGATTAAGAAGGTGTGGAACTCTTGGATCTTCAAGGACCTCCTTTGTTTGCTTTTATCCACTTCATCTTCACCATTGTTCTTCCCTAGCTTGAAGCTAGTAGTAAGACTCTTTTGATCTTTGTTTACTTCATATTTTTAGTGGTTAAAAGATATTATCTTGATTTACACAAGAACACTAAAGAACATACACTTGAATCTTGAAACATAAAGCTAACATAAGATGAGATGTGATGATATATAGATGATATGATGTTGTTTAGTACATGAATGATGTTAGCTTGTTGATTACTAGAAATATTGATGTCGATCACTACATGTAGCTTGCTAGATTGTGATTGAACACTTGATCTAGCGAGTTAGAGGATGATTATGTGTTAACACAAGAAGATCATCCTCATACATAGACATGAACTTGAAAACAAAATGATTCCTTGAAAAGTAATAAACAAAGTGAGCTAGTAAACTTATAGATCCAAGATTTATGAATGATTTTCCAAGAAAACCAAGTTCACAATATGTTTTTTGAAAGATCATGGCTTTTACTTAAACTTACACTAATTTTTAGTGGAAAAACAAGTGTAGAGATACTAGTGAAACAAGAAGATGTTATAAATAAACATTTTTGTAAAGTGTGATTACAAGTTGTAAACACTTAGTTTCTTTAAGAATGAGATTTTTAAAGGAATAAACACACTTTTAAGGGTAACTAAACCTACTAAATAACATGGTAAGTTACTACAAGTTTTTACAAAAACTTCAAGTTCATGATGTAGTGAAATTTACTTGATTTTGACACTCGGTAAGTGTTGAATGAGCTGTTGACGTTTGATGATGATTTAAAAGAAAATAAACACATGTTTTGAAAACATGGGAAACCTCCATTTTTAGGGGAAACTATGTCAAAATTTTTATAAATTTTGACACTTAGAAAAATATAAGTTTGGTGAAACTTATTCCCTAAAAATTTACCTAAAACTACTTATCAAGGTTTCCCTAATTTTTGTGTAAACTTCAAGTTAAGAAATGATGATTTCTTCAAGATAAAAATTGATATTAAGTATGTATATTTTTGAGGAAAATATATATATTTATTGATCACCAATTTTTGTGCTAAGTGTATGTAGTATGTATTATACGTGATAGTGTATTAGGACTTGAAAATACACTAAATACTCCTAAGGAGTGAAAATACAAAAATACACTTACAACATGCTTAGACAAATACAAGAGAATATATTTTTAAAAATATATTTCTTCATAGAATAAATAACTTACACAAGTTATGAACATGAAATGAAGTTTTTGGACAAGATACAAAGTTCGGGTGAAAAATACAGGATACTTATATTTATTTTTGAGACACATAGTTAAAAATATAAATTATTTTTAACACACAAAGAACAAATACATAAAAGATGGTGACTTGTAATTATGCGATACAAGTCTAGTGACTAACGTTAATAAAACACGTATAGGTCACGACGCTATATAAGCAAACTCGGTGAAGTTAAACGCAAAGTTGTGAGTTCATTCTCCCCCCTTTTCTTTTAACTGATTTCAGTTGTATAACTTCGGGGGTGAAATACATGTTACAAATGTTACAATGTTTACAAATGGTATGATGGATACAAGAATTGAGGAATGATACGAGAAATCGTGTCACGAATAGGGTACCATAAGCACCATTAATCGTGTACATACTAAGACCGTAGAACAAAAGGTTAGATCTAATGGGTTTTTGGGCAGCCACACTCTTGGTGAAAACTAGTACCAAGTAGTGCTTTTGTGTCTCAGTCGTGAATCGACAACTAGAAAAATGCCTATGGTTTGGATGCTTCCTATGTCATGTCACATGTTAATGGCCTTGCAACCCATTAACAACCTAGATATATACAGAAATACTTGATTTATACAAGATACATGCCATGTTTTTCATACAAAGTATACAAACGTTCAATACAAGAATTGCATGAATTCACACCAACATTATGTTGACGTTTTTCCAAAAACTCACATGTATTTCAGGTAAATAAAGTGGATGTGCGCGCGGTCATTCTCTTGCTCTTGGATGATGTTTATGGTTATCGTTGAATAAAAGTTGTAACTTTTCAGACAATATGCCGTCTTGTGTAAAACTATGATTTCAGTTTTGTAATGTTTGGCATTTGAAGTTATTTTTATGAGCATGTAGTATGTTTACCAATCGTATGCAATGAAAACCTTTCATGATCACACCTCGTGCTTCCGCCTTAGAAAGGGGTGTGACAGATTGGTATCAGAGCTGCGATTGTAGTGAACCAGGATTCCTTCTCGAGTCTAGTCTACAATCTCTAGGATCCTTTCACGAAAACAATTTTTCAAAAAGTTTTCATTGCATAAAACTTTCCGCGACATCCACTACCTGAAACTGTTTACAAAGAGTTAAGAAAAGACGCTACGAGACTTAGGGTGCACTGGAGTAGCACCTGTCTTTGATTAAGAATTACTTGCGATTATGTGTGATAATTGATATATACATATACTAGAAATAGAATATCTCAGGTACTCGTGACTTTACCTGAAAGCAGTGACCTATCTGAAGGAAGTGATACGAGGATGAAACGAACTGTGCGGACTGTGCAAGGTGTTACATAATTATGGATGCATACATAATTATGGAATTCAGTGCACAGAAACCATAGCAAGTCTTGTCACGTATAGATTTCTTCAGTACAAGGAAAAGGGTCAAATGCAAACACCAGCCTATTAAATACTCTGTTAGAGTAATAATATAGGGTATAAAGACAAGAACCGCCAAGGTGCAGAAAGATATTATGTCCTTATGCATTTTGCTTACAAACGATGTAGCAAGTTGTCCTGATATGTATAAAGACTCAGTGAATATCTTATGAAACAACAATATTTATCTATTTATGCATGCTTGTTGCTGTATGAATTGATACGTTGGCAAATTGTTTGGTGTCACTTATGTGGTATATGCCTGTATATATATACTACTACTGTCTCGCATGACGATACCAAACAAATGTCTAGCCCTATTGTGTTGTGTTCTGTCAGAACATGGCACCCAGAAGAGCTGTGAACGCTCGTGATCAACCTCCTCCTCCCCCACTGCCAAGAACTGATGAAGAGCTTAATGCCCTATTGAAAGAAAGGATCTCCGCAGCTATTGCCCAGTACGAGGCGAACTGTACTGAACAAAGTGGAGGACCAAGCAATGAAAGGCGTACTGGAAATGGAGATTCATCTGGAGGAAACGCAGCTCAGGGCTGTACTTTCAAGCAGTTTCTCGACTGCAAACCACTGAACTACGACGACACTAGAGGTGCAGTGGGGTTTGTACGCTAGACGGAGAAGACTGATGCTACTATCCGCATGAGCAAGTGTACCGCGGATCAGCAAGTCACTTTTGCTATAGGGTTGTTTGTTGATGAAGCTTTGACTTGGTGGAATTTGCAAGTCCAGACTCTGGGTGATGATGCTGCGTATGGCATGTCTTGGGATGAGTTGAAGGAGAAAATGAGAGAGAAGTATTGCTCTCGTGCTGAACTCCAAAGGTTGGAGACTGAGTTCTGGCACTTAACCATGGAAGGTGCTGACATTACTGGTTATACCCGAAGGTTCCACGATTTGTCTAGAGTGATCCCTTATATGGTGACTCCCGAATTTATGCGCGTTGAACGCTACATTTAGGGATTGGCCTCAGAATTTCGTAGCATGGTAACTTCAGCCAAACCCGCAACAATCACTGAGGCTGTAACTCTGGCTGTCAGCCTTACTGAAGATGATGTTCGAATGAAGAAGTTATTGTTGAACCCAACAGAAAAGACCGAGACGCATGTTGAGTCATCTGGTGACAAGAAAAGAAAGCATTAAAATCTGAATCAAGCAACACGCAACACCAAGGGTTCCAACAACAAGAAGCGTGACCCCAACCCGCCTCAGGAGGCGAAAACTCTTGCAACCATGAATGACGCTACTACCAAAAGATACCTGGGCACTCTGCCCATGTGCAACCAGTGCAAGCGTTATCACGAAGGGGTTTGTCGCATCCCAAAATGCGACAAGTGTGGAAAATTAGGTCACCATACTGAGGACTGTTGGGGAAAAGGAAGGAACGGGAATGGAAACCGCAACGGTGCTGGTAATAGAAACAATGGGGGAAATGGAAATGGCAATGGTAACCGGAATGGGAATGGAGCTGGGCAGAACCAAGGATGCTTCAGTTGTGGAAGCAAGGATCATTTCATAAAATACTGCCCAAAGGGGAACAATGCTCAGGCACGAGCATTCGTGATTGGAGCAAGGAACGCACGCGAGGACCCTAACGTGGTCACCAGTACGTTTCTCGTTAACAATCACTTTGCATCCATATTATTTGACACTGATGCCGACTATAGCTTCATGTCTGTGGAATTTAAACGTATGCTTGGGATAGAATCTAGTAGATTAGATATTCCTTATTCCATAGAACTAGCCAATGGCAAACTTGTTTAATCAGGCGAAGTTGTTAGAAGTTGCACATTAGAGCTTGGTGAGCAAAGATTTAGCATCGACCTCTTACCTATTCAATTGGGTAGCTTCGACGTGGTGGTCGGAATGGACTGGTTGTCCAAGAATAAAGCTGAAGTTATTTTTCATGAGAAAATCATTCGCATCCCTTTGGCGAATGATGAAACTCTCCTCGTACATGGAGAAAAACGAGACGCGCCTCTGCGAATCATCAGTTGTATGAAGGCACAGAAGTGCTTAAGGAAAGGATGTGTTGCTTTCCTAGCGCATGTTGTAGATAAGAAGGCTGAGGAGCCGAATCTCGAAGATATTCCTATGGTAAAGGAATTCCCGATGTTTTTCCCGAAGATCTGCCAGGACTACCTCCACAACGACAAGTCAAATTCCATATACACTTGGTTCCAGGAGCCGCTCCTGTAGCCAAGGCACCCTATCGGCTTGCACCATCCGAAATGCAAGAATTATCTACACAACTCCAGGAGTTGTTGGATAAAGGATTCATAAGGCCAAGCTTCTCCCCTTGGGGAGCTCCAGTATTGTTCGTGAAGAAGAAGGATGGAACTCTGCGGATGTGTATCGACTACAGAGAGTTGAACAAACTCAGTATCAAAAATCGGTACCCACTACCGAGGATTGATGACTTATTTGATCAATTGCAAGGATCAAGCTACTATTCCAAGATCGATCTTCGATCTGGATACCATCAGTTAAGAATCCAAGAGGAAAGCGTACCAAAGACTGCATTCAGAACACGTTATGGGCATTACGAGTTTCTTGTGATGCCATTCGGACTGACGAACGTGCCAGCGGTCTTTATGGATCTGATGAACCGCGTTTGTAAACCATACCTCGATAAATTCATGATTGTATTCATCGATGACATCCTGATTTACTCACGAACGAGAGAAGAACACGAGCAACATCTCGGAACCATTTTGGAACTACTAAAGAAAGAAAAACTTAATGCAAACTTCTCAAAGTGCGAATTTTGGATTCGCGAAGTACAGTTTCTGGGTCACGTTGTGAACGAGAAGGGCATTCATGTAGACCCATCCAAGATTGAAGCAATAAAGAATTGGGAAGCCTCCAAAACCCCAACTGAAGTACAACAATTTTTGGGCTTAGCGGGCTATTACCGACGGTTTATTGAGAATTTCTCAAAGATAGCTCAGCCGCTAACTACCCTTACACAGAAAGACAAGAAGTGCCACTGGGGTGATAAGCAGGAAGAAGCCTTCCAACTACTCAAAAATAAGCTATGCGATGCACCAATACTATCCTTACCCGAAGGCACTGAAGACTTCGTGGTTTACTGCGACGCTTCACGCCAAGGTTTGGGTTGCGTGCTCATGCGACGCCAAAAAGTCATCGCATACGCTTCAAAACAATTGAAGGTACATGAAAGGAATTATACCACTCACGACCTGGAGCTAGGCGCGGTGGTATTCGCCTTGAAGATCTGTCGACGCTATTTATATGGTACTCGATGTACAATCTTCACAGACCACAAAAGCCTACAACACATATTTGATCAGAAGGAATTAAACATGCGTCAGCGACGTTGGGTCGAGCTGCTAAACGATTATGACTGTGAGATTAAGTACCATCCTGGAAAGGCAAACGTTGTAGCAGACGTGCTAAGTCGAAAAGAAAGGGTTAAGACCCTAAGGGTTCGGGCATTGGAAATGACTATTCAAACGAACCTCACTGCACGCATTCGTGACGCACAACAAGAAGCCCCGAAAGGGGAGAATCGTAGAGCTGAATACCTCCGGGATGTGTTGAAATATATGGTGCCAAATGAAGAGGGAACCTTATACTTTAAGGGGCGTATTTGGGTTCCGCTCTATGGAAATATTCGAGAAGTCATCCTTGATGAAGCACACAAGTCGAGATACTCGATCCATCGGACACAATGTATCAAGACTTGAAGGATTACTATTGGTGGCCGAGACTCAAGAGCGAGGTTGCTGTTTATGTTGGAAAGTGCCTAACCTGTGCTAAGGTTAAGGCTGAATATCAGAAACCATCCGGTCTACTGCAACAACCAGAGATACCCATGTGGAAGTGGGAGCAAATCTCGATGGACTTCATAACAAAATTACCCAGGACCCCTAGAGGGCTTGATAAGATATGGGTGATAGTTGACCGATTGACGAAATCTGCACATTTCCTACCAATCCGAGAGAAGGATAGCACTGGAAAGCTTGCTGAGATATACTTAAAAGAAATCGTGGCACGACATGGAGTGCCTATCTCAATCATTTCAGACAGAGATGGACGCTTTGTCTCAAGAATCTGGCAATCCTTTCAGGAAACCTTTGGATCTCAGCTAGATCTAAGCACGACCTTCCATCCGCAAACAGAAGGTCAGAGTGAACGGACCATACAAACGCTGGAAGATATGCTTCGCGCATGTCTTATGGACCTAGGCGGCAGCTGGGATACTCACCTACCTTTAGTTGAGTTTTCCTACAATAACAGTTATCATACAAGCATAAAAGCCGCACCGTTCGAAGCTCTGTATGGCCGCAAGTGCCGCTCGCCATTATGTTGGGCAGACGCTGGAGACAAACGCATGGTTGGTCCTGAACTTGTGCAAGAGACAACCGACAAGATTATGCAGATCCGAGAGTGCATTAAGGCGGCTCGAGATCGACAAAAGAGATACGCTGATCGAAGATGAAAACCATTAGAGTTCGAGGTGGGAGACAAAGTTTTGTTGAAGGTCTCACCTTGGAAGGGCGTAGTAAGATTCGGAAAATGTGGAAAGCTGAATCCACGATACATCAGACCATTCAATATTTTGGAAAGAATTGGTACCGTGGCTTACAAGTTGGAATTACCGGAAGAACTTAATGGAGTACATGATACGTTCCATGTATCCAACCTCAAGAAGAGTCCAACACAAGAAACAGTGATCATCCCTGCGGATGAAGTGCATATTGACGACACCCTCCGATTTACAGAACAACCCGTTGAGGTTACAGACTGGAAAGTCAACAAGACCCGAAGGAGCAGTGTCAAACTTGTCAAAGTACGTTGGAACTCTAAGCATGGACCCGAGTACACGTGGGGACGTGAAGACCACTAAAAAGAAAAGTACCCGCATCTGTTCAAGTAGACTCCCGCGAGAGTTAGCTCAGCCTGAATTTCGGGACGAAGTTCTTTTAGCGGGGGGAGACTGTGACAACTGGCACAAAACCGGTAATTACCGTACACCTTAATTATTATTTAATGACTGCAATTATGTGCTTAAATGTCAACATTGTCGGATTACATACTATACAAGTGAATTCATCTACGTTTTATACAACAAAATTTTGCTTATTGCATCAATGATAGCGTTGCGTCAGAAATACTAGTAAACTCACCGGTAAGACACATTGTGTCAACAATTCTGCAGAAAGCAGTCAGACAATAGAATTGGAGCCTAGGTGTAGGTCCAACGTCAAGAATACATTAAAACCCAAGAGTACATACAAGGGTTTACATATAGACTTTTCGGAAGCTAAATTACGCACTGAAAAGCACCCGAAATACACTTTAAAAGCTGAATTTTATATATTTCAGCAAAATCCAGCATTATAACAAGATTTTTCCATGCAAAAACATGACTAAATGGTCCAGAATACTTCCCTAAGTGTCGGGAATTGAAAGTGTCACAAAAGAATACTTAAAAGACACTAAACGGTGCAATTTAGCACTTTAACGAACCGGTATTTAACCGAACAACCGGATATTACCCGGAACACCAAAATATTGCTAGAAACATTGTTTTACTTTTTCTGAGCTAGCCATGGTTCCCGAACACCCTAACATATTACCTAATGCAAGATACACACTAAACATTAGATATTACACTTAACACCCTAACTAATTACCCCCTTTATCATTCAAATTACAATTAACCCCCCCCCCCCTCTTGAAGTTTACGGCTCACTTAGTGGCCCCCACATCAAAGATTACTTCATATCTTCCTAAATCTTCTCTAATCTTTCATTGGGATTTGGTGGGATCTTGGTTGTACTTGAGGGAACATATAAACCTTTGGATAATAGGTTTAGTGGATTATAAGATCACATAATCACTCATCATCTTCATCACCTCAACACTCTCCTCTCTCCCTCCCAAGCTTCGGTTGAACATCCCCACCACCACCACCATTTTTTTAAACACCATCCAACCACTCCAAGGTCATCACAAGGTGCAACAAGGTGATTAAGAAGGTGTGGAACTCTTGGATCTTCAAGGACCTCCTTTGTTTGCTTTTATCCACTTCATCTTCACCATTGTTCTTCCCTAGCTTGAAGCTAGTAGTAAGACTCTTTTGATCTTTGTTTACTTCATATTTTTAGTGGTTAAAAGATATTATGTTGATTTACACAAAAACACTAAAGAATATACACTTGAATCATGAAACATAAAGCTAACATAAGATGAGATGTGATGATATATAGATGATATGATGTTGTTTAGTACATGAATGATGTTTGCTTGTTGATTACTAGAAATATTGATGTTGATCACTACATGTAGCTTGCTAGATTGTGATTGAACACTTGATCTAGCCAGTTAGAGGATGATTATGTGTTAACACAAGAAGATCATCCTTATACATAGACATGAACTTGAAAACAAAATGATTCCTTGAAAAGTAATAAACAAAGTGAGCTAGTAAACTTATAGATCCAAGATTTATGAATGATTTTCCAAGAAAACCAAGTTCAAAATATGATTTTTGAAAGATCATGGCTTTTAGTTAAACTTACACTAATTTTTAGTGGAAAAACAAGCGTAGAGATACTAGTGAAACAAGAAGATGTTATAAATAAACATTTTTGTAAAGTGTGATTACAAGTTGTAAACACTTAGTTTCTTTAAGAATGAGATTTTTAAAGGAATAAACACACTTTTAAGGGTAACTAAACCTACTAAATAACATGGTAAGTTACTACAAGTTTTTACAAAAACTTCAAGTTCATGATGTAGTGAAATTTACTTGATTTTGACACTCGGTAAGTGTTGAATGAGTTGTTGATGTTTGATGATGATTTAAAAGAAAATAAACACATGTTTTGAAAACACGGGAAACCTCCATTTTTAGGGGAAACTATGTCAAAATTTTTATAAATTTTGACACTTAGAAAAATATAAGTTTGGTGAAACTTATTCCCTAAAAATTTACCTAAAACTACTTACCAAAGTTTCCCTAATTTTTGTGTAAACTTCAAGTTAAGAAATGATGATTTCTTCAAGATAAAAATTGATATTAAGTATGTATATTTTTGAGGAAAATATATATATTTATTGATCACCAATTTTTGTGCTAAGTGTATGTAGTATGTATTATACGTGATAGTGTGTTAGGACTTGAAAATACACTAAATACTCCTAAGGAGTGAAAATACAAAAATACACTTACAACATGCTTAGACAAATACAAGAGAATATATTTATGAAAATATATTTCTTCATAGAATAAATAACTTGGACAAGTTTTGAACATGAAATGAAGTTTTTGGACAAGATACATAATTCGGGTGAAAAATACAGGATGCTTATATTTATTTTTGAGAAAATAATATAAGTAAGACACATAGTTAAAAATATAAAATATTTTTAACACCCAAAGAACAAATACATAAAAGATGGTGACTTGTAATTGTGCGATACAAGTCTAGTGACTAACGTTAATAAAACACGTATAGGTCACGACGCTATATAAGCAAACCCGGTGAAGTTTATGGCGCAAAACGCAAAGTTGTGAGTTCATGCTCCCCCTTTTCTTTTAACTGTTTTCAGTTTTATAACTTCGGGGGTGAAATACATGTTACAAATTTTACAATGTTTACAAATGGTATGGTGGATACAAGAATTGAGGAATGATACGAGAAATCGTGTCACGAATAGGGTACCATAAGCACCATTAATCGTGTACATACTAAGACCGCAGAACAAAAGGTTAGATCTAATGGGTTTTCGGGCAGCCACACTCTTGGTGAAAACTAGTACCAAGTAGTGCTTTTGTGTCTCAGTCGTGAATCGACAACTAGAAAAATGCCTATGGTTTGGATGCTTCCTATGTCGTGTCACATGTTAATGGCCTTGCAACCCATTAACAACCTAGATATATACAGAAATACTTGATTTATACAAGATACATGCCATGTTTTTCATACAAAGTATACAAAGGTTCAATACAAGAACTGCATGAATTCACACCAACATTATGTTGACGTTTTTCCAAAAACTCACATGTATTTCAGGTAACTAAAGTGGATGTGCGCGCGGTCATACTCTTGCTCTTGGATGATGTTTATGGTTATCGTTGAATAAAAGTTGTAACTTTTCAGACAATATGCCGTCTTGTGTAAAACTATGATTTTAATTATGTAATGTTTGGCATTTGAAGTTATTTTTATGAGCATGTAGTATGTTTACCAATCGTATGCAATGAAAACCTTTCATGATCACACCTCATGCTTCCGCCTTAGAAAGGGGTGTGACATGATTGAGGTTTGGATGATTGGAGTTTTGGTTTGCCATTGAATAGGTTTCAATGGATGGTGTGGATTGTGGTGTTTGGGTGACGTGGTTAGAAACAATGGATGCTTCTAACCGGCTTGCTAGATTCCTTCTTACAACTCTTTCAATTTCCGGTTCGTAGACTAACGCTGAAGTCCTCCCGGAGTTCCGTGTATGCATGCACTACCTGTAACCTGCACAAGTACACAACCCGCGTAACAAGGAAAAAGTCAAAGCATAAGAAAAGAATAAGCAAGTTAAACAGTTAATCATGAAAATTCAAACAAGAATCCAAACACAAAGCGCACTCACTCCCCGGAAACGGCGCCAAAATTTGATCGGAGTGTCGCGCTCCGGTCAAAGATAATACTTATATACCCAAATTACCTTTAACAAATAGCTAGTGGTAGTAAGGGGTCGAACCACGAAGAGTATGTGGTTTGCGAATGGACTTGATTGAATTTAAACAAATGTCACAATTATGAAGCTTGCTAAGTTATTTTTTTTATGATTTTTGTTTGGTTGAAAAGATGTTGAATTAAACTAACGAAATCGATTGAATTGATTAATTACTAAATGTTAACGATTACAAGAAATCTTGATTAGAAAAACAATATGGAATAACAAGGTTCACACCCGGTTTCAACAAATGCAAGACTTAGGATTACTATGTATTTTAATTTGATTTACTCGAAATAATTCATTAACGGGTCAACAATCACAAAACTTAGGCGCCAATCGCTATCAACGTCATAGACAACGGACCACGATGCACTTCGTTACTTTGGACTAGCAAATCCTATCAAAAGACAAGGCATAAATACGTGTATTCGTTTTACAACGCCAAATTTAATCATTCACTCGACAATTCGTAAATTCAATACAAACGTAGGACAACTTTCTAAAGATTCAAATTTGTCACAAATCAAACATCAAAACATAATAAACCCTAAATCTTACAAAAGTCTACACCGGGGTGAAACCTCCAAGAAATTAGCCATGCATGATCGAAAGGACTTGTTCAACGGATGATGGATACTCGAATTGGGTCATCTTGAGCTTGTGGAATGGTGAAATGGTTGAGGGTTAGGGTTTGGTGAGTGATAATGGTGGAAGTGATGATGGTTAGATGAACTAGGGTTTGTGAATTGGTGATGAAGGTGAATTGGATGATGATTTGGAATGATTCGGATGATGGTTGGTGTAATGGATGATTAAGAGTAGTAGAGATGATGAATAATGGCTCCAATTGTGATATTCAAATTCAATTTTTTGTGTAACCGTCGACTTGAATGGCCAAGAGCCAATAAAACTCATTTCCACACTTCATTTAACAAAAAAAATTCGCGATTCACAATTGAGAGGCTTTGCCGATGAACTAATTTGCTGTCTACGGACTTTTGGGGCGACGGAGGTTTGTTTGTAAAGGGCATCGGCGACGGTGCCTAGAAAATCCATTCTCCGTTTTTCCAATATCTCCGTTCCGGTTGGTCCGAAAAGCGTCCCGATGATCCGTAAAGCGTCCCGATGGTCCGTAAAACTCCCAATTAGCTCCTTAAACTTCTTAAGACCTGCAAAACACAAATCCCATGAAAAGTAGGCTATTCGAGATTAAAAGTCATGTAAAAACATAAACTTAAACATTTACGAACGCCGGTTTTCGACCACGTATCAACTACCTGCTTGAAAACATCATGACAAAGCAAGGGATTGGGTTCATGGAAGAATTGCACAACGCTACTTGTTTGAACACAAACATGGACTCAAAAATGGCGTTGATGCAGGACATGTTCAAATGGAGGCTTCAGAATCTTCAGCAACAAAAAGCCGATGAAAGTGAAGGTGATGACATGGATGAAAGTCTAGATGAAGACTACGAGGAAGAAGACGACGGAAGTGATGGATACTTCTCGGATAAAGTACCTTCTGACGAGGAGTTTTAATTTTTTTTGGTTGGTTTTCTTCTGTGTAATCTTTTTTTTTTCTTAAGATAATTAAATACTATATTTCTCCATTTAGTTGCAAAACGCCAAAAAAATACTACAAAAAGTTTTTGCTTACAAAACGCCAATAATAATAAAAAATATTTTTCCTGTTTAATATTTTCTTTGTTATTGTATTTTGTCATCTTGGTCTACATAACGCCATTTAAAAAAACGCCAAACTTGGAAGATGGGACGTCTATCACCCTAGAACTGATAAAGCTAAACAAAACAGTAAATACACACAGTAACTGAAAAGACGGTTACTTTATTACTATCATTTATTATAATAAAAATCCCGCCTAAACTACGCGCCAAAAAACTCCTATAAGAGAGAGGTCTCTACACAATGAATTGATCACACCCAGAAAACAAACGTCATGTTCCCTAGAAACCACTCACTTTAAACGCCAAAAAATAGTTAAAAAACAGCAGATGGCAAAGCTTTCACTGAATGGATTCTTATCTGAGGTGGGTATCTCTATAAGCCTTTGCTGGATGAGATGGACAAAAATTCAAGAAAAAGAGACTGATGACAGTGATATGTAATCATGTGAGCTTTGTTCTTGATGAATATATGCATGGCATGCCACCAAACAAGAATATCACACCAAAAAACAGGATGCCATTAACAAGCTTCGTCTAAAAAGACGGGCGTTATGTAGGAAAGTTGGCATCTAGCTAAGGTATTCAAAGGTTCAAAACGCCAAAACAAATTCAAGAAGAAGAGATTGGTGACAGTGAAGATTTGGATGATAAATTAAATTACCATTTTTTATTTTTTATTTTTTTTCTTTTTCATTTTCTATTGTTTTGTTATCTAATTATCTGTTGTTTGTTATCTAATTCTCTACTAATAAAATACATTATTATATAAAACGCCAAAAACTATAAACACCAAAACGCTAATAGTATGAAAACTGTGAGAACTTGTGCTCTCAAACACCTTGTCAATGTATTAAACGCCAAAAAATTGACTAAACGCCATAAAAAACATTTGGTCTTATTGTAATCTTATGAAAATATTAATGACTCGTAGTGAATTATTATACAACGCCACAAACGCCAAAAAAATTTGACCAGGGAAACGCTATAATGCCAAAAAAATTATCTACGTGACACAAAAACAATTAATTCAACGTGACAGATCTAAGAAAAAAATAAAACACCAATTAGTTAATGAATATAATTAACGCCAAAAAAGTCTAAGACGCCAAAAATGAAGCAGCATGTTACGCAAAATTAGGAAAAAAAAGAAGATTGAAAAGACAAAAAAAACCCCTCACGCCCTGATCATATCTCGCGCCACGTGTTGGGCCAGGATGCGTTCTCACACTTTAGGGCGTTTTCTCCTTATCCCGTACCTATATATATATATATATATATATATATAGGCTAAAGCTAGATAGAAAACCCTCCATTTTGAGAAAACCTTAGAAAACCCAACCTCCCGACATTTTTTTTTTGAAAAAAATAACACATGTAATATACATGTTTTTAAGAGTTTTGGGCCAAAAAAACCAAAAAAGCGCCGAATGAATGTTTTTAAAAAAAAAATCAGCAAGTTTCTGCCTTTTGTGCCTAACACATGTTAGTCACCCGAAGCATGCTGAAATTTGTTTATTTTTTTTAAACATCCCTTCGGCGCTTTTTTGTTTTTTTTTTGCCCAAAACACTTTAAAACATGTATATTACATGTGTTATTTTTTTTCAAAAAAAAAATGTCGGGAGGTTGGGTAAAAATAGGGGGAGATTTGAGTTTCCAGAGTTTTCTAAAAACTTAAGGGTTTTCTATATAGCCCTCCCCTATATATATATATATATATAGGGTCAGGATTTAGGGAAAACGGTGAAAAGTGTGAGAACGGTGAGAATGCTTATGGATCGTCAGATCAAAACAATCTATGGACTAGATTGGCGGGGTGGTGTTTTCGTAAATAACATCAATTTTATTACTTGAACGTGTTTCATTAAGGGTAAAAAGGTTAAACATCCTTTCTTACATAAAACGCCATTAAATATAAAACGCCAACTAAATACAAAACGTCAATTTTATTACTGCGTAGTTTTTTCTGTGTTTTAGTTAACGTCTTGGCCTACAAAAAACGCCATAAAATATAAAACGCCAGAACATAAAAACACAAAACTTGAAAGATGGGACGTGTTACAGACATAACAGATAAAGCTGAGAAAAACAGGATACTTCATTAATTGCATTTATTATTATAATAATATCCCGCCTAAACTACGCGCCAAAAACATCCTATAAAGAGAAACGTCTCAGCACATTCCATTGATCACACCAAAAAAAAAACACACAAAAGTTTAAAAAATCAAAGATGACAAACATCGTTTCTTGGATATTCAGTATTGTTCTGCGTGAAGTTTCACTAAATGGTTTGTTAGTTGATGGGAGTAAGATTTTGCTGCATGAGTTGGACAAATCTTTAAGAAAAAGAGACTGATGACAGTCATATGTCATTTTGTCTTCTTTGTTCTTGAAGAAGGCTTGGATGAGGAGAAGAGATCAATCCCAGTGTAAATGCTATTTCGAACTTCACGATGATACTTTTACAATGTTCAAAACCTGGATTACTGGTGTATCTACTTAGTTTACTTACATTATATATTAAGCTCGTTTAGTATAAGTAACCATATATATATTAAACTGCCAAATATAGTCGTTTTTTCTAGCTGAAAAACATCCACACATCTGTATTTACGATAGATGGTGTTGGAGTTTTGGCTATTCCAAGCCACATAAAATGAACCTCTCCTTACCTCTCAAGGATCATACTAAATAACGATTTTGACTTTGCACACGTATAGTTTGAGTTCGTGTGATCTTCATTGCTATTCTATGAAGTTTTCCCTATCTTTAACGCCAAACTTTGCTTTCAACACATCAACTAGTTTTAGGTTATTGGATTTTAATAATCATAAGTTTCACCTGTTGGCCGATAATAATCCCAATTTTGAAAATCTCCTCCAACGATCCCAACTTGTAAGAATTTGGCCCACATCAATCTTTTTCTAACTGTAGTGCACTTGAATCTGTTAAGGAAACTGCAGGTGCACTTGAATCTATTGAGAAGATCAAATTCTTATATGTTAGAAAAGGATCGATCGGTCCAAATTCTTACAAGTCAAGATCGTTAGAGGGAATTTTTAAAGTTAAGACTATTATCGGCCAACATGTGAAACTTAAGATTATTAAATTCCAATAATCCTTTAGTTTTCCTATTTTGTTATCACTTCCATTGATAAACATATCACCGCGTCTAAATGTCTAATGATAAACACATTTACAAAAATAAATAAGATAAATAATCTGTAGTTACGTCTTTCACATACACACTTATCAAATTAGTTGATTTGGGAACATATTCCATAATAACATGGTTAAACTTTTGATGTCGTCAAATTTTAGATCCTTAATTTACTGAATCATTTGTCTTTGGGTTCAAAATATTATGATTATAGATTATACATGTGAAACTGGTCACTTGTTGAAAAATAACAACCATTTATGTTAATGATATCTTATTTATTACTTCATTATTAAAGTTCAAAATCATAAACTTGAATCTGAAAATATATTCATTTGTGGTGGTATGGTTCATGATTAGTCTAGTCACTTAGGCTATAGAGTGTGGTGATGAGGATCATAACCACCATGACCTTCTACGTTAGTGCCATGTCACCCACCTCTAATCCACAATCCAAAACCACTACCCTAAGGGTGTGGTCATGACCCAAACCACTATCAGCTTATTTACTTTAATTTATCTTTGTCTAAAGAAAAAAGAAAGGATTACTTGAAAAATGGAAAAGAGGACTATGGTTGCCATTGTTTAATCCATGCAAACCACGGTGGATTAGGGAAGGGGTGGTATAGTCTTCCATTCATGTTCCTACGTGACGAATCATGTCCCAACCATAACCTGTAACACCCCAAATTTCGTATGACATGTTTTAATGTTTTAATTGCAATGTTTTTGACAAAAGAAATGGTAAACATAGAATTTTACCATTATTAAAGTTTTATAAGTTTTAGTAAATCTAAAATTATTATGCATGCATGAACTTTTACTAAGTTAGTATGTAGAAAAAATTAAAATGACATGTTATGAAAGGATGAGGGGTTAAAATGAAAAACATATAATTAAAACACTTAAAAAAAATGCCCAGTGCTTCATATGTGTGTGTGTGCGATCGTGAGTTGAAGCCAGGAGAAGCCAACCCCTCAAAACCCTAACATCCTAAAAATCCCTCAAATTGAAAGAGAAATCAAGGATTAATCGAATGCATGAGCCAGGAACTTTGATTATCTAAGTATTCTTGACATCAAGTAAGTTTAATTTCATGATTTAGTGATGACTGATGAAACGGGTTGTGTGTAATCCGTGACTAAATGTGTGATTTAACATGAATGCTACATAACATGATCATAGGGAAGTTTTTCTATGTGCAATTTTGATTACATTGATTGTTTGGAGCAAAACCCACATGAAATTGTAGGAAATTAGAGTTAAGGAAAGTTATGGAATGAATTGTGTGATGTTGATGTTAAATTGTGTTATAGAATGTGGTTTTGATGGGTATTTTAGTATAAGTCATATGAATTAGGGTAATGATATTGATTGTGAAAGATCATGTTTACCCATTGATTAAATAGGATAGATGTGCTATAATTACTTGTACTTCATGCTTTATAAATAGTATGCACGCCATGTGTTCGATGAAATGCATAAAAATGATTTAGTAGAATTTGACATGAACTCTCGATTTAATGGTGATGTAAATAAAAATGGATGTATGTGTAATTATGTAAGCCATGATGACTAAATCAATATACTTGTGTGAAGTAATGTTTATGAAAGCTAAAGTATGAAGTTATGACGTACAGGCAAGAAGAAAGAAGAAGGCGCAAATCACTTGAAGTCACAAGCATCACAAGATCACGGTAAGTTCATATGAACTTTATTTACTCTATTAGTAGATTTATGAATAATAATATTTGGTACTATGAATTAGTGTAAATTTCCATTATGGATCATGATTGATTAGATGCAAAGAGCTTATATTGAGAAATGTTCAAAAGATGATGTTGTAGTGAATATGAAATGACCCTTCTAAATGGGTTGGAATGATAAGTAGAATGATTGTTGGAATGTTTAGGAATTGACTTGTTTATAACGGGTCAAATGATTTAAGTATGTTGAAATGTATGGTATGTAGCGATTCATTATAAATGAGTTGGAAAGTGGTATGTTGGATGTTTTCGAATGGAAGTAAACATGTTAGTAAAGTAACATGTCATGTTAACGGGTCGAATAATGATAGGTAATTAAAGGATTTGAATTGTTATGTATTACGACTAACAAATGTTTTGTTGTTATGAATGATAGGCAAATCCCATGTTTAATTGTGGCACGCTCGGACTTAACACACACACACAATGTCGAGTTTTATGCGCTTCCGGTTCAAGTTGCTTATTTTGAATGGGTCAAATTACCATTTTGTGTAGTAAATGTTTAACTAGTAACTAGGATAATAGTAGTAGTTTGAAGTTTAAACTTTGTTTTGAATAGTTCGGATTTAATGTTTTGGATGAAATGTGTAAGGTTCTAAATCTTAGTATATTTTGTAAGTGTCGTAGAATGTATTTAGATTGATTATGTAAACAAGCAGGAAATCGTCTTCTTTACGAATGGGTCATGTCAATTTTTTTCTAAAATTGGTATGAAGTTTATGTTATTTATTAAATGTCGAAAAGTGAGCGTTTCAAGTTGGTATCAGAGCCGAGGTTTGAGAGATTCAAGTATTAGAGCAAAATGCTTGAACTCAAACCAAAAGCTCGTATGAAGGTGTGTTCGTTCCGCAGCGCTATGCAAGTAAGTAAATTATTAATTTGATTATGCTTGTAGTTAGAAGTAGAAAGGGATTTATAGGTTTTGTGCTCTTAAACCGAATTTGAAGGCGAACAAAAATGTTTAATGGGTCCGCAATTAAATTACGGACATGTAGGAAAAAGAATCAAGTAAAACGGACTAGTAGAACTAAAGATATGAAGTTTTAAAGATTTAATGTAGGAAAATTTTGGAGCTGGGTATCTGCAGCTGTAAAAGAACGAAACATACTGTCAAAAAGAGGGCCTCACGTCGCGCGACCCCTACCTGATCTTACCGTCACGTAGCGCGACCATTGTCACAGCCCGCGACCGCATGGAAGTCGAGCCTTCGCGGCCCGCGAGCTCCTCAAATGCTGGCAAAATTTTTCTGTTTGTTTATTTTGAATGGAGAACTTGTTTTAACCAATTTCTAAGGCCTTATAAGCAACGTTTAAAGGAAATTTTGATAGTAAGAAAGATGAGGGAAAGTATATATGTATATGAAAGGATGAAAACGTAAATCGTAGCGATCAAAGGTCTTGATCTACGCGATACGGCATGATCGTCATGGACGATAATGTATAAAGTATGCATTGTAATTTGAATGAAATATGTCAGAATGAGTTCAAATACGGTGAAGGGATGTACGAAAAGAAAATTTAATGAATGAGATAAATGTTTTATGTAGATGGTGGATAACGTAAATGGTGAATGATGATATAGCGGCTCAACATGAAGCAATAAACGAAAGAATTGTGGAAGAAGTAGGGAAGGTAATAGAGGCTAGTATTCCTCGACTAGCACCAGAAGTTGAAGGTCAAGTGTTGGGAATAGTCAACAAATTAATGATGTCCAAATTTGAAGAGCTAAAGGAAATGATCAATGAATTGCAAACGAAGAAAAGCACTCGAAGGTGCACGTATAAGGAATTTATGGCATGTAACCCCTTGCCATATAAAGGGGAAATTGATCTGATAACCTGTCAAAGATGGATTTCAAGCACCGAGGCCATGTTTGATAGAAGTAGATGTGAAGTTGTAACACCTCGTAAAATCGCGTCCAATAATGAATTGACACGTGTAATAAACCCTAATGAAGTCGAATGTTGAATTTAAGGGACTAATTTTTCGAAAAATCGAAAACTTTGATTATGAAAGGACTGGAAGTGTTAGCATACCTAAAATAAGTTTCTAAATAACCTCTCACGATATTTATATCCACAAATGATCCGCTTGATGATCGAGTGTAGCCGTTTGCGTAATTAATTAAAAGTTTGCGCGATGAAGGGTTAAAAGCGTCAACATGTTAATTCTTACCTCTAAGTGACCTTTTCACAAACTGAGGGCTTCATGATATTTGATTATACTATCAGGAATGCCAATTATTGGCCGTCTAAGGTTTTTATGCCTAAAAGTAAAGTTACGCACAACTTTGCAAGTTAGAGGGACTAAAAGTGTCAATATGTTTAATTATACCTCTGAATGACCTTTTAGCAAACCCGAAGCATCGTGATGTTTAATAATACTTTCAAGAATGCCTAATATGGATTAGATGAGGCTTTAATGCTATTAAATGATGAGATGCGCAAGTTTGCGCAAGTTTGCGCAATAGAGGGACCTAAAGCATCAACTTTTGAATCTACGCCTTTCGGTGACTAGTTAAGTGAACGGGAGCGTAGTAATATTTAAGTATATGCTTGGGAATGCCTATTATGGGCCATGGAAGGCTTGGATGTCAGTAAACGACATTTCGCGCAACTTTGTGCCATTAAAGGACTAATTACGTCAAACTGCTAAAGTATGCCGATTCGTAAGGTAACGGACCTTCCGGAATATGACCATGAGTTAAACATGCCCTAATTATCCTTTATATAGCTTAGATATAGGCTTAGAGGTGTTTGGTGCGCAAAAAATAAACTTTTAAGTCATGCATAGACTAAAAGTGTCAAAAAGTGCACAAGTTTGCACTTTCGCGCATATCTCACATTCTGATTATCTCCGGACACCCAAAAATTTATGTAAGCACTAAAATATTTTATTTTAGTGTTCGGCATGATAAAATTCCATTCGTCGCGTAGTTTGGACCGTTTTTCGTGTCCATTCGTGTTTCGTCGTAATTAGACGAACAACGTGACCGTTCGGCCAAATGAACCGACATCCGACATGTTTTTGAACATGTTTCATGTCCCCCATGTTTAAACATCATGGTGGAGCCTTGAAATGAGGTTAACGGGCCTTATACGCATCAGAAATGACCTTTAAGCAAGTACAGGGACTGAAACTGCAATTCTGAAACTTAATTGCTGAATTGAGCAGCCCAGGCGGGGCGCGTAGACCCTCCTTGGGTCTTACGCGGGGCGTGTGAACCTGCCAGACCTGCAGAATCTGTTTTACAGCCAGTTACAGCCTGTTCCAGCTTGATCCAGCACTTGCAAATGGTATTTCTTCAATCCTTGGGCACCCATAGTATTAGAAATCAGGGGGTAAGATGTGTACGGTCCAGATCAAGGCTCGTTTTTCAAGAAACGATCCTAACGGTTCTTAAAAACCTATAAATACCCCCTTTGATTTTGGGTTTTCATTGCACCTCATTCCATTTCTGATTTGCTCTCTGAATTCTTGGAGGATCTTGAGCTTCTTGAGAACCTCCTTCTGTCCTTTGGACCTCTTGTAAGTATCCTTTCATGCTTAGTTTAATTGTTTAGTGTTTAAAAACCAAAAAGTCAAGCGTTTGCGACAAATGCTTTGAATTTCAAACGGTTGAGCCATTGTTCGCAACGAACATGGCTACGTGATCGTAATTAGGTAGGTATTAAACCCTCAAAAGGGCACCTCCTAATTACCACGTTTACTTAGTTAAATTGTCGGGTCAAATAAAAAGTCAAACGGGTTAGTTTTAAATAAAATTCATAAATATTAATATAGAAGCCATAAAATCAGTTTTCTCACTTTAATAACTTGGTAAATATTAATTGAACATGTCTAAGCATGTTCAACCCGACAATTCTAAGTATAGGCTTGGTTCGGAACCGAAAGTCGCAAAAGTTGACTTTTGCTTTGACTTTCTGTTCTGACCCGATTTGGCTTAGTTTAGATATGCCTTAGGATTCCTTTAGGACCAGGTTATAGGTTAGTGTAACCCTCTGAGGTTATACAACCTGGTTCCTTAGTTATCCGATTCATATGCATGTTTCCGTTAAATGCCTAAATGTTGACTATTATGCCCTTTTGACCCTAAAACGAGAATTTTGAAAATGTGAGAGGACAATAATCTTTATTACAGATTTACAAACTTGTTCTTAAAAATTTGACATCAGTTTGAGGTCTAGATTAGGAGTTATGCTCAATAGCGTAATTTGAAAGCTTTTATTAATTAAACGGTGTAATTAGCATACATCCTATCTAAACCCAATTTTTGATACCAAACTTTTTACCTACTGATATAAAATAATATTTTGGGATTTTTGGAGATTTTTATTTATTTTTAGGCTGAGCATAACATAGGGTTATAGCTTTGATTCGGTAATTGTCGGTTTTGCCCTTTTGTCCATAAAATGAGTTTTACATAATATTTTGATACCAAACTTTTTGTTACTGATTTTATATCATAAATAAAATTTTTTGAACTTTATAAACTGATCAAAAAACTCAGATTTCCTATTTAAAACCGAAAATCGCTTAAAACCGACTTTTACGCGTTTTAAGCGCATAGTATGTATTAAAACTATTTGAATTATATATGACTTGATACCTAATGATATTTTAAGTAAAATTTTATAATTTAACAATAAGCAAAATTTTTAAACTCAGATTTCCAAATTTGACCTTTAAACCTTAGGTGAAATTACCAAAATGCCCCTTTGGTGCATAGTTTGGTTATAAATGGTAAATTTCACATATATGTAATACCCTACTGATATAACTTATTAAATTAAGTATTTTTACTGATTAAATCAGACCTAAAACTCAGATTTATATTAAACCTCTTTTATAACCTTTTAAATGACCAAAATACCCCTACGGGGCATAATTTGAGTTTAAATTCCGTTTTGGGCATAATGGAAGATATCTTACTGATGTCACAACATATTTAAGGCATATTAACTTAGGAAACTTGCATATAACTCATTTGGTTACCCGTTACGCACTTTTCGCGTTCGGATCGGCTTATGAAACTAGTTTGCATATATTAACCGAAACGGGTCAAACCATATCATTTCTATCTCAAAATCCAGAATGTGTTTAGTTTATCCTTATTACACAAGTATACAAGCTTTTCGGGTCTAAACCACATTCTAATCCGGTTCTCGCTTAATCATGCATTTTGAACCGTATCCTCCTTTAAAACTAACCGGTCTAAGCATAGGCTTAATTAAAGACCCGTTAGGAATCTAATAGGTTATTAAAAACCTTCGTTCTAGATTTAGGAGCCCAGTAAAAGCTATCTGTACTTGCTGATTTGATATACGGTTGGGATTGAATTTATATTTAGCTCAGGTAAATACTTTTAACTTATTTTCCCTTATACGGGCTTGGGGTACGGTATATAAAATACCGCTTGGTCGGGCATTGAATTTTTAATCTTATGAAGGTTACTTTATTGAAATGACCCGTTTAAATTGTTTTGTTTGCTTAAAGCCTTTGGGGGGTTAATGACCATGTCCCGGATATCCTTGGCATCATTTTACGAAATGGCCACGACCTAAGCACGGGGTGTAGGCGTACACCCGACAGTGCATAAATAAATAATAAGGTATAACCGCCGGTTTCGGGAATAACCCGCCGCGGGACTATATCATGTGGTGTGTCTTTTAATCTTTAACCCGGCGTCAATCCGGGCTACTGAACGTATAACGAACATGTAATTCTCTTACAAGTTTATATATAAATAATTATCCCAAGTTATAAAAAGTTTTGTGCCATGTGCATTCAAATCAATTTTCATAAATGTTTTCAAAATGAGTCAGTTAATTGTATTTACCAGTGTAAACTGACGTATTTTCCCAAAAAGGTTAAGTGCAGGTACTAAGCGTAATAGGATGGCCTCTCCTTAGCATCATTAAGAGTCTCGCAAGCTTGGATGCATTTAAGTCTGATGAACTATATTTCCTTTTTATTTGATCCGCCTGTGGATCTGTTTCAACTATTTTGTGATACTTAATATTACAATTTATTCGGTTGAAATAAATCTATCTTTTGCTTCCGCTGTGCATTTAAATTTGTGTTGTTTGACTATGATGATATCAACTACGTCACGATACTCCTCACCGGGCCCACCGGTAATACGTGGAAATATCGGGGTCTGACAGGTTGGTATCAGAGCCAACATTGAGTGAATTAAATACTAACCTTTTGTGTTTAATCTCAATGACACAGTAGCACATTCCTTGACCTTTTGAGTCTAGACTTAACATAGGAATACTCTCAGCTCTATTCGGAGAATTATTGCTTTTAATGCTATATATTTTAATATGTCGCCAAGCAAAGAAGCCATAATGGAAATTCTCCCCATTTGAAGCCTAGGGAAGGCCGAGCTTCATACTGCGACTAGGATTAACGTGCAACCAAGGAGAAAGCATTCATAAATAAAATGAAGAAGAAACTCCTTTTGCTGAAGATTGTTTCCTTAGTAGTCCTTATAAGGACATATTTATCTTTCAATCCCTTCGAGGACAACATTATTCCTTTCAAGTCCCGTTCAGGGCAATTCTGTACCTCATTTAAAAATCATTGGAATGTTTTATCTAAATTTTATTTATATCATTAAATATGAACGTAATAATAACATTCCTTTTATGAGATCTACCATTATAATAAAATGGCAAAATCTAAAAAGGGCAAGACCTAGCCCATGTGTCATCTTACGACAAGGCCAAGATGGTAGTCCCTCAATTAGATTCAGATCCTTATTAATATCTCAATTTAGGATTGTTCTGCGTTAAATATTAAAAAGAATCTTAAAGGTACAACCTAGCCTATATGTCATTTCAGACAAGGCCAAGATGGTAGAACCTATTCAAAAGATTCAAATCCATGTTAACATCTGTAAACATGTTAACATTCCTGGCAGATGTGATTCGACAGAATCGCATAAATCATCCTTATACTGGATTCTCCCGAAATCCTTTCTTATTTTGTGAATTAAGCATCCATCAGGGATATAATGCTTATGGGCCATATTCATTGTCATATAAGACAAAAGACAGTCGTAGCCTACAACTCCCTGTCAAGAAAAGGCATGAACAACGTTCAAGCCTAAATACCTTGATTCTACAAAATCATGGTTTATAATTTAAAATTGCCCTTGTGACTTGGCCTTTTGTGCCATAGTTATATTTTAATTAGGTTTACGATAATTATAATGAAAATCCTGAATAAAATAAATATCATTCCTTTTCTGCCAGTATATATATATATATTAAAAAGAATCTTAAAAGGTATAACTTAGCTTGAATGTCATTAAAGACCTAGCTAAAGATGGTAAAACCTGTTTAAAAAAAAAAGAGATTCGGATCCTTGTTAACATCTGAAAACATGTTAACACTCTTGACAACAGTGATGCGATAAAATCACACTTGTCATCTTCATATTAGGAATTTTCCAAACCCCTTATTTAGCATAAATGATCACGATGAATCATGGCTAATAAACGTCGAACATGATGAACACATCAAAACATCCATTGGGATGAAAACCATCGGGCAAAGATGTATACATGAAAAAGATAGTTTTATTTCATAACTTCTTGTCAGGACAATGACCTATGAAATTTTTCGATCCAAAGGAATCATCGATTATGTTTTAAAATTTCCCTAGTGACAAGGCATCTATGCCATCAAAAAGTCCTTTGGAACAAGCCCTTGTGCTATATATAAAATGTCAGTACGACATTGACAGTCTTGACTTATGTCCCCTGTCTAATAAATATGAAGGATTATATTCCGTTTAAACGCCAAAGATGGATTATTTAAAGACCTAGGCAAAACATAATCAAATAAATTTAATACTATCTATTCGCCTATATGGTTTATTTGTACCATGGCTATTTAATCATCAAATTCGACAATTCACCATATAATTAAACCAATTATTACTACTTGGTTTGTAGCCTTCAAAGCTTCACCATGGCTGACTCATCTGAAGCTCACAGTCATCCAGTTGATCAGAACGATAATGCAAGACTGAACTTAACGGGCACCGAGTTACAGGCTATGTTGGATACAACCGTAAACAAAGCCATGGACCGTGTATTAAAGGATCATAAGCGAAAATGCGATAATACCCCAAATAAAGGTTACAAAAAGGGTAAGACCGGTTCAAACTATGACCAGTCCAAGCCAAAGGAGGCAAAACCCAAATGTAAAACATGCGAGAAGAAGCATTTCGGAAAATGTTTCTATGAGCAGACCAGGGGATGTGTCATCTGTAAAGAGATGGATCACAAGACCCATGAATGCAAGGACTTGAAGGACGCCACCTGCTATGGTTGTGGCAAGAAGGAGCACATAAAGACCCGCTGCCCAAACAAGGCAACTAAAGGGAAATGCACTCTGGAGTCACAAGCTAGGCCTTGTGGTATTTGTAATAAGAAATGGCACAAGACCTTGGATTGCCAAGACATAAAGGACGCAACCTGCTATGGTTGCAATGAAATAGGGCACATCAAGACAAATTGCCCAAATAAAACCAAGAAGCCTGGGGAGGCTAAGAAGACCTAAGCTGGAAGCTCTCAAATGGATGCTCAAGAGGCTATTCAGGATGACAATGCCACAACAGGTACTTTCTATATCAATAACGCTCAAGCTAGAGTATTATTTGATTCAGGTTCAGATAAATCTTTCGTAGACAATGAATTTTGTAAATTATTAAATCTACCTGTTAAAACTCTAAGCGTTAAGTATAAAGTAGAATTGGCCGATAGTACCTTAGAGACTGCTTCAGTAATATTAGATGGATGTTTTATATCCATTAGGAATCATTCCTTCCGCTGTCCTTGTTTCCATTAAAATAAGAGGGACTCGATATAGTGATAGGAATGAATTAGTCATCCTAAAAATCGAGCCCATATTGTGTGTGATAAAAAGCAAGTAGTTATCAAGACTCCTTTTGGTGAGCCTTTGACAATTCAAGGAGACACTGGGTATGGATTGCCTAAGCACTTGTTGAATATGGTATTTAATACCAAAGATTCGAGTATGGAAAACTCAGAAGAGACAAACAACAGTCGCGATGTCGGAGATGCGACAAAAGCTAATGGTGCATCCAATGTGAACCTCAATGTTAATGGAGTTAATCTCCAAAAGTGTAATTAACGCAGCTATTAAAAAGGCTATAAGAAAATTCATGAAAAGGATCAAGAAGCCAAATGCTGCTCGCTCTAAAACACATGTCGCTGCTCACGAGAAGAGCTTTATTCAAACTTCAAATGCGAAGAATAAACCCAACAAAGGCATATATGGTAGGGAGCCCCATTCTTTTTAGGATATACTTAAAAGTACTTCGTCCCTTGGAAGTTAAGAGACTTCAATAAGAAAAAAAAGGGCCATCGATTGCAGGAATTTATGGGATGAAGTAGAAACCATTAGGTGTATCAGCGGTTATGCTAGAAAGAACACAGTGAGGTATGCATCACAGTCATTCGATGGCAATACCCTTAATTAGTGAGGACATTAATAAAGTCCACAAGAAAGATCCTCTTATACATTATGGGATGATCCAAGTTTTAAGGACCTTATTAGAAAAACCTATTATCCGTTTCACGAAATGGAAAAAGATGGAATAAGAATTTTCTGACTCTCACCATAAAAGTTCTAGATTGTCGTCAATATGTTACAAATTTTAAATTCATTGGTTTAGATAGTACCCTATTCCAAATAATTATTGGTGGTTAGCTATGGCAATAGGAGGGCACATTAAGGATTCAAAGCCTGCTTATTATAAATCCATTATGGATCTACCTCAGCTACTCACGTTATATAGATTAATAAATAACCAGTCAAAGCTGAGACTGCCCTAAAATTTGTCAAAGATGTTGCAGCTAAGTTTAAAAGGATTAAAAATGGAAGCGTTTAACTCTCCTGATGAATGATTAGAGGCAGTTCACATTAATAATGACACCAGATAAATCCCTTATTGTGATTTTATTGCTAACAGTTACGTTTGGGTTCAGGTGCTGCTAAGTCTCTCATAAGATCATAAGCTTAGTAAACTTTTAGAAAATTTTCCCGTGAGAACCCCAAATATTAAGTGTAAGGTAAAACTTATAGACGATATCATAAGAACCATTTCTTCTGTTTCTGTCAGAAACCTTCAGTAGTAGAATTTTAGAAGTATCCCCTCTCTAGAGGAAGTACGTTAGCATATATAGTTAATATCTCCTTAATCACTATGGATTATGAATACCAAATGGTATGATAAAAGCGCCATATGAGGATTGGTGTATCTTAATAAGTTCCATAGATTGCTTCCATGCCTGATCAATATGGAGGTTTAATGCATGGGACCACAAGGATATTCCGATGGTCATACGGTACTAAAGTCAACTAATGGTATTCAAAGAAGATATCCAGAATGGAATTGTCCAAGTAAATGTTCCCGAATAAGGAATTCGTGGACTTGTAACATAAATGTATCACTTATTTGACACAAGCAATGATGGATGAACTGGAGCCTGAGATATGGAAAATCTCTGTAACCTCATTGTATCTTGATTATCTTCTCCTAAGATTACCCTGTTTACCCCCTGAGAAGCAAGTAGAGTTAAGATTTATATCCCATTTAAGGCTATATTATTATGAAATCTCCAAGACGGCTAGTACCATTATTGGAGGAATCGAAACCCTGATTAGGTAAGTTTTAAAATAGAGAATTCATATAGCCTAATTTAACATTCTGAGGATTCGGTATAGTTAATTAAGAAAGACGGTTTATTTGCTTATGCATTAATTGCCGCAACCCTAATTAGGCAACAATTAAAAATCGCCATCAGCTACCCAGGATCGTCGATTTGTTCGACTAACGGCGAGGATTAGCTATTCCTTAAGATTAGTTTTAAGCAGTGGTTGGAATAACCATCTCACCTTAAAATAAGCTTTTTGTAATAGTTGTTATATAAGTATCAAGGTTGCTCCTTTGGAGAACTTGTATAGAAGAAATATCCAAACGTTCGTTTGATGGACGAGACTTTGGGAAGTCCAATTACCAAAATCTGAAAGTTTCCTTGAAACAACAAATAAGATCATACAAATCCATAATCATCTGTAAGTTGCCAGTATTTGGCAGAAAATCAAGGATTAATTAAAGCAGCAACTCTCCTAAGTTCTTGTTAAGGAATAAAGTTCAACAAAGGATATCACCCTGGAAGGGTGTGCCAATTGTTAATTATCAGGTTAGTTAAGCTCTGAATATATAAAATCGTTCGAAAGAATCGAATGTATCAAGATCAAATAGCTTATAAGCTAAAACCTATTTAAGAAGCTTGGCGGAGCTCGCAATGCATTACACACTAATTATTTAAGGGTGTGTTTCACCAATAAGTCGAGAAGCACCATCACATAATGATATGCAGATTTATGATATGATGAGCAACCTGTATCGATTAAGGATCGACAGGTTAAGAAGCTCCAAAAGGATACATGTACCAAATATAAAGGTCACTTTGGGAGCTTGGAGAGACTCCAGATAGGCTATAGAAGTTAAGTCCATTATGCGAAAAAAAGAACTTCCAGCATTTTAGCAAATCTCGAGGTCGAGATTTCTTTTAAGGGGGTGAGGATGTAACACCTCATAAAATCGCGTCCAATAATGTATTGACACGTGTAATAAACCCTAATGAAGTTAAATGTTGAATTTAAGGGACTAATTTTTTGAAAAATCGAAAACTTTGATTATGAAAGGACTGGAAGTGTTAGCATACCTAAAATAAGTTTCTAAATAACCTCTCACGATATTTATATCCACAAATGAGCCGCTTGATGATCGAGTGTAGCCGTTTGCGTAATTAATTAAAAGTTTGCGCGATGAAGGGTTAAAAGCGTCAACATGTTAATTCTTACCTCTGAGTGACCTTTTAACAAACCGGGGGATTCATGATATTTGATTATACTATCGGGAATGCCAATTATTGGCCGTCTAAGGTTTTTATGCCTAAAAGTAAAGTTATGCTCAACTTTGCAAGTTAGAGGGACTAAAAGTGTCAATATGTTTAATTATACCTCTGAATGACCTTTTAGCAAACCCGAAGCATTGTGATGTTTAATAATACTTTCAAGGATGCCTAATATGGATTAGATGAGGCTTTAATGCTAGTAAATGATGAGATGCGCAAGTTTGCGCAATAGAGGGACATAAAGCATCAATTTTGAATCTACGCCTTTCGGTGACCGTTTTTCGCGTCCGTTCGTGTTTCTTCGTAATTAGACGAACAACGTGACCGTACGGCCAAACGAACCTACATCTGACATGTTTTTGAAGATGTTTCATGTCCCCCATGTTTAAACATCATGGTGGAGCCTTGAAATGAGGTTAACGGGCCGTATACACATCAGAAATGACCTTTAAGCAAGTACAGGGACTGAAACTGCAATTCTGAAACTTAATTGCTGAACTGAGCAGCCCAGGCGGGGCACGTAGACCCTCCTTGGGTCTTACGCGGGGCGTGTGAACCTGCCAGACCTGCAGAATCTGTTTTACAGCCAGTTACAGCCTGTTCCAGCTTGATCCAGCACTTGAAAATGGTATTTCTTCAATCCTTGGGCACCCATCGTATTAGAAATCAGGGGGTAAGATGTGTACGGTCCAGATCAAGGCTCGTTTTTCAAGAAACGATCCTAACGGTTCTCAAAAACCTATAAATACCCCTTTGATTTTGGGTTTTCATTGCACCTCATTCCATTTCTGATTTGCTCTCTGAATTCTTGGAGGATCTTGAGCTTCTTGAGAACCTCCTTCTGTCCTTTGGACCTCTTGTAAGTATCCTTTCGTGCTTAGTTTAAATGTTTAGTTTTTAAAAACCAAAAAGTCAAGCGTTTGCGACAAACGCTTTGACTTTCAAACGGTTGAGCCATTGTTCGCAACGAACATGGCTACATGATCGTAATTAGGTAGGTATTAAACCCTCAAAAGGGCACCTCCTAATTACCACGTTTACTTAGTTAAATTGTCGGGTCAAATAAAAAGTCAAACGGGTTAGTTTTAAATAAAATTCATAAATATTAATATAGAAGCCATAAAATCAGTTTTCTCACTTTAATAACTTGGTAAATATTAATTGAACATGTCTAAGCATGTTCAACCCGACAATTCTAAGTATAGGCATGGTTCGGAACCGAAAGTCGCAAAAGTTGACTTTTGCTTTGACTTTCAGTTCTGACCCGATTTGGCTTAGTTTAGATATGCCATAGGATTCCTTTAGGACCAGGTTATAGGTTAGTGTAACCCTCTGAGGTTATACAACCTGGTTCCTTAGTTATCCGATTCATATGCATGTTTCTGTTAAATGCCTAAATGTTGACTATTATGCCCTTTTGACCCTAAAACGAGAATTTTGAAAATGTGAGAGGACAATAATCTTTATTACTGATTTACAAACTTGTCCTTAAAAATTTGACATCAGCTTGAGGTCTAGATTAGGAGTTATGCTCAATAGCGTAATTAGAAAGCTTTTATTAATTAAACGGTGTAATTAGCATACATCCTATCTAAACCCAATTTTTGATACCAAACTTTTTACCTACTGATATAAAATAAAATTTTGGGATTTTTGAATATTTTTATTTATTTTTAGGCTGAGCATAACATAGGGTTATAGCTTTGATTCGGTAATTGTCGGTTTTGCCCTTTTGGCCATAAAATGAGTTTTACATAATATTTTGATACCAAACTTTTTGCTACTGATTTTATATCATAAATAAAATATTTTGAACTTTATAAACTGAACAAAAAACTCAGATTTCCTATTTAAAACCGAAAATCGCTTAAAACCGACTTTTACGCGTTTTAAGCGCATAGTATCTATTAAAACTATTTTAATTATATATGACTTGATACCTACTGATATTTTAAGTAAAATTTTATACTTTAATAGTAAGCAAAAGTTTTAAACTCAGATTTCCAAATTTGACCTTTAAACCTTAGGTGAAATTACCAAAATGTCTCTTTGGTGCATAGTTTGGTTATAAATGGTAAATTTCACATATATGTAATACCCTACTGATATAACTTATTAAATTAAGTATTTTTACTGATTAAATCAGACCTGAAACTCAGATTTATATTAAACCTCTTTTATAACCTTTTAAATGACCAAAATACCCCTTCGGGGCATAATTTGAGTTTAAATTCCGTTTTGGGCATAATGGAAGATATCTTACTGATGTCACAACATATTTAAGGCATATTAACTTAGGAAACTTGCATATAACTCATTTGGTTACCCGTTACGCACTTTTTGCGTTCGGATCGGCTTATGAAACTAGTTTGCATATATTAGCCGAAACGGGTTAAACCATATCATTTCTATCTCAAAATCCAGAATGTGTTTAGTTTATCCTTATTACACAAGTATACTAGCTTGTCGGGTCTAAACCACATTCTAATCCGGTTCTCGCTTAATCATGCGTTTTGAACCGTATCCTCCTTTAAAACTAACCGGTCTAAGCATAGGCTTAATTAAAGACCCGTTAGGAATCTAATAGGTTATTAAAAACCTTCATTCCAGATTTAGGAGCCCAGTAAAAGCTATCTGTACTTGCTGATTTGATATACGGCTGGGATTGAATTTATATTTAGCTCAGGTAAATACTTTTAACTTATTTTCCCTTATACGGGCTTGGAGTACGGTATATAAAATACCTCTTGGTCGGGCATTGAATTTTTAATCGTATGAAGGTTACTTTATTGAAATGACCCGTTTAAATTGTTTTGTTTGCTTAAAGCCTTTGGGGGGTTAATGACCATGTCGCGGATATCCTTGGCATCATTTTACGAAATGGCCACGACCTAAGCACGAGGTGTAGGCGTACACCCGACAGTGCATAAATAAATAATAAGGTATAATCGCCGGTTTCTGGAATAACCCGCCACGGGACTATATCATGTGGTGTGTCTGTTAATCTTTAACCCGGCGTCAATGCGGGCTACTGAACGTATAACGAACATGTAATTCTCTTACAAGTTTATATATAAATAATTATCCCAAGTTATAAAAAGTTTTATGCCATGTGCATTCAAATCAATTTTCATAAATGTTTTCAAAATGAGTCAATTAATTGTATTTACCAGTGTAAACTGACGTATTTTCCCAAAAAGGTTAAGTGCAAGTACTAAGCGTAATAGGCTGGCCTCTCCTTAGCATCATTAAGAGTCTCGCAAGCTTAGATGCATTTAAGTCTGATGAACTATATTTCCTTTTTATTTGATCCGCCTGTGGATCTGTTTCAACTATTTTGTGATACTTAATATTACAATTTATTCGGTTGAAATAAATCTATCTTTTTCTTCCGCTGTGCATTTGAAATTGTGTTGTTTGACTATGATGATATCAACTACGTCACGATACTCCCCACCGGTAATACGTAGAAATATCGGGGTGTGACAGAAGTGGAAGATCAAGTGATGTTTACTACGAGCCTCCTACAACTCCAAGCAAAGGATTGGTGGGATGCATATTCGAAGGAATTGGGGGATGATAAAGTACAAACATTAACGTGACAAGAGTTCAAGGAGCCATTTCTGAAATATCATAGCCCACAATCCGCAATTGATAAGATTCAAGAGGAATTCTTACGTCTTCAACAAAAGGATGAAACGATTGACGAAATAACGAATAAGTTCCTTGACAAGGTGAAGTTTTGTAGGGAGATAGCGGGGACTGAGAGGTTGAGAATATTACGTTATCATGCTATGTTAAAGGTTGAATATCGTGAGTTCGTAAATCCCTCCTAGTGTGAAACGTTGAATGAGTTAATCGACTGGGCAAGAGATAGGGAGATTGAGATAAGAATGCAAGTTGAACGGGGGGAGAAAAGGGTGCCGGAGAAGACTACCAACCCAAACCCATCAAAAAAGGCAAGACATCAACATCAAAATAGGAAAGGGAAGACAGGTAGTGGAATCCCGACTTGCAAGACATGCGGGAAACATCATTCAGGTGAATGTTTGTTGGGAAAGAAAGGGTGCTACAAATGTGGGCAAGAGGGACATCCGTATTATAAGTGCCCCGAGAATCCAAAAACGTGTTATAATTGTTATCAAACAGGGCACATTAAAGCAGAATGCCTGAAACTCCAACAAGAGACAAAGAAAGATGGAAAGAAGGATGAGCCTTCCAAGGCTCGTGGAAGGATGTTCCAGTTAACCTCGGATGAAGCTAAGACTAGCCCGGATGTGGTTTCAGGTATATTCTTATTTAACTCTTTGCCAATGAATGTTTTATTTGATTCCGGGGCTAGTAGATCGTTTATTTCGAATGAATTATTAGTTCATCCATCTTTTAAGCTTGAAAAGATGTTAGTACCCTTAGAAGTGGAAGTTGCTGATAGTAAAAGCTATTTATTGCATGATATCAGTAGAAATTGTAAGATCTTAATCGAAGATGAGGAATTTAGTATAGATCTTGTCCCGATGTGTATGGGGGAATTTAAAGTAGTTGTAGGAATGGATTGGCTAGCCCAAAACAATCCGAAATTCAATGTGAAAAGAAAGTCATTCATGTAGTAACCTCGGGGGGGGGGGGGGATAGATAAGTGTTCAAGGAGATAGGGTCATCAAGTCGAAATTGTGTTCTATAATCAAAGCCGTCAAACATGTGAGGAACGGGGGTAGGGCGTATTTATCTTACGTGATTGACACCAATCGTGGTGTTCCAAAGCTTAAAGATGTGAATGTAGTGAACTAATATCCGGATGTGTTTCCGGAAGATTTACCAGGGCTTCCGCCCGAGCGGGAAGTAGAATTCAAGATAGAGCTTAACCCGGGTGCAAAGCCGGTAGCCAAAACTCCTTATCGGTTGGCCCAACCGCAATGAAAGAATTGATGACACAACTCTAAGAGTTGCTCGATAAAGGTTTTATTAAACCAAATGTTTCACCATGGGGAGCCACCGTATTATTCATGAAGAAGAAAGATGGTTCGATGCGAATGTGCATCGACTATCGAGAGCTGAACAAGTTAACGGTGAAGAATCGTTACCCGTTACCCAGAATTGATGACCTATTTGACCAGCTTCAAGGGGCAAGTTGGTTTTCAAAGATCAATCTGCGGTCGGGTTATCACCAACTGCGTGTACGAGAAGAAGATGTGCCGAAGACTGCGTTTCGAACACGATACGGACATTACGAGTTTTTAGTAATGTCCTTTGGGTTAACGAACGCACCAGCTGCATTTGTGGATTTAATGAATCGGGTGTGCCGGCCTATGCTTGATAATTATGTAATCGTTTTCATTGATGATATACTAGTATATTCCCGAAGTGAAGCAGAGCATGCTTCACACTTGCGTGATGTATTGGAAACGCTTCGCAAGGAAGAGTTATATGCGAAGCTCTCAAAGTGTGCCTTCTGGCTTAGAGAGGTACAATTTTTGGGACACCTGATCGATGTGGATAGTGTTCATGTGGACTCGTCCAAAGTAGATGCAGTGATGAATTGGGTACCCCCGAAGAATCCAAGATAAATAAAAAGTTTTCTAGGCTTGGCTGGATGCTACAGGAGATTTATCCAGGATTTCTCCAAGATAGCCTCGCCTATGACGAAGTTAACAAAGAAGAGTGAGAAGTTTCTATGGGGTGAGGAACAAGAAAAAGCATTCCAAACATTGAAGGAAAAGCTCTCAAATTCCCCGGCATTGACATTACCGGATGGAACAGATGACTTGGTAGTATATACTGATGCCTCCCACCAAGGTTTAGGTTGTGTGTTAATGCAAAGGGGTAAAGTCGTCGCTTATGCTTCAAGACAACAAGCAGCATGAAAATAATTACCCAACTCATGACCTAGAATTGGCGGCGGTCATATTCGCCTTGAAGATATGGAGACACTACCTATATGGGGTGAAATGTACAATTTACTCGGATCATAAAAGTCTCAAATATTTTTTCGAACAAAAAGATCTTAATATGAGGCAACGAAGATGGTTAGAACTCATTAAAGATTATGATTGTGACATTCACTATCATCCCGGGAAGGCTAATGTAGTAGCGGACGCTCTAAGTCGAAAGAAGTACCCGCCTCCGATTCGGGTACAATCGATGAGGATGGTGGTTACTTCTAAACTCCTTGAAGAAATACGAGAAGCCCAAATTAGATCTTTGAATGCCTATGATTCAAGAAAAGAAAGGACGAAAGGATTTATTCACGTATTTGAAGAGAATGCGAATGGTATGAAAATGAGGTATGACCGAATCTGGGTACCTCGGGAATGTGAAGTGAAAGAATTACTTTTGAATGAGGCTCACAAGTCTCGATACTCCGTCCATCCGGGAGCCATAAAGATGTATCGAGACTTGCAAATGAATTATTGGTGGCCGGGAATGAAAAGAGACATTGTCAAGTATGTTGCTAAGTGTTTGACACTTTCTCAAGTGAAGGCCGAGCACCAAAGACCGTATGGAAAGTTGCAGCCGTTGGAGATACCGGTGTGGAAGTGGGAACATGTAACGATGGATTTGGTGACTAAACTTCCTAAGACAAGGAAGGGGCACGATGCTATTTGGGTAGTCGTTGACCGACTAACCAAAATTGCACATTTCTTACCCATTCGGGTGACATATAATTCGTAAAAAATGGCGGAAGTTTATACAAATGAGATTATATCTCGACATGGGGTTCCGGTGTCTATAGTTTCTGACCGGGATACCCGGTTCACATCTTGTTACTGGAGGAAGTTTCATGAAGAATTGGGGACCCAGTTACATATAAGCACCGCCTACCATCCACAAACCGATGGTCAGTCAGAATGAACTATCCAAACATTGGTGGATATGCTAAGGGCGTGTGTTATGGATCTTGGGGGAAGCTGGGATGATCATCTACCTTTGGTAGTGTTTTCATATAACAATAGTTATCATAACAGCATAAAAATGCCCCCCTACGAAATGCTCTATGGAAGGAAATGTAGAACCCCGGTTTCTTGGGGGAAGTGGGACAGCGCGAACTCGCGCCAAAGGATGTAGTAGTCGAAATGAACGAAAAGATTGCTATGGTTAGATCAAGGATAAAGGCAGCGCAAGATAGACAAAAGTCTTATGCGGATCGGCGAAGGCGACCAATAAAGTTTCAAGTGGGAGATTATGTGTTGCTAAAAGTCTCGCCATGGAAAGGGATAATTCGTTTTCGTAAACGTGGAAAGTTAGGCCCCCAGTACATCGGACCATTCAAGATACTCGCTTGGGTCGGGACGGTAGCGTACCAGTTAGAATTACCACCCGCATTGGATGGAATTCATAACACTTTTCATGTGTCGCAATTGCGGAAGTGTCTCGCAGATGAGACGGCATACGTGCCTTTGGATAATATTGAAGTGGATGAGAAGTTAAATTATGTTGAAAAGCCCGTAGCAATAAAAGATTCTAAAGTAAAGCAACTCCGCAACAAGTCCATTCGACAAGTCTTGGTCCAATGGCAACACCGAAAGGGATCGGATCTTACGTGGGAAGCGGGGGATGACATGCAGGAGCACTACCCGGAGTTATTTGGTATGTATTCTGGTTTCGGGGACGAAACCTTCTTTAAGGGGGATAGACTTGTAACACCCCAAATTTCATATGACATATTTTAATGTTTTTGACAAAAGAAATGGTAAACATAGATTTTTACCATTATTAAAGTTTTATAAGTTTTAGTAAATCTAAAATTCTTATGCATGCATGAACTTTTACTAAGTTAGTATATAGAAAAAAAAGGAAAAACGACATGTTATGAAAGGATAAGGGGTTAAAATGAAAAACATATAATTAAAACACTTAAAAAAATGCCATGTGCTTCATATGTGTGTGTGCGATCGTGAGTTGAAGCCAGGAGAAGCCAACCCCTCAAAACCCTAACATCCTAAAAATCCCTCAAATTGAAAGAGAAATCAAGGATTAATCGAATGCATGAGCCAGGAACTTTGATTATCTAAGTATTCTTGACATCAAGTAAGTTTAATTTCATGATTTAGTGATGATTGATGAAACGGGTTGTGTGTAATCCGTGACTAAATGTGTGATTTAACATGAATGCTACATAACATGATCATAGGGAAGTTGTTCTATGTGCAATTTTGATTACATTGATAGTTGGGAGCAAAACCCACATGAAATTGTAGGAAATTAGAGTTGAGAAAAGTTATGGAATGAATTGTGTGATGTTGATGTTAAATTGTGTTATAGAATGTGGTTTTGATGGGTATTTTAGTATAAGTCATATGAATTAGGGTTATGATATTGATTGTGAAAGATCATGTTTACCCATTGATGAAATAGGATAGATGTGCTATAATTACTTGTACTTCATGCTTCATAAATAGTATGCACGCCATGTGTTCGATGAAATGCATACAAATGATTTAGTTGAAATTTGACATGAACTCTCGATTTAATAGTGATGTAAATAAAAATGGATGTATGTGTAATTATGTAAGCCATGATGACTAAATCAAGATACTTGTGTGAAGTAATGTTTATGAAAGCTAAAGTATGAAGTTATGACGTATAGGCACGAAGAAAGAAGAAGACGCAAGTCACTTGAAGTCACAAGCATCACAAGATCACGGTAAGTTCATATGAACATTATTTACTCTATTAGTAGATTTATGAATGATAATATTTGGTACTATGAACTAGTGTAAATTTCCATTATGGATCATGATTGATTACATGCAAAGAGTTTATATTGAGAAATGTTCAAAAGATGATGTTGTAGTGAATATGAAATGACCCGTCTAAATGGGTTGGAATGATAAGTAGAATGATTGTTGGAATGTTTAGGAATTGACTTGTTCATAACGGGTCAAATGATGTAAGTATGTTGAAATGTATGGTATGTAGCGATTCATTATAAATGAGTCAAGAAAGTGGTATGTTGGATGTTTCCGAATGGAAGTAAACATGTTAGTAAAGTAACATGTCATGTTAACGGGTCGAATAATGATAGGTAATTAAAGGATTCGAATTGTTATGTATTACGACTAACAAATGTTTTGGTGTTATGAATGATAGGCAAATCCCATGTTTAATTGCGGCGCGCTCGGACCGAACACACACACACACACAATGTCGACTTTTATGCGCTTCCGGTTCAAGTTGCTTATTTTGAATGGGTCAAATTACCATTTTGTGTAGTAAATGTTTAACTAGTAACTAGGATAATAGTAGTAGTTTGAAGTTTAAACTTTGTTTTGAATAGTTTGGATTTAATGTTTTGGATGAAATGTGTAAGGTTCTAAATCTTAGTATATTTTGTAAGTGTCGTAGAATGTATTTTGGTTGATTATGTAAACAAGCAGGAAATCGTCTTCTTTACGAATGGGTCATGTCAAAATTTTTCTAAAATTGGTATAAAGTTTGTTATTTATTAAATGTCGAAAACTGGGCGTTTCATAACCCCCACACCCTTTAGCCTTAAAAGTTAAAGCCGGTCTGTTCATATACCCGGTCCATAACAAATCACCAAACCAACAACACTTTTACCATGTATAACGGTTTAACTAAAAAAAATAAAAAAGTGACTACGTAGGTGATAGGGCACTCACTCACCTTTTCCTTCAATTTGTGCAATGATTTCACTAACCAAATTAAAATTGTGTTTATTCTGATTGGTTGAAATCTAGCACCACATTTTTTTAACAGCCAAGTTTTCTCCCGCTAAATCATATACTAAATTACATCTCCCAGCTAAATCATATACTAAATCACATCTCCCAATGATTGAAATTTGGTCAAATTTGGTCTCTACACAAGAGGTAATTCCTCTTAACCACTAGGGTAAAGCCTAAAGTGGCATTTGCCCCCACATATCATCACCCTTTCTAACGCACATTATAAAATCCACCTATTGAACACTTTGTGATATTCGAACCCACCACTTTGAATAAACACCTGTTTCCACCAGAATATCCAGCTACATATCAACAATGTGAAATCCTATTGGTTGGCACTATGCTCGTACATTCTAGAGCACAAGTATAGCAAGGCAAGTTACCGTAGGTGATCAATCTGCAATTAAGAAATTAAGCAAACTAAAGAAGCTTTTGTTATAAAAATCATGCAACAAACATGATCTCGATCAATATCATTAAATTGGATTAGACTAAACGTCATCTGTCTCATTAAAGTATGTTAATATAATATTAGAAGGATGTAAGGCGTAATATGAAAAAAAAAATACAGGTGATACATTTTATGTTAACTCATGTTTGGATAGTTTTAAAAACGAAAAACACACAAACTGATCATCAAATCCAAACTTTGATAGACTAAAAAATGATGATTAGCATTGTGTTATATGTATAGGCCATTAATCAAGATTAGGATATCACTAACTTTAAATATATTCAAGCCCAAACATGTAGAGCTTTAAAGTAAAAGAGCACAACTCAACTAACCCATTATGATGAATTGGTTTTGTTTCACCTTAGTGTGTTGTAGTCGATGACATACACCCTTAAGAGAGTGTTTTGTTGTTCTCTAACCCATTTCAAGAAATGGGTTAAGACATAATATGTATCACCTATACAACTATTATACATGAGTATATCGATTTGACATTCATGGACATTTTATTTTACTGATCATATATAGTTACAATAGAACACAAACATAGGAAAAAACAAGAATACCAACATTAATAAAATTAAGTTTGACATTAATAAAAATACTTATTGTAATTATAAAATAATGAAACATGTTTTTTTAATAAGCACTAGGGGTGTGCAGAATTCGTTTCGAATTCGAAAAATTCGAAATTCATTTAAATTCGATTCGATTATCAAGAATTCGTTTCGATTATAAGAATTCGAATTCGATTCAATTCGAGCCAAGTAAATCGAATACGAATCGAATACGAATTTATGATTTCAAATTCGATTCGAAATTCAAATAAAAATTATACATTTTATTTATTATTTTTATATATAATACATATATAACTTTTATTAGGCTATACTATAAATTATGTTCAAATTTTTTTCCAAATATTAAAATTACCCATTACCAAACCCACTACATGGCCCATAACTAAAACCTAAGTAACAAATCTATCAATAGATTTCCAAGCGTAAAAATATTAACTTGTAATGTGGAGTGATTATTCCCGACTTCTCGTTTTGAATTTTAGACTTATGGTACTTTATTTGGAACTTTTTAATATGATATCGTGCTTTATGGCTGCTTTAAAATTTATGTTTCATTTTGAAAGTTTTTTTACATGTTTTTAAAGAATCTGAATTAAATCGAATTCGATTCGAATTCGAATTTTTAATCGAATACGAATTGGGTTTTTTATTCGAATACGAATTCGAATCGAATTCGGTAGGTTTTAATCGAATTCGAATCGAATACGAATTCAAGGAAAAATAAAAATTATTCGAACAATTCGATTCGAATAATTCGAAAATTCGATATTCGATTCGATGAACACCCCTAATAAGCACATTATCTTTCAAAATCTAATGCGCCAAACAGAATCTTGGGGAAGTTGGGGATGACGTGGAGGTGGAAAGGTGATGAGGTGCAAGCGGATATTACTGAAATCCGGGAAGCAGTCACCGATTTAGGAGAGGTGCGAAGAAGGAAAAGGGGTGAACGGGAAAAATCCTCCGAGGAACACGAAAATACCTTTCCCCTGGTTTTGCCACATATTGGAGAAACTGGAAATTTACGGGGAGTCGGGACGACTCCGTGTACCCTTGGCCTTGGTTGATAAAATATGAGACCATTTACAAAGCTTATTAACGTTCTTTAGTTTCAAATTTATCATTATTATGCTTATAGCACTCACAAACCATTCTACTTTAGAATAATCATTTAATTTTCCATAACAACAATCCCAAAAAACCTCTTTGATACTAAGGTGATGTTTGTTTTTTCTGTAGAAAAAGGTCTGCAGTCTGCGGACCACATCTGCAGGCATCTGCAGGAGAAGAGGTGGACCAAATGTCTGCAGTCTGCAAGGAGAAGAGGGTTTGTTTTTTTTTTATATAAAACCTCTTCACACACACAACACACACACACACCAGACTTCTCTGCTTTCACCACCACCGCCACCACTTCACCACCGCCACCACCGTCACCACTACACCACCGCCCTTCACCGTCTCTCTCTCCTCTCATAGATCTCTCTCTCCTCCCTCGATCTCACTCTCTGCCTTCATCACCACCACCAAGCACCACCGCAAACCAACAACCACCACCGCCTTACACCACAACCAACAACCACTACACCACAGCCACCACCGTCACCACTCTTCTCTCTCTCTCTCGATCATCTGTTCCAGCGACCAAGAAAGGGAGTCGGCCCCCGATTTTTCATCTCCGACACAACCCTCACCGGTAAGTTGCTGATGAGCAGCGGGTTCGAGTCTCACCGGTAAGTTGCTGATGATGTTCATTGATTCGATTTGGGGGTTTTAGTTTGTGGATTTGGGGGTTTTTAGTTTGTGGATTTGGGGGTTTCGATTTGGGGGGTTTTATTCGATTTGGTGGCGGAGCAGGGGTGGGAGGTGGTGGCGGAGTGGAGGTGGGCGGCGGAGGTGGAGGTGGTGGCAGGGGAGGTGGTGGCAGGTTAGAAGAGGAGAAGGCGAGAAGAGGTTAGAAGGTGCCAAGAAGAGGTTAGAAGACATATGTCAATGTCTGTGCCAAGAAGAGGTCTCGCAGACCTTTTTTAATGAAAGGTCTGCGAGAAAACAAACAATCTGCGAACTCCAAACGTCTGCCCGCGTCTGCGCGGCGCAGACATAAGTGGCCAGAAGTACTTCTGGCCAAAAAACAAACAGAACCTAAGTAAAAAAATACTGATAAATTAGTCAATCAACATAAAGTCCTATAGGTTGGCACTATGCACGTGGGGGTGTAATCCTATAGGTTTATCTGCAACACTAAAAATCTAAGACTAATAAACTGCGAAAATGATGCTTGAGATTTGATATTTTTGTTATTTTAGTCTAAAATTTAAGCTTTTTAATCTAGCTTCATGTGGTTTTAGTTTTTTTGTTATTTCATCCAAAATGAAAATCTCGTCAGATTTTACAGTTAACATTCAGTTTTTTTGTCTTTTCCTCTCTTTTGGGCAAAATGGTATTTTAACATTTTATTATAACAAATTATAAAAAGCTGACAATTTTGCCCTTCATTAAAAGGGATGAAAAAGACAAAAAAGTTGGATGTTAACTGAAAAATCTGACCAAATTTAGATTTTTGGATGAAAATGGCAACAAAATTAAAACCACAGAGACCCAGATTCAAAAGATTTGAGTTTTGGACTAAAGTGACAAAAGTGACCAAATCTTAGGGACCATTTTGGCAGTTTACTCAAAATCTAATTCCATCCATAATGGGGCTTGATGTAGCGCCCCCCACCACAAAACGCCATAGTACACCGCCCCTGGGGCGCCATGCCCCTCCAACCATTCCCTCTACCCAAAATTATATTGGGAAAAAATTGTTTTCCACACACACATATATATATTTATAATTGAAAGGGTAAGTTATATAACCCCTGTAACCTCACTTTCTTACACAATTGCTACATGTCGTATAACCACACATCTATGATGATTATGAGGCTTGACCACTACACATGGCCTAATGCACCAAACATAATTTTTGTCAATATTAGGCTATGCGTTGTGGGGGTTATATAGCCCATATTGGGCTATAACGCCCCATGGGGCCCCGGAACACTGCCCTCTGGCAATATAGAGGGGTTATGTGGTCAGACGTGATATCTATAACGGAAGAAGGGAGGTTATTGTTTTTGTTTCTCTCACACACATATATATACATACATGTCCCATGTTATATAACCCTATTTCCACTAGAGACTCAAATTATATAAACACCTTCTCTTACACATTTTATCAGTTGTTAGATAACCCCGCTTATTAGGCTTAATACTCACGGCTTATAAAATAAAACATAGTCTGGGTAAAGAAAACCGAAACCTAAATATGCAACACTAAAAATCTAAGGCACCAAACAGAATCTTTATCAAATATTATATAACATAATCAGAGTAAACAAAACCAAAACCGAAACCTAAACATATTTTCCCGTAAGTAGTTTGGTCAGTTAATTCGGTTATTTGCTCACCCTAACCAAAACAATAGAATTCCTTATATTAATTACCTCCTCCTCATTGATGAAGAAACCGTTGCAAGCACCGAAACCCCAAACTCTCAACACAAAACCTCTCAAACTCATTCGAATCAGACCCACCCTGTTCCACACAAACTTCACGTTCAATCCCCGCAATAACATCATCCCAATCTCTCAAATACGCCTCCCAATTCCCCTCGTCTGTTTCGCATATGCCGTCTAAGATCTCCTGCAACCCAACGATCCGACGGCTGACGTTCCTCCTGAACTCCCTCACCGTCGGATCAAACCCAGGAACTGAGTCGAGTGTAAGTAATAATTTCATTAAGGCCTCGTTGATCTTGATTCTCTCTTTGTTGTTGGCTCGAACTGCATCGACTGTTTCCTGTTGTTGGATTAGGTGTTGGAGTTTATCGGCTTGGTGGTTGACGGTTTTGATCTTGTTGGTTAGGTTTCGGATTTTGTGGGATCGGTAGGCTGATTGGATTTTGGTAGCGGCGGTGGATTGGCGGTTGGAGGGGTGGAAAGTAATGGGGATTTCGGTGGAGGTGGGTTTAGGAGAATTGGTGGTGGTGGTGGTAGTGGTGGATGAGGAGGAAGAGTAGGATCGAATTGTGCGAGATGACTTCATTGTGAGAAGAGAGAGTTAGTGATGAGTGAGTAGAACTGCATCCATGTTCTGTCGGTCGGTGGTAATTATCCGTTAAGTTTGGTGGCTAATTCTTTTTTTTTTTTTAGAGCAAATTTGGATCAATGACGGACTTCTGAAGTATCATCGTGTTACCAGCAGAACCTTCCAATCATATCAATCTCCACTAGGCATGACGCCTATACACCAATTCAGGAAGAAACCCAATAAGTATGAGAAAACACCCTTGTGGGAATCGAACCCAAGACCTATTGGCCTCAAAGCCTTATCCCACCCCAAGATGTCACTAGGCTATAAAGCCATGGGCAGTTTGGTGGCCTAATTCAATATAAAAAGTCATAGCAAAAAGCTTTTTTTATTTTTATTTTTTATCTTTAAATTTGAATCACAGATAGACTATTGGAGTGTAATTGTGTCACCAGCGAAATCACTTAATTATATCCATCTTCACTAGCCAATAATGTTTATACACCAATTTAGAAACAAACTCAATATATATAGAAAAAAATCATTTGTGGAAATCTAACTCAGAACCAAATGATTCTAAGCCTTATCCCACAATTTATTTATATTTTATAGTTAGGGCTGTTATCAGGTTTTGGGTATTTGGGTAGGGTTGTTGATAACCAAAGGGGGTTTGGTTATCGGGTTGTTTGACTATCGAGTTTGGTCTGAATGTATGTGTTTGAATAACGAGAAGTTATTGATGTGTATAACTCGTTGGTTTTAATAGCATTAGGGTTGGGTATTTGGGTAGGGTTGCTGATAACCAAAGGGTGATTGGTTATTGGGTTGTTCGACTATCGGGTTTGGTCTGAATGTATGTGTTTGAATAACGAGAAGTTATTGACGCGGATAACGCATTGGCGTTAATAGTAAGCATCCAACATAAAATTTGTGGATGTACGTTTAGTATAAACGGTCCTTCAACTGTTTGTTTTTATAACATAAAATAAACTGTTTTTTATTTTATTTTATGTCAGAATCTAAAAGATTAAAGAGATGTGGACTCTAGTTTTATAGTTTAAAATTTGAACGTAATTATTTTATACATAGTTTTGCTTGTTATGTTATAGAACTGCTATTATTTAGTAATGATGGTTATCTATAGAAATGCTTTTTATAGTTAATTAGTGGTGTAAACGAGCCAAGCTACTAGTGAGTTACCTGAGATCTGTTTGAAAAAAAAAACCTCAAAACGAGTCAAGCTTAACTGAGCCCAAACCTAAAAATAAACATGTTTAGTAAACGAGCCCGAGTTTCACCAATCAAGCTTGAGCCGGCTCGCGAGCCTAAACAAACCCATTATTTATATGATTTTAAATAATTTATTAAATATATATTATTCAAAAACATATGGATAATTAATAAAGAAAGTTTATTCTCTTTTTTTTTTTTTTTATTATTATTTCTTTACAAGAGCTTTTTAACAAGATATGGAATAACCAACTCTTAGCTACGTTGAACATTTTAGAATGAACCACTTTATTATGTTAATGCGAGTAGTAAATAACATCTTACATCTCGATAGAATCTTCTACCACATGCATTCCATGTTAGCTAACTTCTTTTTTAAAGGTAGACAATAAAGGGGATTAAAAAGTTATCTTGATGGTGCTTGATGTGTTTTTCTAATTCGGCATCTCATCATGTTGATGTGTAATTTTAAATCAACATTGTAATATTAATTTTTAAATGACAGACGATACTACTACGATTGAGAAGAATTTACAAAAGTAATATCTGATCGCTACACCAGAGTATATATAGATAGAAGATTGATACTCTTCTACATTTAGATGGAATATTTGTAGACGTTAATCTCTATTGATATACGGTTATTGAATTTTATCACCCTTAAATATTGGTGGTTAATGGCCGCTGCCACTCCATTTATCACTTTGACGTATGTCCGTCACTCCCAACTTAATACTTAGTGTGTTCTGTCACCAAGTCGTTTACTGATCACTAACTTTTGATCATGTTACTATACTTTTGGGGTGTCCTAAGATCCCTAAAACCTTCCTAAGATCCTTATGACACCCCAAAAAGTATACTATTGTATTTTCAGATAAAAAAAATTATATAAGGTTCAAGTTAAAACCAAGGAGTCAAATATAAGGATTTTATATGATGACAATACTACTATTTATAACTTATTTCTTACACCGGTGAAGTTATATTAATGAATATACTTTTTAGAAAAGCAACTGAGTAATATATGACTGATAAATGAAAAAAATATTAAATGGAAGAAAATACGAGATTTTTCGTGTTCACCCTTGTACCATCACAACTATAGGATAATCTAGAAAAATTTTGAAAAAAATGTAGTCATGACCACTAAAGAAATAAAGGCATCTTTTTATTCATTTTAGTCAAACTAACTCATATGTTATGATCTTAAAAATCTTTCTTCAGTCAAACTAAATCATATGTTATGATCTTAACTTTAATTTAAATATAGCATCTTGAAAAGTGAAAATAATTTTTTCTAAAGAAAAAAAAAGAACTCGATAATTTAAACCAAGTTCTTTTTAAACAAAGTTACCGATATTGAGAAGAGAAATGTTACATGAATGCTAACTTATGACAATTAAAGAAAATTTTTAACTATTTCCATAAGAAAATAAGTTTGAAAATGCGTCAAAACAACAGCCAAACTTTGTCAACATTTTACCAAAGTGACACTACTAGAGAATAGGGTTTTTGCTACCGTATTTTCGGTCGCAAAACGGTGGCAAAAGCCTTTTTGCTACCGTTTCACCACCACAATTTTCGGTAAAAACATACACGTAGCAATACCGTTTGTTTACCACCGTCTTGCTATCGTTTTTTGTCACCATTTTACTACTGCTTCCATTTGTTTGCCACCGTTTTGCTACCGCTTTTGTCACCATTTACCACGACCTTTTTGTCACCATTTTGCCATTTATTTATTTATTTATTTATTTATTTATTTATTTATTTATTTATTTATTATACTTACTACTTTATATCGATTTATACCTACTAGAAAGAACTTAAAGATGTAACAATGTATGAAATTTGAAAATCATAACATATATCCAATGTTCCTCATAATAAAACATCCAAATCGAAACATCAAATATCCCAAATTAAAACATCTAGATCAAAACATCAAATATCCCAAATTAAAACATCTAGAAACATCAAATATGTTGAAACTTGTTAGGATCGGAGGCTCTCATGATTGTGTTTGTTTGTATGTTTTGAACAATTTATGAATATGAAAACATGTAAAGTGCAGCGGAAATGAAAAACAAACTTTGTAAACACAATCAAATGGAGAAAATAGTTTGATAAACAATTGCTTCTCATAGAGTCAAAAGATTTACAAATCAAAGCAAAAGATTACAGATATGCTTACAAACTAAACTCCCCCTCAGCCTGATGCCCCAAGGTTGGTTGCACACAAGATGAAAGGATTGGACATGAGGAGAAGAACCCGCTCAGTCAATCAAATGTAACAGTACAGGGTACTGTTACATTTATAGGCAAACCAAACCACTGAGGTATCTCAGCTGACGTCACCATGAAAGCGACGTCTAACAGCCTAACAACCTGTATCTACTGTCCTTACACAAACACTGATGTCTAACAACTGATTGTAATTAAAATACAAATTATGAGGAAACAACTGCTTCACGTTCCACTGTTGTAGCCTAAGCCCTGATGCTCAACAACAACATCAGTGCTTTCTTCAAAGGTGATCAGTCCTTGAATGAGCAGTGTTTGTGTCTTCAGCAGCACTTAAGAGACAGCAGTAGATAGAGCGACAGAGTTTGTCTTCAGCAGTCTTTAGGATTACATCAGCGTTTGGATCATCAGTTGTTCTTTTGAGCAGTACTTAAGGTTTATCAGCTGATAGATATCCACTATCAAGGGGAAAGCAAAGTGTAAACTACTGCTTATTGTGAATCCACTGATGTGACCTGGTTTTGGCTTTACATTATCTGTTCCTCTGGTAGGGTTCAATCCCAACAATCTCCCCGTGGAACAGATAATGCCAAAACCTGTCATTATTCTGGATCTTTATTCCTCATCAGAAGTTCCCTTGCATGTCTTTTAAATTCTTCTTCAAATTCCTTGGAACTTGTGTCATCTTCATCCCTGCACAGTGTAAGCTCAAGGAGATCTAGTTGATCTTCAACACCCAGGCCTAGTGCTTGATTCCTTGATATATGCCTCACTTCTCCATTGGTTCTGACCAGAGTCAATACATGGGTCTTTTGATCAGAGAGCCACTTTAGTATTTTTAAACCAAATGGGTTTCTTGGGAGAGATTTATTTCCTGATGAGCTGGATGCATTTGGCCTTGAGAAAAACTGTAAAGCAGTATCTTGAACTTCAGACATTCTTTTAAAAGCTTCTTCTATGACTTTGTTTGCTGCAGCTATATCTTCTGCAACTTCTTTGTCAAGCAGCTCTTGTTTCTGTTGTTGATCAAGCTCAATGTCTGTGATACCTGCTGATGATGGTTTGCTTACTACTTTGACCCTTTTGGTAAGGTCTTGTAGTTTTGCTAAGTTTTCTTTATCTGAAGCCAATTTCTTGGTAGCTTCTTCAATCAGATCATCTTCTTTATGCCTTTCTTCTCCAACAGTCAGCATTTCCTTCCTTTCTTTTCTCAACCTTGTAACAAAGGCTTCTGCTGTGCTGATCTGTGTTTCAAAGGTCTTGACCTGTTCCTTTAGCTTTTTGTAGTCAGACTTTTTAGGAGTGTCCCTCCTTTTCCTAAGTCTTTCATAAGCTTCGTCTGTTTGCTGCTTGGTCCATTTTGCTATGGCACTTGCAGAATCCACTCTTGCATCTACCAACTCCTGCTTCTTTCTCTTGTATTCAGAAATAAGATCAGCTATGAGCTTCCTGTATTTATTCCAATTTGGAGCTGTCTTCTTCTTTCTTGGATCATTGTTAACCTTTTCAATTCTTTTTGCCTCATGCTTTAATGCAATTATTGGCTAATCTTTGAAATCTGTTTCTTCAGCAGGATAGAACTTCTCTTTCATTATGTATGCAAGATATTCCTTCCTCAATTCATTTCGTTGATCTGCTTCAGGAGATATGCTTGACATTTCCTTGTTCAAATCACTTGCATATTCTTTTATTTGTTTAACCTTGTTGAGCAGGAATTCTCTTCTTTTCAAAATAGCTTCATTGCCTTGATTCTTGCATTCAATTTTGGCTCTTATCCTTGCTTGTCTTACTTTCATTTCAAGATATTCATTCATGTCTTCTGGAATTATGAAACCTATGAGAGAAGGAAATTTCCTTTTTGAAGGATCATCTTCAGTGTAAAATTGTTTCATCTCATTTTTCACAGCTTCTAATTCCAGTGGATTCTTAGCAGCAACAGGATCATACTTTTCATCAGTGTCCTGAGTTGTTTCTCTTTTTCATTTGTAAAGCTTAGGAGGTTGTGATGCAAGACTGGTGGAAACAGTGGAAGATGACTGACTAACAGCTATTGAAACAACTGGTGTCTCAACATCTGTTGTCATTACAACTGCTGATATGTCAGCAGTTGTCTTCTGCTTTTGAGCAGGGGATGGAAGTGGTGATGTTGGTGGTGAATCATCATCTGATATGAGATTCCTTCTCCTTTTTAATGAAGAAGGAGCAGATAATGTTTTGGGTGGATCAGTTGTGGTAGATTGGATAGCAGTGGTTTGTGACAGTGATTGACTGACAGTGGTTGAAACAACTGGTGTTTCAATTACTGTTGTCATTACAACAGATGTTGTAACATCTGTTGTCTTCTATTTTATGACAGGAGGCAGTGGTGATGGTATGATTGTAGATGATGATGGTGGAGCAGTAGTTGTAGTGGTGTGTGGTAGAGTGGTGTGTGTTGATGATATGGCAGCTGTTTGGCTACTGACAGCAGTTTTTGTAACTGCTGCTGTATCAGCTGTTTGGCTGACAGGTTTTGAGACCTGCTTTACTTTTTCTTTTTCTTTTTCAGGCTCAATATGGAGGCCATGCTCTATTCCCTTCGTATTCATTTTTCTCAACAGCTTGATATTCTCCCCCTTTTTGGCATTATCTGAAGGGGGGTTATCAAGGAATGATATGGAAGAAGGAGCTTTGCCAGAGACACTTTGAATACTTTCCTTTATAGCCTTGATATCTGCTTGAGTGTCCTTGAACCTTGATTCAACCATGTTGGTCAGCATTTGTACTTGAATAGCATGCTTTTTGTCAGCCATAAGTTGTTGTGCTTCAAGCATGGGTTGAAAAATATTCCAAAGCTCATTTTCAGCAAATGCATGTTGTGCAGGTGCTTGAGCAGGAATAGCAGTGGCTTGTGCTTTCTGAGCTTTTAAAATCTCTTGCACCATCTCCTTTATTTCAGCAACTGATTTTTCAAGTTTGTCAACTCTGCCCGTCAATTCCTGATATCTTGAATCATCACCTACTTTAGTAGGATCATCTGAATCCCCACCAGCAGTGGTTATATCAATGTGTGTCCTAGGAACAGAGTCCCAAAAGTCACCCATAGATGCCCCTTGTTCTTGGTACTGGGGACTTCTTTCTTCAGCACTTGATAAACCTTTGATGTTACTAGTGGTCAAAATAGGCTCACTAGTGGTTAACAGTGGTGCTATTGAAGAAATTGCCTTCAAGGGAGTCTTACTTATGAAACAACTGTCCAACTGAGAATCTGTTGATCCACCAGTTGTAGTTGCTGCTCCACTTGAACTACCACCGAGAGTTATTTGTAACTCAGGGGGTGTAACCTCCTCAATTGTTGCTGGGATAGCAGGAGTAGTAGCATCAGACCCAGTCACCTGTGGGGGTATACTCTCAGTGACAGGTGATAGAGAGGAACTGGTATGTGTCTGAGCTATAGCAGCTGCATGCAACAAAGGTAGCATGGATTGTGGCATTATTATTGGTGAGGGTATGGGGGTTGAAAGAGACATGTCCTTGGGATCAGGACTGAGGAAGATGGATCCAAGTGGATTCAGAGCTTCATATTGTGGTGTCCCTGTGCTTACAACCTGATCCTTTTGTGAGGATGCAGGAGGAGTTTTAGGCATGGGTTGAGATCTTTCTTCCAACTGCTGTGAGGAAGTAGCAGCAGTGGTTTGTGGTGACTTTTGTGTTGTCACAGGCATTTCCTCTGGGATCTCATCTTCCAGAGTTGCCTTTGTTTTGGGTTTGGTGGGTTTTCTGGATGTTTTTCTTTTGGTCTTTTTGGTTATGTCAGGTGTGGGTTTCAAAGCAGTGGTTGTCCTGCTATGATCACCTGGAGCAGTGGGCTCAGCAGCTGATACCTGAGGAGCAGTTGTAACCACTAAAATCTGCTCAGGTACCCCTGCTTTTGTTTTTATTGGTGCCATCATCCTTGAAAATGTTTCTTTTGTTAAGCTTTTTATTTGACAATGAACACCTTGTTTTAGCAAATTTAAATTTTCCTTTTCAAATTTTTGTTCAAAATAGTAACTCAAAAATCTTGGAAAAAGTAAAAATGCTTTACTTTCAACGTTTTTCACCATGTCATTGAAAATCTCCTGGGAGTAGTTGTAGTCCTTATTATTCAAAATAGCGTAACCCAGGCATTGAATTTTCAATGGTATTTCGTTAAAAGATGTTGTTTTATTCGAAGCACACATCAGAAGTGTGTGAAATAAAAATCTTGGAGCAGAAGGAAAATAACCTTTTTGTAAGGTATCAACCTTTGATTGTTCTGCATACCCCCTGTTTACGAAATCAGTTTTCATCTCGGCTTTCTCAAAAGAGAGTTTACCTTCCTGATCGTTGAGATTAAAGACTTCGGAGATCGACTGTGGGGTTATTTGAACTGCTTTACCCTGTATTGAGGAGTTAATGGCTATGACTTTTCCGTCTTGTTTTTCAAGCGACGCCTTTTTCCAAAACTCTCTCTGGGTTTGCAGATAGATGGGAGCATTTGCTGTCAACAAAGTTTTGTACTTTGATGCAGATAATGTATCAATGATGGTGTCAAAGGTGTGATTATCAGTAGGTTTTGTGAGTAAACCCAGATAGTTGTGAGATTGTTTGAATGGTATTTCGATGGGTTCTTCGGCCGTTTGAGCGACCTCTTTGGAAGGTGATGGTGATTTAGGTTTTGATTTTGATTTTGTCATTTTTGCGGAGAAGAACGAAGGAGGATTTTGGAGATTTTGAGAAGAAGGGTTTGAAAACTGCTATGAGAAGAGAATTTTGGAATTCAATTCGACAGTGTAAAACCCTGTTTGGGGTTTAGGGCAGGGTTTTATTAAAAAAAATGATCGCTGATGTGGCAGCGGTTATTAAGATCTGAGGGCTAAAAACTGACCACGTGTCAAACACTGATGAAGTGGATGAAGTATGGAGAACAGTTGTTTTAAGGGCCACTGACGTATCAAGCATCAGTGGTTACAACGGTAAAAATTATGGGCAGTGTTTAACTTTCAGCAGTGGGCAGTGTTTAGAGATCAGACGTTGGAACAAAACAGTGGTTATGGTAAATGGTAAAATTCTGAAGAACAGGTGTTTCAGCAACAGTTTTGAAGATTTTCATTCAAGGTTTTGCCACATGTCAATTTTGAAAGACAGTGGTTTAGTATCCTAGATGATGAAAACTTTTTGCTAAGGCAACTCATTTTCGTTTAATATTCAATTAAAACATGAGTACCCTAGTAATTCAAGCACAGTTTGCAATCAATTTTTGATGAAAGTTTAGTAGCAAACCTGAGTATGACATGATCATGACATATGTACCATTTCCTTTTGACCCATTTATGAGGACACAGATACCACCAAAAATAAGGTATTACATCCTGGCAGGAGCTGAAACTATTGCCAACAAAAACAAGCAAGAGTTCCAAATATATTATTCCAAAAAAAATGAATAATATATCCTGGTTATTTGAGAAAATTCTTTGAAAAAAAATGGTTAAAGGATTTTCTGAGAACAGTATCAAAAAGGATCTGGTGTATTTTCAATAAAAGACATAATCATATCATTCTCAAGTTTTATGAAAATGGTCAGTGGTTTGACAGCAGTGGTAGAATATTTTGACAACATTTTGACCACTGTTTGGTACCATTTTCTGTGTCAGTTGATTACAAACATGAGGACACATGGACATATGAGTTTTGAAGATCCTGTTGTAGATCTAATTTCTATGTGATGATTTTGAAAATTTGTCTAGTCCTTTTGTAAGTTCAATCACTGGAAACACTAATGTCACTTGAACTTTCTTGAACTAATGAGCACAAACAGTTGCTTAATTGACCATTATTACCCCAAGCTTTGACTCTTAAGTGTTTTAAGTTTATTCCCTTTTCTTCTGAGTTCAAAAGTTTTGAGATAAACACACTTCAGAGTTTTTGTGAATATTAGTCCAAAATCATTTTGCAATAATGTTTTGAGAGACTTGGTCATGTTTTCACAAGTTTTTCACCCAATCTCACATTACATATGATACGGACTATGTTGACCTCTGTTTTATTAATGTATTTGAACATAGTTGATTTTGTCCTTTTTAGGAACTCAACCTGTTTTCAACACATAAGATCTAAATAACTAAAGTTTTAATTTCCCTCTTTTTGTGTTAACAAAACAACAATGTTTTATGAACATAGGTTTTGTTAATCTGAGGTTTGTACTTTAGTATTTAATGAAAACATCACAGATTACACATCAACAGTTTAAATCAATTTAAAAAATAAAAATAATCTCATGGTTTAACAGATATTGCTTTCAGATCTAGAAACCATGAGTGTCTTGTGCATGAATTTACTTGTTGTGTGAAATTTGTGTGTCATATGACATCTTGGTTGATTTACAGAGTTTTTGAATAACCATTTTGAACATGATTTAATCGATACTCTGTTTTTCAACAAAATACAACCAACCTTAGTATCAATGAATGTTGAGCCGAACTGTTATGTCAAATTGATTGTTAGATCGAATTTGACTGTCCTTGCTCTGATACCAATTGTTAGGATCGGAGGCTCTCATGATTGTGTTTGTTTGTATGTTTTGAACAATTTATGAATATGAAAACATGTAAAGTGCAGCGGAAATGAAAAACAAACTTTGTAAACACAATCAAATGGAGAAAATAGTTTGATAAACAATTGCTTCTCATAGAGTCAAAAGATTTACAAATCAAAGCAAAAGATTACAGATATGCTTACAAACTAAACTCCCCCTCAGCCTGATGCCCCAAGGTTGGTTGCACACAAGATGAAAGGATTGGACATGAGGAGAAGAACCCGCTCAGTCAATCAAATGTAACAGTACAGGGTACTGTTACATTTATAGGCAAACCAAACCACTGAGGTATCTCAGCTAACGTCACCATGAAAGCGACGTCTAACAGCCTAACAACCTGTATCTACTGTCCTTACACAAACACTGATGTCTAACAACTGATTGTAATTAAAATACAAATTATGAGGAAACAACTGCTTCACGTTCCACTGTTGTAGCCAAAGCCCTGATGCTCAACAACAACATCAGTGCTTTCTTCAAAGGTGATCAGTCCTTGAATGAGCAGTGTTTGTGTCTTCAGCAGCACTTAAGAGATAGCAGTAGATAGAGCGACAGAGTTTGTCTTCAGCAGTCTTTAGGATTACATCAGCGTTTGGATCATCAGTTGTTCTTTTGAGCAGTACTTAAGGTTTATCAGCTGATAGATATCCACTATCAAGGGGAAAGCAAAGTGTAAACTACTGCTTATTGTGAATCCACTGATGTGACCTGGTTTTGGCTTTACATTATCTGTTCCTCTGGTAGGGTTCAATCCCAACAAAACTGCACTTTTGTAATTAATCACACAAGCCAAAACCAATCACTCCGTATTTCTCCTTTTGATCTAGTATCAACTTACCCCTGCCCTAGCAAAAAGATCCAATGATAGATCCCTTTTTGATTTATAACCACAAAGTTGTTATCGGTTCTATTGCAGACTTGTAGACCGTGACCAATAATATATATTAATAAGCAATATAAAGAAAAATGGAAAGTTCAAATATCCATTTATACCTTACTTTTTAATTCGATTATCTTTTTCACTCTTTAATCAATTGCACGCCCCTCTGGAGCAACCATCGCTTCTCTTTGTTCCGCATTTGAATAGAAAAATGTAACATTTATTTCGCTAAAGAATAGAAAAACGCAACATTTATTTCGCTGAAAGAACAAACTAACTTAGTACTCTCATGTGTCAAAATTAGTATAGCTAAAGAATAGAAAAATGCAATATTTATTTCACTAGACTAGTTGTTTAGTCATTAGGATATCAGATTTAGTCACTAGTTTATCATCAGACCATTACCGGTTAAAATATGGAGAGTGTATGATGATACTGGTAATATTATTTTTGATATATGCTTGATATCCTCGGGATTGTTTAAGATAATTAGCATTATCTACAATCTTTATGGATGTTGCGGAAGGCTGAATTTATGTTATGGACAAGTTGAAATTGTTATATATTAGTTCGGATCGGACAATTTATGTAACACCCCGTGTTTCTGAAGTCAAAGTCAAGATTGAAGTCAAAGAAAGACAAGATTGCTAATTGCGATCTGTCTCTCCTTGCTCAATTCTTGTTTTGACTTCTTTGACTTGCGAATAGTCTATTTTATTTTCGCGTTTAGTTGTATTATGTGGAGTATCTATTAATAATCGCATATTAATCGCTATCTATCGCATGTTTAATCGCTTTATCGCTATCGCAATCGCACTCGCAACTCGAAATACGCATTTTGGTTATTGTATACGTGTGTATGTGCCTTATGTATTACTTGTGCATGTTTAAATTATGTTATGTATGGTAATCAATCGAATCGCAATCGAAACTCGAATGCAATCGAACTCAATCGCAATCGAAACAGTATGATAATTGGTAGAGAAGAGATAGTGCGAGATATGAATAGTTGGGATTAAAAGTAATTTGACTAGGAAACTCTATCGCATCGCAACGCTCGGAATCGAAATCGAAACGGCAAAACTTGTCGCGCTGAGCACTTGAACCAGGTGCCAGCCGGCCGGATTGCCACCCGACCGGGCTGCCACCCGAGCGAGGTGCCATCCGACCGAGGAGCCACTCGACCGGGCTGCCATCCGGGCGAGATGCCATCCGACCGACCAGCCCCTTTCCACTTTGGGCATCCTATAAATACCCCTTGTCACTTTCAAACTTTCTACTTTTGGCAAGTGACGTCCGACCAGCTCGTTTTCCTCACTTTTCTTCAGATTTCTCACAATTCTGGTAAGATCTCGTCCTAAATCTTGTACTTCCTTAATCTACACGCACTCCTACACCTTTCTATCATTTAAATCTTAACTTTTAACCGTGAAATCATCAAGATCCGAGGTGTTCTAGGATGATGTCATCATTTGTTCTTGAAGAACTTCATGTTTTGGCCTCAATCCACCAAGAACAACTTCGATCTAACCGATTTCCACATAAACAAACAAAGATCTTTCATAAATCTAAATAAACTCACAATGAAAAGTGGTGAAAGAAGGTTTTTCAACTTTCTTTCAACTCTTTTACACTAAAAGCACTTAAATCCGGTGGGAATCGGAACTACTACTGATCGTCCGCTCATTCTTAGTAATCTATCAGTGCTAGATCCAAGTCCCATCCGAGAGATAGTGATTTCGGGTTTGGACATGAACAACCGTCTCGGACCGTGCGCCGTCGGACTAGGGTGATTCCTGTTCGGTCAGGTCGTTGGGGACAAGATGGGGTTCCCATTGTTTAAACCAGTCACCACAACTTCTCGCTCAAGTTACAACACCTCAGACAAGATCAAGTAACAGCACGATCAAGACGTTGGAACGAGTTGTCATCCGACCGGACTGCTGTCCGACCGGGTTACCATCTGCTCGACCTACCGTCCGATCGGATTGCATCTTGATTCATTTAAATCTTAAACAATTTTCAACATTATCAACAACAGGGTTGCCACTCGCTCGGATGCATATCCGACCGAGTGACCACCCTACTGTGGATTTGTTTTCGCTGAAGTGCCAACCTATCGGATTGCTGTCTGATCGGACGACCGTCCGATCGACTGACCCGAAAGGTAGAGGTACTTAGATGTTTTCAAAATACTACAACGAAAACTTCAAAAGTCAAGCCATCATACACAAACACATCCTTCTCAAAGGAAGAAACAATCCACTCGAACAGCCATCCGACCGGACTGCTGTCTGACCGGACTGCTGTCCGAACGGATTACCACTCGCACGACCGACCCTCCGATCAGATTACCATCCCATCGAACTGCTGTCCGACTCACTTGTACCCCGCACCGTTTTACGCGTCACTTATCGTTATACTATCGATCTATTCAGGCTAACCTTACTCTCTAGCGCTCCCTTCAATCCATCAACCGCTGTGAGTATACTCGATCCCTTTTTGCTTCACGCACTTTTGGGTGTTACATACGTTACTTATACAAAATCACAATCGAACACACTACGCAATACTTTAAACGCTAACCGTTACCGCATGTTATACGTGACTTAATGAATGCCTGTTTGTTATGTTTACACATGGAATGCTGTCTACCTGCCTTAGCAACGGTAGTACTATTAGTTTGGACTCAGCACCCGTTCACACGGGGGTTGTTAAGGACAATTACCTACATCGCTCATAATGGTGAGAATGTATCGTGAGCTGCCTTGGGCAGTCAACCCGCAGTCATTGGTATCGATAGGTTCATGTCGATAACTAACATGCCTCATTTCACTCTGTGTACGTGCTGGTTATGCGTAACGCTTTCGAACTCTATATGCTATATCAAACTTGTATGCTCACATTTACACTATGTGTATTGACTTTTACTTTAACGTATGTGACAGGTGCTTAGGATGTTTACATGCTTTGTATGCTGGTGATGAAATTGAGGCTAGGGACGGAGTCCTAGAAACCAATAAATAAACAATTGTCTATGTATAAATCTGAGTTGTCGGAACAGAACTACTTGACTAGATTTGTCTGTAATAATTTGTTTACCTTTTAAGACATGGTATGGGACATGTTACTTTAAACTAATTGGTAATGATAATTGTTATGGAAACTTCTGGACAATCTGTTTCACTCAGTGCCATGCCCCGATGTTTCCGCCATCGGTTGGGGTGTGACATATTGGTATCAGAGCCATAACTATAGGGAATTAGGCAAGACTCGACCTAGTCCGGGTCGATGTCTTAGAGACCTAGTCTATAGTTAGGAACCAACAGACCGACTTGTGCATACCCGTTAGGGATTATGTATGAGCTTACTGCTAATTCTCGCTATTCTCGCCTATGCTACACTATCACCGCACTCGAATTTTCAAGTCATGAATAAGCAATTAAGTCGAGATTAGGTGTGAAAACCGCAAACTCTCGACTAAACTGCTTGATCAACCCATATTTTTATCTATGAACCCGAGAAATTGCGTTGAAATAGGAGTGAAATCCATACTTTGACCCATAATTCTCCTTTATTTTATCAAAACAGGAACGTAGTTGTTAAGCCAGGGGTGAAACCCTAACCTTGACGACTTGTTCCGCCCTTTTTACAAAACTCTCACCAAAGTCTCGACGGACTCCAACGACCTGAAGTCACGATATGACTAATGGGATGCGTGCCAAACGCCCAAGAATCGAGGTAAAAGCACAGTCCTGGATGTCGAATGTGCATAACAGGTCCTTGTGAATAGTTGAACCACTTTGGGTAGTCGAAGTCTAATAGCCGCAGATGATCTACTTCCCGATTTTTATGTGTTTCGATTCTGAGCCCGCAACTGCTGACTCTGATGATTCATCGATTTTATGTGCTTGTATGTGTGTTTACCTGTTTATGTGTTTAAATTTTGGAGATTTATTTGATTTTTGCTTTCACTTCGATCGACACGCACGACTCGCACTGCACCACTATCTCAAAACGCTGACAAATCACTAAACTATGGACGACCTTATGCTATGATATACGCTTATACTATACTACTCGCTATGCTATTCGCGATCGCTATATTCGAACACTCGCGACCTGTGAATGATAGGTTTATGTATTCTGACCGCCTCTGTACGCACCTAGACAAGTTGCACACCTATATGTTTCCAGGTGATGTGTCTTACGTGTTTATGTGCTCCTATGATTCTGTGCCCTACGTGCTTATGTGCTTCTGTGTTATGTTGATTTGTGATTATGTGCCTATGTGTTTATGAGATACATGTTACATTGTGTTCTTGAGCTTTAGTAAGTATTAGACGTGTGAGGTGAGATTCGATTATGATGTGTCTGAAACCCATGACGATGTCTGTTGAAGACAATGTCAACTGGACCATCATCAGGACCCCGTCACCCAAGACTCTCTCGCCAAGAACAGAGGGACAAACGCCTTGCTGCCATCCTCGCGAAACAAGTGGCCAAGGTTGTGCCTCAGATCGTGAGTGAGATTTATGAGAACGTCAGCAAATCGTCTGAGGAGTCTAGAACCGAAGCTCCTAAAGTTGCTACCAAAACTGCTTTCAGCTTCAAGCAGTTCAAGGCATGCGGTCCGAAGGAATACACTGGAGAAGATGGCCCGACGGCTATGTTTCAATGGTTCGATTCCATCGAAGTCACTCTGCGCCAGAGTGGATGTCCAGAAAATCTCCGCACTCTAAACCCTACCGGCGTCTTCCAGTCCCGCGCATTAGACTGGTGGACGGCCGAGAGAAACAAACGCGGAAATGATGCAGCTTATGAGCTGACCAGGGAAGAGTTGAAGGCCATCATGATGGATGAGTTTTGTCCTCCCCATGAACGCCAAAAGCTGGAGGACGAATTCTTGAATATTAAGCAGAAGGAAGGTGACAATGCTGCCTTGACTGCTCGCTTTAAGCAGCTCAGCATCATCTGTCCCGATGAAGTGAAGACATCTGATATGGCGATCAAGAAGTACATTCGAGCTCTACCCGACTGTGTTGCGGATTTTTTGCATGCCGCAAAGACGACAACGATTGAAGAAACTTACTTGCTTGCCACTGAAATCAACGACAAGCGGGTAAAAGATGGTGTTTGGGATACAACTTCAAAGAACCTGCACCAAGTCACCACCGCACCAACTGCTGAAACCGCGGCCGCTCAAACATCCAAGTCCTCACGCCGCAAGAAGAACAACAACAACATCAGCTCCAGCAACAAGAATTGTGCTGTCACCACCACTGCTGCTCCTCTTCAGGCTGTACCGGCCCAGCAGCAGCAGCATCACCGTCCAGCACCAGTTACTTATGCCCCGCTCGCAAAGCGTGCATACACAGGCCCCCACCCGACTTGCCCAACATGTTCTTATCATCATCCGGTGGGTCTCGCCTGTCGTTTCTGCGCTCACTGCAACATGTACGGCTACTTCACCGCAAACTGCCGTACTGGTCCTCGTCAAGCCCCAGCTCAAACCACTGCTCATCAAGCTTTACTCCCAGCCCCGCAAGGCCAACAAGCGGCTCAGGCACCCGCGGTCAACGCCAGAGTCTGCTTCGCATGTGGTGATCCCAACCACTTTGCGAACATGTGCCCGAACAGGGTTGTGAAACAAGAGCCCCAGCAGTAGCAGCAGCACCACCAGCAGCAGCCTCAGCAACAGCAACAAGCTGCACGCGCCAGAACTTTCAACATCAACGTGCACCAAGCCCAGACTGAAAACAACGTGGTCAATGGTACGTTCCTTGTGAATGGTATTTATGCTTCATGTTTGTTTGATACTGGAGCCGATAATTGCTTTGTGTCGTTCGAATTCGAGAAGCTTCTTAGTCGTAAACGCTCCCATCTCCCTCGACGTTCGATGTTGAAGTCGCTACCGGAAGAACTGTCGCCGTTAACTCTGTTCTTCGTGATTGTACCCTTGAGCTCAACAATCACATCTTCCCAATCTACCTTATTCCGATGCAACTCGGAAGTTTTGACGTCATAGTAGGCATGGACTTTCTTCGCGAAAACCATGTTGAAGTTGTGTGTTTCGATAAGATGATTCGATTCTCGCTCGCAAATGGTGATTTATTGTGTGTTTATGGTGAAACTGCTTCGAAAGGTCTCAAACTCGTGTCGTGTGTCCAAGCTAGCAAGTATCTCCGCAAGGAATACAGAGCTTTCTTGGCAAACATTGTAGTAGCGGAGAAGGAAAAGAAAGGTAATCCGGGAGTAAACGAAGTTCCCGTTGTGTGTGAATTTCCAAAGGTATTCCCTGACGATCTTCCAGGTTTACCGCCAAGTCGTGATATCGACTTTCGTATCGACCTCATTCCTGGAGCCAATCCTATTGCCAAAGCTCCTTACCGACTCGCACCATCCAAAATGCGTGAACTCTCGAACCAACTCCAGGAATTACTTGAGAAAGGCTTCATTCGCCCGAGCACCTCTCCTTGGGGCGCGCCAGTCCTTTTCGTAAAAAAGAAGGATGGGTCATTCAGGATGTGCATCAACTATCAGGAATTGAATAAGTTAACTATCAAGAACTGCTACCCTCTGCCTCGCATTGATGATTTGTTTGATCAGCTACAAGGTGCTACGTGTTTCTCGAAGATCGATCTACGCTCAGGCTATCATCAACTACGCATTCAAGAAGAGGATATACCCAAAACCGCGTTTCGCACCCATTAAGGCCATTATGAATTCGTCGTTATGCCCTTTGGTTTGACCAACGCACCCGCGGTTTTCATGGATCTGATGAATCGCGTGTGTAAGCCATATCTCGATCGTTTCGTCAACGTGTTCATCGACGATGTCTTGATCTATTCCAAATCTAAATCCGAACAAGCGCAATATTTACGTTTGGTTCTCGAACTACTCCAGGGGAATCAACTCTATTCCAAATTCTCCAAGTGCGAATTCTGGCTGGAGGAGGTTCAATTTCTGGGTCACATCATAAATAGTTAAGGTATGCACATCGATCCAGCAAAGATCGAAGCAGTTAAGAGTTGGATTACACCTAAGAACCCGTCTGAAGTCCGTTCTTTTCTCGGATTAGCAGGCTATTATCGACGAGTTATCAAAGGATTCTCAAAGATCGCTGTGCCGCTTACCGCTCTCACGATAAGGACAAGCCTTTTGTTTGGGGAACCGAACAAGAGTCTGCTTTCCAAACTCTCAAGCACATGCTTTGCAATGCTCCTGTTCTCACATTGCCCGATGGAAACGACGATTTCATTGTCTATTGTGATGCTTCCAACCTTGGTCTTGGTTGTGTTCTTATGCAGCGGGACAAGGTTATAGCTTAAGCATCTCGTCAGCTCAAAATCCACGAGAAGAACTATACAACCCATGACCTCGAGCTAGGCGCAGTTGTTTTTGCGTTAAAGATTTGGTGACATTACCTGTATGGTACCAAGTGTACGATATTCACCGATCATAGGAGCCTACAACATATCTTTGATCAGAAAGAACTTAATATGCGTCAACATACCTGTATGATTACGACTGTGAGATTCGTTATCACCCAAGCAAGGCAAATGTTATTGCCGACGCTCTCAGCAGACGGAGTTATTTGCTCAGCATTCGTAATACTCAAGCCCAATATGTCGCAACCCCCGATCCCTTATCTGTCCCGGGAACGGGCGGACGCGAACTCAGAGTTTGGTGGTATCAGCTTGTTTAATTTGGCAGCGGAATTTACATCAGGACCGTAGTTAGGAAATGTTTACCAGAGTAAAACCACCATATTTGATATTAATAATCACATGGGTAAAACCCAAGTTTCTTATTACAATACATTTATAGGGATAAACCCTGTTTTATTGAATTTAAAACATCATTTATTAGATAACTTTTATAGCCACATTTTTCCCAAGCCTTTAGTGCTCTCCAGCTGGCTTTTTACTAATTGGCTGTCACATTGTGTTACCTGAAACGCGTTTTAAAAACATTTGTCAGTGGGAAATACTGGTGAGTGAATCCCAGTTTAATCAAGAAACATTTTATCAATTAAAACAGTATTGAGAGCGATCACATTGTTTATTTCTACACAATTACTCATTCAGTACTGTCAATCCTGAGTTGTGGGTCATATTACACATTGGCTAACTCGTTGTCCAATGGTAACGTACTGTCATCCCCGACTTACTACTCACAAGGTAGTAAATTTTGTATACAAAACCCCAACATACCGGCAGTAATTGAAGAACTACAAAGACTCAATCACTGCTTAATCATATTATTAAGCATTAAAGGTTTTGTAAAATAGTTACAAAAATGTAAACAAAAAGAGGATAAACTCACAAAAAGGTTTACACAAAAAGAAGGATTACTCACATTGCTATCTTAGACTTCGCGTAAGGGTTTCCTGGATATAATCTATAATTTATACAAATGTACATTGGTTAGTATCATAACCCTTTGAAAATATTAATGATACCCTCCCCGAGATGGCATTCCAATAACTACGTCGGGCAGAACCACGACAGTTATCACGGAACACTAAATCAATCGGGCAGCGTATCTATTACGAAACCGGGGTTATAATACTTACAACGGAGCAGAACCTTGCTAATTTGGGGGTATAATACCCGCGTATTATAACTCTACTACAGAAATTGTGATTTGAGAATTGAGAAATGAACGAACAGAACTGAAACCCGAGGCCTCCTTTATATAGTGCTGATATTGGACTTTCACGCGGCCCGCGTGAAAGATAAGGGTCGCTTACGCGGCCCGCGTCAACCCTGGTCAACAGGGTAGCTTGCCCCGGTCATCTACTAGGCTCGACACGATGATGACACGTGTCGGCCTGGGGTGTTGCCGTGTTATCGATCTCTCGCGGCTCGCGTTAGATTGAGACGGGGTCTACGCGGCCCGCTTGGACTTAAGAAATCAGACGGAATCAGGTTCTAACCTTCATACCGCCCGCGTAAATGTTGGGGTGGGTCTATGCGGCCCGCCTCAACTTAATATTTCTTGTTTTTAATTATTTTTAAATGTTATAACGTATTTCGGGCTCGGTTATCATATACGGGGTGTAATAAAAGACATATAAGGGTATTTTAAGATATAATAGGGTGTTGGAAATATTTTGAGAGTGTCGGTTTATTGAGGGTTGTTACATCCTCACAACCTTGTATTAGAGCTCGTCCGCGAGATCTACTGGAATAAGTGCAGATATTTTCTTTGCATTTCAGATTCGAGTTCCCATGTGTACTCAGGTTCTCTTTTGGAGTCCCACTTTACTTTGATCAGAACTAATCTCTTATGCTTGAGATTTTTTACTTTCCTGTCTTCAATCTGTAGAGGCTTTTCTACAAACTTGAGTTGTTCATTTACCTCTATATCCTTAAGAGGTACTATTAGTGATTCATCAGCTAAACACTTCTTGAGATTTGATACATGAAACACATCATGTATTCCTGCCATTTCTTCTGGCAGTTGTAGCTGATAAGCTACAGGTCCTATTCTTTTAATAATCTCAAAAGGTCCAACATACCTGGGACTTAACTTTCCCCGTTTTATGAATCTTACCACTCTTTTCCAGGGAGAGACCTTTAATAATACTTTATCTCCTGTTTGAAATTCCAATGGTTTGCGTCGGTTATCAGCATAGCTCTTCTGTCGATCACGTGCTGCTTTCAATCGTTCCTTGACTTGAATAATCTTATCAGTTGTTTCTTGCACTATCTCAGGTCCAAATAATTGCTTTTCCCCAATTTCTGCCCAACAGACTGGGGTTCGGCACTTTCGTCCATAAAGTGCTTCGAATGGTGCAGCATTGATACTTGTGTGATAACTATTATTATAAGAAAATTCTATTAAAGGTAAGTGATCGTCCCAATTACCTCCAAAATCAATTACACAGGCTCTAAACATATCTTCCATTGTTTGAATAGTTCTTTCGCTTTGTCCGTCCGTTTGAGGATGATAAGTTGTGCTTAATTTTAACTTGGTTCCCATTGCCTTTTGGAAACTTGACAAAAAATGAGAGGTAAAATGGCCATCTCTATCAGAAACAATTGATAAAGGAATGCCATGTAAAGAAACAATTTCATTTACATATAATTTGGCTAACTGTTCCATACTGAAAGTTTCTTTCATTAGTAGGAAATGAGCTGACTTGGTTAGTCTATCTACATCACCCAGATTGTATCATTTCCTTTCTTTGTTCTGGGTAATTTAGTAACAAAATCCATTGTTATTAATTCCCATTTCCACACTGGCATTTCTAATTGTTGCAATAAACCTGAGGGCTTCTGGTGTTCAGCCTTAACTTGTGAACAAGTTAGATATTTAAAAACATATGCTGCTATGTCATTTTTCATTCCTATCCACCAGAAATTTTTCCTTAAATCCTGGTACATTTTATCACTCCCTGGACGCATCGTATATTTAGACTTATGGGCTTCTTCTAGTATACGATAACGTAGATTTCCTAATTTAGGTATCCACATTCTCTTTTTATGGAATCTCCAAATTCCATCTGTTCCTTGTTCTAATTCTTTTAGCATACCCTTTAATTTTTCAGCATTATCCTTGATTACTGATTTTTGTGCTTCTCTTATCTGATCATTTAAATCTACTTGTGGATTTAATTTAAGAGAACGTACCCTTTTTGGCTTTTCATGATACTTTCGACTTAAAGCATCTGCTACTACATTTGCTTTTCCTTCATGATACTAGAAATCACAATCATAATCACTAAGCATTTCCATCCAGCGTCTTTGTCTCATATTCAACTCTTTTTGCTTGAAAATATACCTTAAACTCTTATGATCAGTGAATATGGTAAACTTACTACCATAAAGGTAATGTCTCCAAATCTTAAGAGCAAAAATTATAGCTCCTAATTCTAGATCAAGGGTTGAATAATTCTATTCATGATTCTTAAGTTGTCTAGATGCGTAAGCTATAACCTTTTGTCGTTGCATCAACACACATCGATAACCTAATTTGGAAGCGTCACAATATACTACAAAGTCTTCAGTTCCTTCTGGTAACGCTAATATGGGTGTATGGGTTAATCTTTGCTTAAGAATTCTAAAAGCTTCTTCTTGTTTTAATCCCCATTCAAACCTAACAGATTTACAGGTTAGCTTAGTTAAGGGAATGGCTATTCTAGAAAAATCTTGAATAAATCTTCTATAATAACCGGCTAATCCTAAGAAACTTCTAACCTCAGTTGGCGACTCAGGGGTTTTCCATTTAGTAATTGGCTCGATCTTAGTGGGATCCACATGAATTCCTTCATGATTGACTAAGTGTCCAAGAAATTGTACCTGTTCTAACCAAAATTTGCACTTAGAAAATTTAGCATAAAGCTTTTCCTTTCTTAATAAACTTAAAAGTGCGTGTAAATGCTTTGCATGATCCTCTTTATTCATAGAGTAAATGAGAATATCATCTATAAAGACGAGTATGAATTTATCCAAATATGGCTTACATATTCGGTTCATCATGTCCATAAATGCAGCTGGGGCATTGGTTAAACCAAATGGCATGACAGTAAATTCATAATGATCATACCTTGTTCTGAATGTGGTTTTAGGAATATCCTCTTCCTGTACCTTTAATTGATGATATCCTGATCTTAAATCGATTTTGGAAAAAAATCGAGCTCCTTGTAGTTGGTCAAACAGATCATCGATTCTCGGTAATGGGTACCGATTCTTAATCGTAACCTTGTTTAATTCACGGTAGTCAATGCACATACGCATTGATCCGTCCTTCTTTTTAACAAACAGTATCGGCGCTCCCCATGGCGATGAACTTGGTTGTACAAATCCTTTTTCCAACAATTCATCTAATTATTTCTTTAATTCCTGCATTTTTGCAGGTGCCAAACGGTAAGGTGCTTTGGCAATCGGTGTCATTCCTGGTATCAAATGGATCCTGAATTCAACTTCTCTATCTGGTGGCAGTCCTGGTAATTCTTCTGGAAAAACATCTGAAAACTGAGATACTACTGGAATATCTTTTAAATCCTTTCCTTTAGTGTTAGTGATTATAGAAATCAAATACACTATAGAACATTTTCTTATATAACTTGCAGTTTTCATTACAGAGATGAATTTTGTGGATCTATTTGGTACATCTCCTTTAATTGTGATTGTTTCACCTATTGGTGCATTTACTTGAATTGACTTTTGATCACATAAAATATTGGCTCTATTGGCTATTAACCAATCCATTCCTAAAACAACATCGAATCCTGCCAGATTCATGGGATAAAGATTTGCAATAAATTTTTGATTTAAAATTTCTACTCTTGCTCCCTGCAAGATTTAAGAAATCCTAACGGTTTCTCCATTGGCTGTCTCTACTAAACATTCTTGTGGTAGTTTAGTTAATGACTGATTTAGAAATTTGCAAAATGATGTATTAATAAAACTTTGGTTTGCACCAGAGTCAAATAATACTTTAGCAAAAATATCATTAACTAAAAACGTACCAGCTATGACATCTAGAATCATCTTGGCTTCATCTGCAGTTAAAACAAATGCTCTAGCATTTTGAGTATTCTTGTTGTTTGTAGCTGGAGCTAATTTTGGACAATTAATCTTAATATGACCTTGTTCTCCGCAGTTGTAACATGTCTTGTTATTAGCTTTCTTCCTGCAGTTCTCTTCTTTGTGTCCTGATATTTTGCAAAAGTTACAGTATATAGAGCATCTTCCTGAATGCTTTCTTTTGCAATTCTTACAGTAAGGTGCAGAGGTAGAACCTATATTTCTTCCACGGTTAGAACGAAATTCTTGTGTGTGTTTCTGGGTTAGATTCCTCCTTTGATCCTCCTCTCGGGTACGAACTAATTCATCTGTCAAGGTATTTGCTAGTTCTACAGCTTCTTCTATGGTTTGAGGTCTAGCTTCCTTGACTACGTGTCTTATCTCTCCAATTAATCCCCAGATATAACGGGAGATTAACACTGGTTCAGGTGAAGCAAGAGGTGGCACTATTCTAGCATATTCGAAGAATATTTTAGTGTATCCCTTACTATCCACACCAGTCATTCTACGGTTTAGGAATTTGTTTGCTATTTGTTCTTTTTCATTAGTAGGGCAGAATTTCCTTTCTACCATTTTCCTAAATTCTTCCCATTCCATATTGTATATCCTATCACTTCCTTTTGACTGGAGGATAGTGTTCCACCATTCTAAAGCTGAGTTCTTAAACAAATTAGAAGCAAACATTATTTTGTCTTCTTCAGCACACTTGCTTATTTTCAGAACATCCTCAGTCTTTTCTATCCAGCGTAGAGCTGCAATAGGTTCTTCATTACCCGAGAACTCTATCGGTTTACAAGACCAGAATTCCTTATAAGAACAACCATAAGGCATGGTTATTCTTCTTTTGGGAATGGGCATTTGAAGTATAGGTTCATTATTCACGCTGTTTTCAGGTTCGATGGGTCGCTTACTGCTTTGCTTACTTTTATTATTCGCTTCTTGAATCGTTTGAATAATAAATGGCATGTCATCTATGATTCCTTGTGCCACTATGTGTTGAACAGCACTATTATCCATTTGGTTTCCATTGTTATTGATGCTTGGATTCTCATTAACCACGTTAATGTTACTCTGGTTATCATTATTCAAATTTCCTTGATTCCCTTCGTCGGCATCTGAATTTTAAACATTTACCCCATATTAATATCACAAGATAATATTTAATATAGTTAATCACATGATACGTAATCTAGCCAAAAACGTCGATCATTGCGACTTTTACTCTATTTTCATATACTATTATGCATCTATTACATTCTAGTACTGAAATAAAAATTACAATACCAACAGAAATAGAATCACACTAATAGTAATATGCATCCGTACACACATATTTTATTTTATTATTATATTATTATTACTACTATTATCAACTCCTCTATCACATCACGGATATGGATTTCTCCAAAAATCCATATTGCGCTCATCGTATTTCCATACGAGACGCTCTCCCACCTGTCTCATTCTCTCACTGCTTTCTAAAATTTCCTCACCGAAGGTCCTAAGTTCTTGCATGTTTTCTGCACTCATTGGGGGTGCAGGTTATAGGACTGGGTTAGGAATCTGGGGTGCGGGTTCCTGATATGGGGGTGAAAGTGCCTGAAATCGGTAAGGATCTTCTAAGATCTCCCTAATATATTCATCGTGGTAATAGGGATCTAAAGGGTCCATACCTGGGTAGGCTTCTATGTTCGGTGTAGGGGTATCTTCATGTATCGGGTAACGTTGCACAAAGTCCCTATTGTCGTCCCACCAGGGGTCGTAATTTGGGTCTAGGGGGTTTGGTGCAGGTACCCTAGGTATTTCTTCTGGATTGAAGTCATGCATCTCCACTTGGTTTTCAGGGTTTTCTATCTCCATGGGTTGGTCTGGGATTAGTGGTTCTGGGGCTACTAGTTGTTCCAGACTTGGGTCAGCAGCAGTTGTAGCTAGGATATGGAAATTGGCTAGGCTTCTATTAAGCATATCCTGTGTATGGGCATCTGTCTTTCGCTTAGCAGCTGCTAAAACTCTTTGCTGTTGCAACTTTCGCATTCTTTTCCTACGTGCAAAAGCTTCCTTACTGAACCATCCTCGTTTCTTATGAGGGAATGGCTCTCCCGACTGAGCTTTAAAAGCAAACATTCCTTCTTCCTGATCAGCAGAATACCCAGAAAGGGTAGGCTGTGAAGAGGTACCTTCACTCCTAGGTGAATCAGACAACTGACGACACATTTTTAAGGGTCCTTGATCACTCATACTTTAAACTAACAAATAGTCAAATAACACATACAAATAAATACAGTTATGCACATATTTCCATAATTTATTTCCTAACACAAAATTTAGAATTTAAGTGTCAGCAGAACACTTCTTTGGCTCAGACCAGTGGCTAGGCTCTGATACCACCTCCTGTCGTAACCCCCGATCCCTTATCTGTCCCGGGAACGGGCGGACGCGAACTCAGAGTTTGGTGGTATCAGCTTGTTTAATTTAGCAGCGGAATTTACATCAGGACCGTAGTTAGGAAATGTTTATCAGAGTAAACCACCATATTTGATATTAATAATCACATGGGTAAAACCAAAGTTTCTTATTACAATACATTTATAGGGATAAACACTATTTTATTTAATTTAAAACATCATTTATTAGGTAACTTTTATAACCACATTTTTCCCAAGCCTTCAGTGCTCTCCAGCTGGCTTTTTACTAATTGGCTGTCACATTGTGTTACCCGAAACGCGTTTTAAAAACATTTGTCAGTGGGAAATACTGGTGAGTGAATCCCAGTTTAATCAAGAAACATTTTATCAATTAAAACAGTATTGAGAGCGATCACATTGTTTATTTCTACACAATTACTCATTCAGTACTGTCAATCCTGACTTGTGGGTCATATTACACATTGGCTAACTCGTTGTCCAATGGTAACGTACTGTCATCCCCGACTTACTACTCACAAGGTAATAAATTTTGTATACAAAACCCCAACATACCGGCAGTAATTGAAGAACTACAAAGACTCAATCACTGCTTAATCATATTATTAAGCATTAAAGGTTTTGTAAAATAGTTACAAAAATGTTAACAAAAAGAGGATAAACTCACAAAAAGGTTTACACAAAAAGAAGGATTAGTCACATTGCTATCTTAGACTTCGCGTAAGGGTTTCCTGGATATAATCTATAATTTATACAAATGTACATTGGTTAGTATCATAACCCTTTGAAAATATTAATGATACCCTCCCCGAGACGACATTCCAATAACTACGTCAGGCAGAACCACGACAGTTATCACGGAACCCTAAATCAATCGGGCAGCTTATCTAGTACGAAACCGGGGTTATAATACTTACAACGGAGCAGAACCTTGCTAATTAGGGGGTATAATACCCGCGTATTATAACTCTACTACATAAATTGTGATTTGAGAATTGAGAAATGAACGAACTGAATTGAAACCCGAGGCCTCCTTTATATAGTGCTGATATTGGACTTTCACGCGGCCCGCGTGAAAGATAAGGGTCGCTTACGCGGCCTGCGTCAACCTGGTCAACAGGGTAGCTTGTCCCGGTCATCTACTAGGCTCGACACGATGATGACACGTGTCGGCCTGGGGTGTTGCTGTGTTATCGATCTCTCGCAGCCCGCGTTAGATTGAGACGGGGTCTACGCGTCCCGCTTGGACTTAAGAAATCAGACGGAATCAGGTTCTAACCTTCATACCGCCCGCGTAAATGTTGGGGTGGGTCTACGCGGCCCGCCTCAACTTAATATTTCTTGTTTTTAATTATTTTTAAATGTTATAATGTATTTCGGGCTCGGTTTTCATATACGGGGTGTAATAAAAGACATATAAGGGTATTTTAAGATATAATAGGGTGTTGGAAATATTTTGAGAGTGTCGGTTTATTGAGGGTTGTTACACAATACGACCTCGAAACTCTCATCCGTGAAGCTCAGCATGCATGTTTTAATGAACACACTCTGAAGAAGGAAAGAATCTACCACGATGGAGCCCAACTTGTGAATAAGTCGAATGGGATATTCCACTTTTTGGACCGAATTTAGATCCCTAAATGGACCGATTTGCCACATATTTTGATGGACGAAGCCCACAAATCCCGGTATTCTATTCATCCTGGTGCCGACAAGATGTACCAGGATCTTCGCTACAAGTACTGGTGGCCGGGCATGAAAAGGGATATTGCTCTCTACGTTGGGAAGTGCCTGACATGTGCAAGAGTCAAGGCTGAACACCAAAGACCCTCTGGCTTACTCGAACAACCGCCTATCCCTATGTGGAAGTGGGAGAGTATAGCTATGGATTTCATAACAAAGGTTCCGCACACGTCATCAGGTCACGACAGCATTTGGGTTGTTGTTGACCGGTTGACCAAATCTGCTCACTTTTTGCCAATACGAGAAGACTACAAGGTAGAACGATTAGCCCGAATCTACACCAACAAGATCATTTGTAATCATGGGACGCCCCGCGACATCATCTCTGACCGTGATGCTCGGTTTGCTTCACGACTGTGGGAAACGTTTCAAGCGGCTCTCGGTACTACGCTTAACTTAAGTACCGCATTCCACCCTCAAACCGACGGTCAGACTGAAAGAACGATCCGTACTCTTGAAGACATGCTCCGTTCGTGTGTCATAGATTTCGGTGGTAATTGGGATGCTTACCTGTCGTTAGTCGAATTCTCGTACAACAACAGTTATCATTCCAGCATTCAAATGGCACCATTCGAGGCTTTATACAGAAGAAAATGTTGATCGCCTATTGTGTGGCACGAGATCGGTCACTCACAATTAACCGGTCCTGAGCTATTGCAAGAAATGACTGACAAAGTCCTCCAAATTCGAGACAACTTGTTGAAAGCTCAAAGTTGACAGAAAAGTTACGCCAATAGACGATGCAAGCCCCTTGAATTTGACGTTGGCGACTACGTACTCCTAAAGGTATCACCTTGGAAGGGTGTGGTCAGATTCGGCAAGAAAGGGAAACTAGCGCCTCGATATGTTGGACCTTTTAAGATTCTGGAAAGGATTGGAAAAGTCGCCTACAGACTCGAACTACCGGAGGAACTTAGTAATGTCCACCCGACTTTCCATGTGTCAAACCTCCGAAAGTACCTGGCTGAGCATGATTTAATTGTACCTCTCGATGATCTCCAAGTAAACGAAACACTACACTTCGTGGAGAAATCTGTCGAAATCATGGATCGCCAAACCAAGCAGCTCAGACGCTCGCGCATTCCTATTGTGAAAGTCCGATGGGAAGGCAAACGAGGCGCAGAGTTCACTTGGGAACTCGAAAGCGACATGAAGGCGAAGTACCCACAGTTGTTTGTTACGGCTTTGAACTAATTTCGGGACGAAATTCCCTCAACTAGGGGAGGCTGTAACACCCCGTGTTTCTGAATTCAAAGTCAAAGTCAAGATTGAAGTCAAAGGAAGACAGGATTGCTAATTGCGATCTGTCTCTCCTTGCTCAATTCCTGTTTTGACTTCTTTGACTTGCGATTAGTCTTTTTTATTTTCGCTTTTAGTTGTATTATGTGGAGTGTCTATTAATAATCGCATATTAATCGCTATCTATAACATGTTTAATCGCTTTATCGCTATCGCAATCGCACTCGCAACTCGAAATACGCATTTTGGTTATTGTATACGTGTGTGTATGTGCCTTATGTGTTACTTGTGCATGTTTAAATTATATTATGTGTGGTAATCAATCGAATCGCAATCGAAACTTGAACTCAATCGAACTCAATCCCAATCGAAACAGTATGATAATTGGTAGAGAAGAGATAGTGTGAGATATGAATAGTTGGGATTAAAAGTAATTTGACTAGGAAACTCTATCGCATCGCAACGCTCGCAATCGAAATCGAAACGGCAAAACTCGTCGCGCTGAGCACTCGAACCAGGTGCCAGCCGGCCGGATTGCCATCCGACCGGGCTGCCACCCGAGCAAGGTGCCATCCGACCTAGGAGCCACTCGACCGGCCTGCCATCCAGGCGAGATGCCATCCGACCGACCAGCCCCTTTCCACTTTGGGCATCCTATAAATACCTCTTGTCACTTTCAAACTTTCTACTTTTGGCAAGTTACGTCCGACCAGCTCGTTTTCCTCACTTTTCTTCAGATTTCTCACGATTTCGGTAAGATCTCGTCCTAAATCTTATACTTCCTTAATTTACACGCACTCCTACACCTTTCTATCTTTTAAATCTTAACTTTTAACCGTGAAATCATCAAGATCCGAGGTGTTCTAGGATGACGTCATCATGTGTTCTCGAAGAACTTCATGTTTTGGCCTCAATCCACCATGAACAACTTAGATCTAACCAATTTCCACATAAACAAACAAAGATCTTTCATAGATCTAAATAAACTCACAATGAAAAGTGGTGAAAGAAGGGTTTTCAACTTTCTTTCAACTCTTTTACACTCAAAGCACTCAAACCCGGTGGGAATCGGAACTACTACTGATCGTCCGCTCATTCTTAGTAATGTATCAGTGCTAGATCCAAGTCCCATCCGAGAGATAGTGATTTCGGGTTTGGACATGAACAACCATCTCGGACCGTGCGTCGTCGGACTAGGGTGATTCCTGTTCGGTCAGGTCGTTGGGGACAAGATGGGGTTCCCATTGTTTAAACCAGTCACCACAACGTCTCACTAAAGTTACAACACCTTAGACAAGATCAAGTAACAGCACGATCAAGACGTTGGAACGAGTTGTCATCCGACCGGACTGCTGTCCGACCGGGTTGCCATCCGCTCGACCTACCGTCCGATCGGGTTGCATCTTGATTCATTTAAATCTTAAAAAATTTTCAACATGTTCAACAACAGGGTTGCCACTCGCTCGGATGGATATCCGACCGAGTGACCACCCTACTGTGGATTTGTTTTCGCTGAAGTGCCAACCTATCGGATTGCTGTCCGATCGGACGACCGTCCTATCGACCGACCTGAAAGGTAGAGGTACTTCGATGTTTTCAAAATACTACAACGAAAACTTCAAAAGTCAAGCCATCATACACAAACACATCATTCTCAAAGGAAGAAACAATCCACTCGAACAGCCATCCGATCGGACTGCTGTCCGAAAGGATTACCACTCGCACGACCGGTCGTCCGATCGGATTACCATCCGATCGAACTGCTGTCCGACTCACTTGTACCCGACACCGTTTTACGCGTCACTTATCGTTATACTCTCGATCTATTCAGGCTAACCCTACTCCCTAGCGCTCCCTTCAATCCATCAACCGCTGTGAGTATACTCGATCCCTTTTTGCTTCACGCACTTTTGGGTGTTACATACGTTACTTATACAAAATCACAATCGAACACACTACGCAATACTTTAAACGCTAACCGTTACCGCATGTTATACGTGACTTAATGAATGCTTGTTTGTTTGTTTGTTATGTTTACACATGGAATGTTGTCTACCTGCCTTAGCAATGGTAGTACTATTAGTTTGGACTCAGCACCCGTTCACTCGGGGGTTGTTAAGGGCAATTACCTACATGGCTCACAGTGGTGAGAATGTATCGCGAACTGCATTGGGCAGTCAACCCGCAGTCATTGGTATCGATAGGTTCATGTCGATAACTAACATGCCTCATTTCACTCTGTGTACGTGCTGGTTATGCGTAACGCTTTCGAACTCTATATGCTATATCAAACTTGTATGCTCACCTTTACACTATGTGTATTGACTTTTACTTTAACGTATGTGACAGGTGCTTAGGATGTTTACATGCTTTGTGTGCTGGTGATGAAATTGAGGCTAGGGACGGAGTCATAGAAACCAATAAATAAACAATTGTCTATGTATAAATATGAGTTGTCGGAACAGAACTACTTGACTAGATTTGTCTGTAATAATTTGTTTGCCTTTTAAGACATGGTATGGGACATGTTACTTTAAATTAATTGGTAATGATAATTGTTATGGAAACTTCTGGACAATCTGTTTCGATCAGTGCCATGCCCCGATGTTTCCGCCATCGGTTGGGGTGTGACAATTTATTAGTTTAGGCATTTTTTTTCCGGAAAGCGTATAATATTACAAGTTATATCCCCATATTATAAGGACTTGGATATGTTTTTATATCCCGTTTTGTTGTTCTAGTTCGTATCAGAATCTTCCTGGCATGAATAGTGTGTACAGGTGAATAGTGTTTTTCAGCATTTTGCTACCAACATTTTAGGACATAGTTGTTTGTTTCAGGGACACGACGAATCGACAATATGAATTGTAATGTTTTAACATGTTCTATCACTGCTAGACTTTGTATGACTCAACCATTCATAAATTAAATCAAAAGAACGAAATTAAATTGTATAGATAGCGATTAAGTTGTACGGAATTATCGTGAAATTTTGCCGGTTGTCACAAGTTTTACCAGAATGTTTAGCAGTTGATGCAACTGATCTTTTGATTTGCTTCGATTATGAGTTTGATCAACTGATTTGTTTTGATCATATAGGATTGACCAGAATGTTTAGGAATTAGTTAGTTTGACTAGAATGTTCTGATCAGATAGGTTTGATTAGTTAGTTAGTTGATCAACCGATTTGTTTTGATCATATAGGTTAGTTGATTAGTTAGTTTAACAGTTCATTAGTTAATTGAAATGTAGTTGATTAGCTGCAGTTGATTAGCCGCATTATGATTAGTTTAAACTGCAGTTGATTAGCAATATGATAGTTCGAATTAGTTAATTGAACTGCAGTTGATTAACAATATGATTAGTTTGATTTGCATGATCTGCTTGATTAGTTAGTTGTTTAGTAATTGATTAGTGTGTTTAACAGTTAATTAGTTAGCAACTAGTTGAAGTGTTTCAATGCAGCAATGTGCTTAGTTAGTTTGTTTAGCATTAATTGATAGTTAGGATTAGTTTAGTTGAATTAAGAGTGGTTAGTTAGAAATGCAAAAGATTTGAATTTGGAGGGAAACTTTTAAGTTTACAGGAAATGACTCATGTTGCATATAAAAATATGGGAGTATTTTGGTCTTTTCACTCTAATTTAAACGACCATCTAACAATACAGACTCAATTGTTGCAATTGAGCAATGTTGGAGACTTGATTGTTCTTAAGTTATACAAGCCTATTGCTAAACCTCAAGAAGTAACAAACATCTCTTTCAAAGACCTTACAATTAGTTCGTATAAGCACCATTTATTTTCTACGATGTCAAAGTTCAACAAAGATTTAAACTATGGTGACTTGGAAGTTGCTGGAATAGTATATTGTATAACAGTAAGATACCCACACTACAATATACAATATAAAGGTGGAATACACAGTTTAATTAGTTGAATGTATGTCTTCAACACTACTTATTTTTTAGTCGCAATTATCAATCTAGAGGTTTGTCGTGTGAATATATATTTATAAATAATCACTAACAGGCCTTTGGTCCAATGACATTGGTGAATTTTTCTCAATCAAGTGGTGAGATTTTAAACCCCCTTGTAATTTGTAAGTATTTAGATGATGTAGAATTAGGAAGTGTGTATAGGGGTGTTCAGAATTCGATTCGGATTGAAAAAAATTGAAATTCAATTCGACTTCAATTAACAAGGTTCGAATTCAAGTTGATTCGTATTCGAGTCCAGTAATCATATTCGAATCGAATACGAATTTATGATTTTCAATTCGTTTCGATTCGAAATTCGAATTTAATTTATATATAATTGTTTAATATATGTATATACACACACAAACATATATATACACACACATATAATTTCTAAACTTGACCAAAGTATGAACTACATCCATAAGTGATAAGTTTATTTTCTGAATAGTCCATACTATTTATTTTCTGAATTTTTACCTAACTAAAATTACTACCAGTAACCAACTTATCCTCTAATTTTTGATGTTTTGACAATTGATAGTTAATTAATTTTGCAGATTATTATATTTTATGTTAAATATAATTAGTTTGTTGTAGTTTAAAATTGAAAGTAGAATAATTTATGGTTTAGGGTGAATTTTAAATTAAATTGAATTTATTCAAATTCGATTCGAATTTGAGTTTATATACTAATCGAATCAAATACGAATTCAAGTTAAAAAAGATAAAAATTCGAAAATTCATTATTCAATTCGATGAAAAACAAAAGTTAAAAATTAATTGTTCATTCAGTTAGAGATTTATAAGAGTGTAAGTTACTAAACTTACATGACACATTTTATTGTTTGGCTAGTTCACAAAGCTGATGAGTTGGCAGTCTTGTAACAACTTTTTTTTTATACATATTTAATGATTTAACAATTCAAAATGAGTGTTAGTTGTACCAAGTACACACTGATTTCAATTTCATTTAATATAGTTTAATAATTTTAACAAAGAGTTAATTACATAGTTAGTCCTTATGGTTTGCACAAAGTAACATACTTAGGTACTAATAGTTTAAAATCACATTCTAGGGTATTAACTTTTCATTTTGTAACGTTTGGAGGTATTAACGTTATTTGTAGGTTTAAAATCACATTTTATTAGTACTTGAGTATGTTATTTTGTGCAAACCACATGAACTAACTATGTTAATACCCTAGAAGTTAATACCTCCAAACGTTACAAAATGAAAAGTTAGTACCCTAGAAGGTGATTTTAAACTATTAGTACCTAGGTATGTTATTTTGTGCAAACCATAGGACTAACTATGTAATTAACTCTTTTAACAAATGATGAGAAAATATTTAGCGTAAATTACTTTTTGAGTCCCTGTGTTTTAGTGGTTTTAACTAGTTGAGTCCAAAAACAAAAAGTTTAACGACCTAAGTCCCTATAAGCATTTTCTTTAACCATTTGAGTCCAAATTTTAACCTTTTGAGTCCAATTTTTTGGACTGAAATTGTTATAAAATAAACAAAATTGAACTCAAAACGTTATAAAATAAATGGCTAGGGACTCAGGGCGTTAAATTTTTTGATTTTGGACTCAAGTAGTTAAAACCACTAAAACACAGGGACTAAAAAAGTAATTTACTCAAATATTTATTTTAAATTGTTAATAAAAGAATTGTCATTTGCAATACTTAAATAACTCGTATAACTTAGCAAAATGATACTTATACATATGATTCTCCAAATGTAATCAAAATGATACTTATACATATAATTCTCCAAATATAACTATAAGTTAAAGTTAAAAGGGGAAAGATCCACTAAAAAGTGGATTTTGCCTAAATAGCCTAAGAAGGATTGTGATGATGACATGTGGCATTCCTAGTAAGTAGGAATGGAGGGCATTTTGGTTTTTATAAATATGAGTGAAAATGACATGTGCCACCCCTTTTGTTTTTTTTTTTAAATACAAAAAAAAAAATCTAGTACAAAAAAATCTAGCACAAAAAACTAGTACAAAAAAGTCTAGCACAAAAATCTAGTACAAAAAATATAGCACAAAAAAATATAGCACGAAAAAATTTAGCAAAAAAATGTAGTAAAAAAAATACAGCACAAAAAAATTGAGGAAAAAAATTTAAGACAAAAAAATTCAGCACAAAAAATTTAGCACAAAAATATAGTACAAAAACTCAGCACAAAAAAATGTTATACAACATAGAAATACAACACATTTAAGTGAGTCTTTTTAGTCTTCATATTTTATATAGCAATATGGTACTCAAATTAAAGATAAAAAGACACTCGATTTTATGGTGAAATTTTTACGAAAAAATAATGTCGTATAAAAAAGTTATGAACGTTTAAAAAATGGGGGTGAAATATGCATGTGTCTTGCATGTGGAGAGAGAAAGTCCATAAATAGGATTTTCCCAAGATACCCTTACACTCCACCTTTCTCCTACCTTTTTATCTTAACCATTGATTTGAAAAATGAATGGTTAAGATTCCTTCTCATCCTACTTAGGAAAAATTGACTTTTTATTTGATCTTACCCCAAAGTTAAAATACTTATTGAAATCTATAATACCATTATCAAAACATTGAATTTATTTATTTGTAAAGAAATGCCACATTTATTTATACTGGTTGTATTTAAGTATATGCTTATAATATTTAGGAATAATGGATTTTAATAATCCCAACTATTGTCCGTTAGTCTGTAACGGTCCTAACTTTAAAAATTCCCACTGGCGGTTCCATCTTTTCACATATTGGCATTACTGGCATTCAGTGGATCCTGACTAACAGAACCCTAACGCCGTTAGTCTCTAGTTGCCGGAAAAACGTTTTTGGTCGGAAAAAGGTTCCTAAAGGTCCAAACTAAGGTTACAAACAGGTTGGGATGAAAACTTTGAATTTTCCGGCTAGAAAGTTGAGTTTTCCGGCCAAAAAAAAATTTTCCTGCGAAAAGAAGTTTTCTGGCGACCTTAATAATTGGGACTTTTTACTAGAAAAGGTTCCTAAAGGTGCGTAATAAGGTTACAAAGAGGTTTGAGACGAAAATGTTGAGTTTTCCGGCTAAAAACGTTTTTCTGGCGACCGGAGACTAACGGCGTTAGCGTTCTGTTAGTCAGAGCCCGTTGAAGGCCAATATGTGAAAAGATGGGACCGTCAGTGAGAATTTTTGAAGTTGGGACCGTTACCGGCCAATGGGCAATAGTTAGAATTATTAAATCTATTATTCCTAATATTTATGAAAAAGAACTGGACTGGACTACATAAGTTATAACCATTATGAAAAAGAACTGGACTGGACTACTTAAGTTATAACCATGTGGGCCAGAGATGTCTTGGGCTGGTGAGACACTGAGACCTGCCTGTGCAGGCCCAATAACTGGATCCGAAATATACATCTACAAATGACATGTATACTGTATACAGGACTACAGGTTTGGAAATAAGTTTGGTTACATTAAATACTTAAATAGTTAAATTGGGTGTTCATGGTTCGGTTTCAAATCATGAAATTATCTAAATTAATTATTAGTTTGTTTACGGTTGGTTATTTTCTTCAACTTTTGGTTGGTCGTTTTCAAAATTTTAAACCGTAACAAACGGTTTGGCTTACTTTTTATACCAAAAACCGAACGTATAAAACCAGACCGGACCGTAAGTATTAATAATATGTTTTAATTTTTTTTAGATGCATTATAGTATATATGAATTTAATTATTTGTATTTTATATTAAGCTTGGTTAAAATAAATCTACAACAAAACGGGCTTAATATTATTTGAACTTTAAATTGTAATAAGTGGACTTCAAATTTAGATCTCAAAAGTCACTTGTATATGTTCCATGCATAAAGGGCTATTATGATTATATGACTAATGTTATATTAATTATTAAATTTTAATCTTGTTAAATGTATAGGCTTCCTATAAATTGTTATAATGTATGTAATCCTTGTTTTCTGTTAAGTTTTATGTTTTTTTGTTTGCTTATACAAGAAACTCTGTTTAAACACTAGACAACTCTTTTCTAAACTTCTCTAATGTATTTTGGTTTAAGCTTGCATTCTACACATCACTTTTAGTTTGATAGTTTTTTTAACGGCAAGGAACGACGTGCCAACCACTGTGACACCAGGCGCTGTGGCCAAGGTCGACTACTCGACCGCCGCCAGCCCCTTGGCTCTCTCAGATGCGCGGGAACCCGTCCTCCACCCGCCCGAAGGTATGACAGTGGAATAATCGGTAAAACCTCGCCGCTCATCCAAGACGAACCGGCGCCACCCGTATTCGCCCTTCACCTGGATGACACAGAAAATAATAGGGGAGAGTGAGACTCGAACCTGGGTCATAAGGAACACCAAATATTTCCCCAACCACTCCACCACTACCTTATTGGCGTATTCTGATTGTTTTAACTACTAGAGTAACTAGACAACGTTTATGTATTTTGATTAGGAATGGCAATGGGCCGGGTAGTGGTAATCCCAAGCCCGTACCCAGTTGTAATTCTTTGTCCCATACCCGGCCCGTTACCCGTCGGGTATTTGTCGGGTAATTACCCGTCGGGTATCGGGCATACCCGCGGGTATCGGGTATACTTTCATAAAAATACCCGTTGGGACAAAAAAAATCAATTTTTACTTTAATGTTTATATAATTTACTATTTTAATGACTATAACAAATGAAAATATGATTAATAACTTACATATCATATTTGGACCACATATACCAAACTAAATAAAAACAATTACTCAATTAAGTAATTGTATCATGACCACCAAATTGCATAAACAACCACATAATAAAGGGTGATAACTTCCATATCCAATACACATGCTCAAAAATAAGTTATTTGTTCGCTAAGCACCTACCAAATACATATTCGCATATGGCTACAGGGAAGGTAATAAGTACATGTACTAAGTTTATATATATGGAAATATATAATATGATACATTCGGGTATTATTCGGGTAAATGGGCCGGGTATCGGGCGGGTATCACTAAATCCCATACCCGTACCCGTACCCGATTTTTTTCTTTTTTTAAGCCCGTACCCAGCCCATACCCATTGGGCTTCGGGTATACCCGGCCCATATATTTCGGGTTTCGGGTATACCCGTCGGGCTTGGGCTTTTTTGCCATCCCTAATTTTGATACCTTGTAAAGTTTGGATTGTGGACTACATTTCTATTCAATTTTGGTAGTGTTATTTATGTATATGAATAAAGCTCAAACCGGAAATCAAACTGGAACTAAAATGTTAGCAACAGTTTGGTTTTAAATCCTAAGGGTTCGGTTGTCAATAAATAAAAACCGTTATTAACGGTTTGACTTAAAAACCATCAAAATCAGACCGTAAACACCTCTAGTTAACATTAACTGTATATAAACGAGATATTTGATTTTGTTTTTCATTTAATTTTCTTTTGAAACCTTTAATTTTATTTCTATATACTCAATTCAAATCTCCAAAGATCTTTAAAGTTCATATAGATTTTGTAAATCTTCGTTACTTTAGCTTATTTTTATTGAGTTTTTTTATTTTTTATAAATGTTTATTGATTTTCTCAATTCTTTTGAAATTACTTTAAAGTATCCACAATCGATTTTCTACATCATTTATGTAATTACACTAAAAATCAGTATCTTTTTTCTTTCACCTTTTTGATTAAATAATATTTTTCTTTATACCTTTATAATTATCTTTTCTTTCTCATCCACTCACAACCACTATAAAAAATTATATAGGGTGAACAATATCCCTCTAAATTTACTGATAAACAATAACATTTTTTTCTCTTCCACTCATATCCACTTTATAAAATATAGAGAATGCATTAACATAAATATGAAGGATCGATTGTGAATGCTCTTAGACAAATTTTATTTGCTCACTTAATTTTCGTAAACGAATATCAAACAACTTATTTGAAATTACTGTTTATGCTTTTTTAACACACTTAGTTCCTTATAATTTAAAATTTCCTTGTTTTGGTGTTCGCTTAAATGGTTTATCATATAGAGCTAGTGATAAAAATTTGCGTGCTATAACAAATGTGTTAAAATTTGTAAGGCTTGATTTCAAAGATTTATACGCTAATATTAACCTTGCAAAAAGAATTTCACGTAGAAACATTGATAACATTATGCATGTCGCAAAGAAATATTTAAAATTTCATAAAACATCATATTTAAAGGTTGTAAGAGAAAAAAACAATTAAAAAACCTTGAAGCAACTGTGACGACTTGTACGTTTGTACTATAATGAATTGTACATTATCATTTACAACTCGGTTGTGAATAAAATTTACGTTGAAACGTAAATAAAAATAAAAAGCGCCGCAACAACATAATTAAAAGGTATTTTAATAAACATCATATTTTAAAAGTTATAAGAGGAAAAAAAAAAGCAAAAAAAATATGAGCCAAGTGTCAAAAAAAAAAAAAAAACATAATTAAAAGGTATTTAAATGATAAGTGTGCTTAAAGTTGAGGATGTCGTATTGTAACTTTGATTCTATTTGATTAATCAACTTGTACCAAGTGCTTAAAGCACATGTAACTTGTGTGCATGGGCGGACCTATGGTGGGCTCAGGTGGGCGGGTGCGCCCCTTAAAAAAACGACAGTAGTGTTATATACGGATTTAATTCCGGATCGCACCCCATAAAATTTTATGATCACACCCCAAGAACTTAAAGTGAAAAGAAGAAAAAGAAAGGAATCGTTCAACAAACCTTTCCGCCCAAGAGTCGTTGCCGGAGTTTATCTCTGTTTTCATTGGAAGAGAAAGAGTGCAAATTTTCTTTCTTTAATAAAAATTAATAGGTGAGAGAAAAATGAAGCTTTTACACTCACTCTTTTTCATTGTGAGTAGGTAATAATGATGGTAAGCTAGTGATAAATGACATACCACTTAAATTAATTGTATTATTTAATATTTATCATCTCAAATACGTACATATCATATCTTCTTTTTTTAGTAATGATTTAATATTGTTAATTCTATTTTGAACTTTGCAGTTTCTTTCGTTTATTGAAATCAAATATGATATCAAAATTTACATATTATATATCAACTACGAAATATATAATACATATATTTCTATTTAGATATTGTTTTTGACGTCATACGATTCAATCGATCCTATTCGCACCCTCGGGAAATTTTTTTTGGGTCGTCACTGGTTGTGTGTGCACCAAATTGTGGTTGCTATTCAAAACTGTGATTTTGTTATTTGTTATAACTAGGATAATACCCCGCGGGCGTTGCGCCGCGAACAACACGTGCAGACATCACGTTAAAGCGTGTGCGGACATCACACTAAATCGAGCCGAGTCGTTGCGTCTCTCAGCTTTTATTTAGCGCGGATTATAACAAATCCAATGTGTACACATATTAGTAAGAATAACTATTTGTGGCATAATATTCCATATATCATCTAGAAGCCGAAAAATGTGGCCGAAAAATGTGGCCGAAAAATGTCAGCAAACATGCCAAACGACAACTATTTTGTCAAGCCTGGTGCCAATATGGTGCCGATTATAACAAATCCATTGTGTACACACGTTATTTTGTCAAACCTTTAAAATAACCTTCAAACCAATTGTCAAATGACCATAAATCTCACTAATTTAACCAAAACCCTTTGAATCTTTCAACTTCAATAATCGTACACGAACTCATTAAATCGAATTTTAAAATAAACAAAAAAAAATTAGCATACTTTTTGTACAATTATCATTAGAACCCATCGCTCGAGCCACGATTGTCATACCGCAACCTAACCGCCTCCATTGTGCGAGTATTCGGCCTTTCACTACTTAACCCAGATGGGTGCAATATGTATTCACTCCTGGACCGGCTGTACTCACTGTTGGCCTAGTGTTGTGTGCCCAAAGCCATTTTTCTGAATTTGATCATGTTTTCGTTATACTGAGCCGTGTCATAGTGTGAGCTCCCATTGTATAACGGCCAGTGTCCTGTCTTGATCCCATTATCAAGATCAGGCAATGATGCGTAGGCGGCAGAGTGGCGGACACACACAGCTCACAGCTGTACATGACAGTGTCCTGCTCCTCTCATCTTGTATTTCTTCCGTGACACCGGACGTTGTGGCCAAGGTGGACTACTCGACTGCCGCCAGCCCATTGGCTCTCCCTAGATGCGCGGAAACCCGACCTCCACCCGCCCGAAGACACGACAGTGGAATAATCGGTAAAATCTCGCCTCCCATCCAAGTCGAACCGGCGCCACCTGTATTTGCTCTTCACTTGGATGCCGCAAAAAAATATGAGGAGAGTGGGAATCGAACCTGAGTAACTGAGTTACAATGAACACCAATTTTTTCTCCAACCACTTCACTCATTGGCAAATATTTATTGGGTAATTACAATTATGTAGACTGTTGTGTAATAACTAGAACCTATTAGCAATGTATAGAAGAGAATGAGAGAATGGGAGATGAATTTCTTATTGATATATCTCATACAAAATACATGAGCCACTATATATAGGCTATAACATTAATACAAACATAAATGTGACATAGGAGTTACAAATGTGTATAGTCACTAATAATGGATGCATTCATAACACTCCCCCTTGACTATCCACATAATGATATACTATTATTTAATACGCTTGGTGATGCTGCCTCGTTAAAAACTTTGCTAGGAAAACCCAGTGGGACAAAACCTCAGCTAAGGGAAAAAGAGTGCAGCGCGTATTGTCTCCCCCTAATACTTCTGGATCAGGTATGTTGCCTCATTAAAGAAAAAGAGTACATACACTGTGTATATTATGGGTACGTTACTCCCCCTCAATTTTACTTGTATATCTTGATGATGTTGAATCCAATCTTCTGTGACAATTGCTTGACTTGATATTTGGCGTAGTCTTCTTTGATTTGGGTGTTGTTGTCTACATTGTCTTCATACAGTATAGCTTGAGCTTCTCTTGATCAACTCTAATTTACATACTTCTTAAATATGCTGAAATCTTCGACCTTCATAACTTGTATCTGGATTGAGATCGAACTCTATGCGAGTCTAATATATATCAATCATAACCCAGGACGCCATATTGTTCTTGTGGAACTATCCCGTGTCTCGAGTTTGTAAATATGTCAAATAATTATTTAATGCGTTTTATAATTCTGCCTCGTTAAAAACCATGCCAGTAAAACCCAATGGGACAAAACCGTAGCTAAGGGAAAAGAGTGCACTACGCATTATACATAATTAACAACATGATTTATGATGATGTTAAATTAGTACTTCGGGACCTATAAGATAAACTGATACTACTTGATCAGTTATGTTGTCTCGTTAAAAACCTTACCAAGAAAAACCCAATGGGAAAAACTTAGTGAAGGGAAAAAGAGTGCAACATTTGAGATTAGAACTGTAATCTTACCAATACAACGTAATGTCAGATGTCGTCTTGTTTGCAAGATACGTCAATGCTCTGATCTCAATTAAGTATGGTACTTCTTGACTAAGTAGTTCAACATCCTTTTCTTGGGGTTGATAAGAATATTTTTTCTATGTCAAGCGATCAGACAATCGTTCATGTACTCAACGAATGAGCTTTTTCTATATAACATCTTCTAGATGTAGTCAGATTGATGAGCAAAAATAGTACATATATACTCGAAACTACAGGTCGAGGATAACTACACTTTGTAAAGGTTATTCAAAATTTTCCTCTTTAATTTGAGAGTTCCTTCTCGATGATGTTTACATTATCACTGAAAGAGTGAAATCTTGTTAAATAGATGTAGCTCATTTTATCAAAATTATACCTCTCTTTTCAGAGTATAGTCGACTGTACCACATACGAGTAGTTTCCTTTAAGATTCATATAACACATATGGGGTTATTGTTTCATAATGCTTTGAGCATTTTTTTAATCCTTCAGGGGTTTTCATACAGATGTCATTTGCAATTGTCTCGTACATGTATACGGTGATGACATCCATAAGTTGTTTTATCTGAAGTCATTCTGAGATTGCGAGGCCGCTTAAACATCTAAAGATTATCGCATCCACTACAGGGGTATACGTTTCCTCGTAATCAACTGCTGGGATTTGGAAAAAATCTTTATGTTAAAATGCGTGCCTTACATCGCAAAAACTCATTATTTACGTTTCCTTTTATTTAAAGACACCCATTTATAACCTACTGGTTTGACGTCTATGGGTGTTCGAACTGCTGGTTCGAAAACCTTTAGTTTGTCGAGCAAATTTAGTTCAACCTTAAGTCATGTAGCCATTTTGGCTATTTGTGTGCGTACACTCTTGCACACTTTCTATATATGTAATCTTTTTTTTTCATCGATTACATCTATTGCTATAGCATAATCAAATATATCATTTTACACGTGTTTCATTACGGTTCCATATTGTACTTATTTTGTACATAATTCATCGCGATCTCATATTTGTTTGGTACGAGAGTTTCTTTTAGAACTCCATTAGCCTCTTTTGGGGTTTTGAAAACAACCTTCTTTAAGGTTTAGTATGCAACCACTTCTGGGGTTTTGTATGCAACCACTTATGGTGTTTTGTGTGCCACCTCTTTTGGGGTTACACCAACTGCGTTACTCTGCTCTTTTTGTGTTTGTGGGTTTTATCTTTTTGGAACCGATTTATCTCTCACAATTTATTAATATGATAATCATTTTGTGAGTACTTCCATTCGAGCAGATAAGTTTAAGCTGGTATATGTGACTTTGTCACCTTATTTGTGTTAGTGAATGCATCTTGTATTTCATTTGTTATTATTTGCAAATACACGCTCTTTCTTTTGGACTTCAGATTTGCATTGACCACTTCAGGGGTCGATATATAATATGATGCATTTTTTTATGTTACCAGTCTTTCATTTTCTTGTCTCCCCCTAAGACTGGGAATACGATGTACATATCCCATTTTATATGTTATGGTGGTGCTATTGGTACATAGGCTGCACAACAAAATATAAAAAAATGGAAACTTGGTTCTCTTCAGGAGACCAGTTGCGATGGGGAGTATTTGTGATAAGCAGTTGGTTTTGAATTGATATAATCAATCGACGAATTCCGTCTCGACTACGTATGCCTCTCACTATATTTCACATTGTGCCCAACAATGGTCCCTACAATTGGGTTGTCAAATAACAGTGTTAAACCATGTAAAAAAAAACAACGTTCCATAGTGTTGGGCATATGCTACATACGGGTAGCTAAAAACTCACATGTAACCATGTATGAATGTCACAATCCACACAACTGTACATTTCAATGGTCCCATATAAGAGAGATTGTTTGTAGGAGTCTATTGTTTGGAAGGGCATAAAAATTTATTTGCCACAAAAAAAAAACTAACTAGACATATGATAAGGCATTTTGGGAGCAATATTTTTAGATTACTTAGAGGTGCTAAGGTACCGGTTAGCATGTTTGATTGTTTAGCATATCATGATGCTATCTTGATGACCTATTTGGTCATTCCATGTGGTGAACGTATAAATATTCTAGTAACTTCTTGTTACTCACCATATTTGATTTAATGGAATATTGTGGAAAATTAGTATCATTTCTAGTAACTTCTAATATAGTCTTCTGGCCATATTTACTATATGATATATTTTAGATATTTCTTTTACACCATTCCAATGTGATGACTTTTCATTCAAACATAGTGGAAACTTAGTAAATTTTTTCGGTATACATTAGAATATGATGCATTATGAATTACAAAATTCGATTTCAGCGGGTAAACTATTGATGCTCTTCTGGAGCATTTAATATGCTATTAACACGTGAAATAGTATCAATAGCGTCTCTACCACGTGAAATATTATAGTTTTAGCCTTTGTTTAGAGGGAAAACATGTACTATTCATAAGGTTTTCCATCACTAGGCTATATGTTAGCCAAAAACGCCAAGTGCGATGAACTAAAGTTTGGGTTGAATTTGAAAAATCATTATTAAAAACAAACGGGACTTTGTATACATTTGGGAGAACTTCGGGTTCTCATCATTGATTTAGGATTCATGTGAGCATCAACACTAACTCAAATGAATTATTATCTATCAATTTAAGTAACTAACATCAGAGTAGTTTACTTAAGCTAAAGTCCACTAATTATTTTCATAGCTATTTTTCATCATTTTCATGTTAGGGCACATTTCTAATGGCCATATCAATGTCTATTAATATTTGTTTAGCAACAATAAGCAATTAGAAGAATAACCATACAATTAATTATGTTGACTATGCATAGCATTGTAACAAGCTGAAATATCAAATCACTAAAGCATAACAATGTTTATCTCAGCGTAGTTGTTTTGGTAAGCTACCAATGAAATTTGTATTAATTTATTTAGCACATTTAACTTGTCAAAAGGCAATACATATAATATATATGTTATCTAAAACAATGAGACCAACATAAGTATAGCTAAACAAATGAAATCCGTAATATCTACCCATAAGCAAGTTTTATGCATGTTAATTATTCACAATTTATATGCATATCAATTACATATATAAATCACATACAATCCTGGGACATTATACGTATACATATATGTGTGTGTGAGTGTTAAAGAGATTAAACTCATATTAATTTGCTTGTCATGTCTAGAAAAAAAAATTAAAGATCACAAGTATATCATATATACACATATGTCACTATAGTTTAAAACATAAACAAATGTCACTATCAACTTTCTCAATCATATAATAACATATGAATCTTTATCACTCGTAAATGAGCTTTCTTATACTAAAAAATTTTGTTGCTCAAGAAAATATAACAGGCATCTTGAGAATTTTAGTGTCATGTTAATTTGCAAATAATATCTTTTACCACACAAATATTTCATAGAATCAAATCACATATTTAAATATCAAATAGCAACTAAAAGGCTTATACAATTGCAATAATAATGATATACAACAAAATTAACTAAGTAGTTGTCATATTATAACATATTATCATATAAACATGTGCATTATTGTAAATTCATTAACAAAATTGTACTAATGATTATCTTCAAATATAACTATTAGACATCACCTTTTAATACAAATTGTATTTTGGTAGTCATCATAAATTGTATAAATATTACTTACAAAACTAATTAATTGACCAATCAAAACTTATAACCATAATAATAAAAACACATAATGATATCAAAACTCATAACCATAATAATAAAAACACATAATGATATCAAAACTCATAACCATAATAATAAAAGCACATAATGATTTAGAATTTGTAATGTCTCTTTGAAACGTAATTTGTTGTATAAAATTTAGAACAACAATAAAAGGCTATTTAATTACTATTTACTAACCATAAAATATACTAAAAACAATTTATTAGAATAACAATAAAAGGCTATTTAATTACTATTTACTCATTTCGTAAACTGAAAAAAAAAGGTAAATATACATCAACATGAATTAATGATGAGGAAATCGGAATTAATTTTATAATTGATAATATTCAATCCACACTCATAAGTTATATATTAGAACTTTAATTGAATTTATGTTATATTAATTAAAACTAAATAATATATATAACTTTAAAATATATATAAATAATATAATCAACAAGTAAATGCAAGATCATGGATATCATAATACAACTTTTCTTTTCAAGGTTTATCTATTAAACATGCATAAAAAGAATTTATCAAACTATATATCAATTTCTAAACCAAGGAATAAGCTTGCAATATAACTAGCAAATAGATAAGATTAGACTTAATAAATTAATAACAAGTATTTTCTCATCGGGTTTCTGTAACAAGTGTCCATGTATATATTAAACTTATATTTCCTATTTTTTTTCAATACCGTGATGATCATTTATTCTAGAAAAGGTCATTGAAAATGAAAATGAAAATGAAAATTATGAGTAGGATTTGAACATCCCCTGTTCAACCGACTTTCAAAAATCTCATTCTGGTTAACGATTATTCTTATCATGGTAAAATCAAGTTGAAAAGATAAGGCATATTCAACAAGAAACAATATAGGTATAAGAGTAGTACCTTATGTAGATAAACATGTATGGTGGAAAAAAAAAACTTACCTTGAAATAACTAAAGGAAATAGTATCTCCATCACTTTTCAATCGCCATGTCTACGACATCCAATCTTCGTTGGAAACACCTCGGGCCACCGAAACTTTTATCAACAAAACATCATCAACGACATGGGTCAACCGAGACTTTAATCAACGATTAAAACTAATGATGATTCGAGCACTTTCGTGCTGATAACGTGTTGTGTAATAACTAGAACCTATTAGCAATGTATAGAAGAGAATGAGAGAATGGGAGATGAATTTCTTATTGATATATCTCATACAAAATACATGAGCCACTATATATAGGCTATAACATTAATACAAACATAAATGTGACATAGGAGTTACAAATGTGTATAGTCACTAATAATGGATGCATTCATAACATAGACATATTTTATTTAATTAATTACATAAATATTTCTAAAACATAAAGTTATATGTTGAATTTTAAAATTATTTGTTTTAGATTTTATTTATTATTAATAATGCACTTCATTTTCTAATTTATAAATATTTAAAACCACATAATTCAAATTTTTTTTGAAACTCACCCAAAGCTAAAAGTACTATCAACTAAGCTAAAACTTGTTGTTTATTTATAATGTTTAAATATTCAAGTAATTAATTTTTTCGGATTATTACAGAAATCATCATGGACTTATATATGACATTGGGTACAGCTATTAACATTTCTTGATAAAATTTCATTGCAAGGACAAGTTCTATAATGGAAAAAATAAGTAAAGAGCCCATATATATGCAAGTACAAGTTCCGAATGCAATAGGACAGCGAGGCCAGTGGCGTCTCTGATAATTCACGTACACTGTTCGAGCTTGAAAAATAGGCCCATATGCTTTAACAATAAACAACATAATTACGTATTTCTTTTTTTTAATCATTTAAGTATTGGATTGGGCCCAATAAACCTATTGTTAAGTTGGATAAATTATAAAAAATACAAATCTATTGATAATGAGCCTCTATATTGGATTTGTTATGCGTGTACAATTTTTTTTTTAAAAAAATAACATATATATATCGAATTTTTTTTAAAAATCTCGTATCCCTCAAAAAAACGGGCCTTGTGCGAAAGTCCTCCCCGCACACCTAAAGAGCCGCCCATGAGCGAGGCAAACATGGAGCTACTGGATGCCTGGATCTTTACTCTTAAGATCTGGCTATTTAGAAACAAAGGAGGGACCGTCAAATGGGTGTGGTGTGGCTGTAAGTCTAGTTGCATCAGTCAAATAGCAAATTACAATCCCAGGTCAGCCTCAAGTAAGCAATATTTTTGAGAGGAATGCCTAGATTCCGATTAAAATTAACACGTTCGGATGGAGAATTCTTTATAATAGTCTACCTACAAACGACAACTTAATAAGAAGTAGAGTAATAACGGGCCCTGAAATGTGTATTTTTTGTAACTAGGCTAATGAAACTATTGATGACATCATGGTTCCACTATTAGGGGACTCGGGGTGGTGCGTTATGGAGCTCGATAACGCGTGAAAGTATCACGCTACACCGCCACCGCTTGTTTTATAACGCGTGAAGAATGTAACGCGTTAACTGTGTCACGCGTTGAACTTTTGAAGCTTGCTCTGCATGTTGCCGTCTGCCTGCTCTGAGTTCATGCATGTTGCAACACCTGTGACTTTTATCAGAGATGTTTTGTCATTTTATGGGCCAAGTCAAAGTATTCAATAATTTTGCAGAGATGTTTTGTCATTTTATGTAATTTATATAGATATAAAATTGAATAGTTATTTTCTATTACTAGTGATACCACCCCGCCTATATTTCTATCACTAGTGATAGAAATTTGGTTGATGACATGGCATGATGTGATTGGACAATGGAAGTGATAGAAAGTATCACTAGTGAACCACCCCGAGTCCCCTTAGGGTAGAAGGAGTGGTTAATCACTTAAGAAAGATAAATTTAAAATCAACCAATGAGAGTATGCCATGTCATTCAACCTTAAGTGTTTAAACTATGCTGAAAAGTGTTGGCAATGGTTAGACACTTCATGAATTGGTAAACTTTTTATTTTTATTTTTTTAAACTAGTATATTTAATATTTAACATAATAAATGTAGAATAAATTAAGAATAACATTACATTAAATTAAAAACATTAAAATTACTTAAAATTAAAAAAACATTAAATTGAAATAAATTAAACTAGTCTTCGTCGGAATCGACCAAAAGGTGGGGTAAATCTTGACTTGCGAGATGATTCATGAGATCGTGTTTTAGTCTCCAATGTATGTCTTCAGCCATCAGCTCGTCAAACACCGTATCGTCTAGAGCGGGCTCGACTGGAGGATCCCGAATGTGTACCGGTGCTATCGCATTTCCTTCTTCCTTCAAAATCATGTGTGTAAAATAATACATGTGTACACAACACTCCTAATTTTTCTAACGGTTCTTGCTCGCATCGGCCGACTCAATACACCTCATTTCGACTTCAAAACACCAAAAGCTCGTTCGACGTCTTTTCTTGCCGCCTCGTGTTGCCTCTTGAATTTCTTTTCGTCTACTTCGTGAGGGTATGGGATCGACTTCACAAACACGGTCCACGCATGGTAGATTTCATCCACGAGCAAATAACCACGTTTGTATAAATGGTTGTTAACGTAAAATGGACATTTTGGCGCGGTTCCATTTCGTTCCGTTAAAAATAATAGAGATTGTTATAGCACATTGATATCATTTTGTGAACCTGGTGGACCGCAAAAAGCATGCCAAATCCATAAATCTTGAGATGCAACCGCTTCGAGCATAACAGTCGGGTATCGGTGATCTCCTCGCATATACTGGCCTCGATACTCTGTGGGACAAAATAGCCAAACGAAATGGGTGCAATCAAGGCTACCAAACATACCTGGAAGGTGATGTTTTTCCTCATGAGCTTCGTATAAAAGTGTCATGTCGTGGCTTGTCGGTCTACGTAAGTACTCGGGAGCGTATATTTTGCAAATCGTGTCGCAAAAATATTCTAGGCACTCACGGGAAGTTCTTTCGGCCATATGCAAGTACTCGTCGTTCTCGTCTGGAGTGCTACCGGTTGCGAGCTGTTTAATAGCCGATGTAACATTTTGCAACGGCGTAAAGCCCTTCCTACCTCGCGCATCGAGGGCCTTTTGAAACCACGAGTCGTTCACTTCCACGTCGCTCACAATTTTTAGAAACAAACGTTTCGACATACGGAACCTATACTGAAAAATATCGTCGTTGTATTTCGGGTCTTCGTCAAAATAATCCGCCATGAGTGTCTCATGCCCCACCTCACGTTGACGTTCAATATATCTCCTTTGTTTGATGAGCCCGTGTCTTGAAGTTCGGCGTCTTCGATGAGATTTTGGAAAAAAAGAATGCTACTATCGGATGAATCGTCACTACTATCGGGTGGAAAAAATAACGCGAGTTCATCCGCCATTTTGTTTTGTAATGATTGGGTAAATGTTTGGTATTTTTTGGTTTGGTTGGGGTATAAATTTGAATGTATTTGGGTATGATTTATGTGAGGTATTTATAGTTTAATTTTAAAAAGAAAATATTTTTTTTTTATTTAAACAGCTATATAGCCGTTGGTAAACATCCCAACGGTTATTTTCGATGCCTTTGTCGATCGGTAAGCAGTCACCAAGGGAGAAACTTCACCGCGCGGCAAAGGGGGTTGGAGACGGTGTTCCCGAGCGGCAAACCATGTTTACCGCACCCCTTTGCCGCCCACACTGTACACCCTTATATGGCATGAAATCAGCAAGTGGATTAGGTGCCGACCGATTTTTGCCTTCTCTGATGCCGACGTGTTTGAGGTCCAATATAAGCATCTATCAAACCAGGCTCGAAGAAGCAAGACGATTCAAGCTATTATGATGGTTGCTTGCTTGTGTATTTGGCATGCCCGCAACAAATAAATACTTGGAAGCTAAACCTATCAAGGACACAATCACTAGGGACATTAAGGCACTTTCCTATATGTGGATTCGAAATAGATTGAAATGTATGTTGTCAGATTGGACCAAATGGCTTGCTTTAGATGTTTTGAGTTTTCTTTTGTTGTTGTTTGTTGCTCCCCCTCACTCGTGTCTAGCTAGTTGGGGTGGTTGTTTTCTACTTGGAGAAAACTAGGCACTGATATCTCTAAATTAATTAAGCTATTATCAAAACCTTAAAATTTCTTGAAACTTTCATATATAATGTCAGAGTAAAATGTTATTTTCGTCCATGAGGTTGGCCCCTTTTGCGACTTTCGTCCAAATGTTTGTTTTCATCAAAAAGTTTGAAATCTTGTTATTTTCATCCATGAGGACCAAATTTCGAGGGACGAAAGTCGCAATAAATTACAAACCTCTAGGATAGAAATTGCAAGATCTTGAAACGACAAGGATCTAGATAGGAAAAAACAAATATTTAGATGAAAGTCATAAAATTGTCCAAACCTCAGGGACAAATATTACAATTTACTCTTAATGTTATGTGTGAGAATATTGGTTATACTCGTGTCATGTAGATATATTATACGAGTGATGCATACATGAAATCTATTTGCAATTTACTCCAATCATTTTGAAAGTTATGAAGTTTCATCATACTTTTCTGAGTTTATGAACATACTATGGAATTATGACATGAACTAATATAATCATAATGTTAAATACTTATATAAACTATGGTACAATTGCAATATATGAAAAAGAGATAATGATAGAGATCTTAATAGAAACCATGACTAAGACAAATGAGTCTTATTTTAATAACGTTTTGTCCAACCACCTTCACCCAAATCGACCCACCAATCCCAAATGTAAAACAAACAGTTGTTAACACCGACATATTTTATTGTTAAAAATATATAAACTATGATACGAGGAAGTGGTCTTGTCCAGAAATAATATTTGTCCAACCAACTTCCACCCGAATTAACCCACCAATGCCCTGTGTCCAGAATAAACAAATGCCTCCAATCATGTGTACGTGTTGGTGTGAACACAATACAGACAATATTCATGAGTTTGGATAACATGCCATTTTAAAATGTTTTATACATTCATATAGTTTTATAAAAGTATTTTTAAATACTTAAACCTTGGTTAGTAACATGAAAGTACGAATACATTCATTTTTCATATCTATCAGTGTACGTGTTTGCATTTGGATTTTGTGTGTTACTATCAGGATGTGTTAAATAAGTTCTGAGATCTCTCTTTAATTGTAAAACAATATTTTAATTATAATATCTACTTTATAAATTAAACAGTTGATGTAACTAGACCCAACAGAAATGTTTGTCCCGAATGATGCTTTTGTGTCAAGGTAATTATGTCTCAAATTATATTTCCATCTAAGTTCATTTTCATACACAGGGACATTTACAGACTTTTGTGTCAAGGTAATTATGTCTCAAACTATATTTCCATCTTTCATTTTCATACACAGGGACATTTACAGACGCAAATGTCGACTCTAAGGCCACCCGGGGTGGTTGGATGTTTGTCCGTGATGAAGTTTTATCACGCGTGCTAAAGTACAAAACACCACCGCCACTCCAAACATAAAAACGCGTCAAACATAAAATGCGTTATATTTTTAACGCGTGGTGTTTTGATTGTTCTGAGGGAAATTGTTGGTTTGGGGGGGAGGGGGGGGGGATTGTTGGGTGTGGTGGTGAATGATGACCATTTTCACTAAAAAAATTGTGAGTGATGGAATAATGGTTGATGACATGACGAAACTTGATTGGATGTTGTGAGTGATGGAATTTGTACAAGTGATGACTACCCCTACCTCTAAAGCTTGACGACTAACACACAATTTTAGTATTTACACGTATTTATTAATGATAAAAAAGTATTTACATATAATTCTTTTTTCATAATGCCGTGAAAAAAAACGTTCATCTCTAATTTCCACATCAATCATATCAAATCTCACAAACAATATAATTAAAAATTATTGCCTTCTAAAATGAAAAAAAAAATCGTATCAAACTATTTCATACATCGTATATATAGAAATGACAAATCTTATTAATATTTTTTTATTTAATAACTAAGTCATCTTTACACGAAATGTTTATCATCACAATATAATTATCAAGTCGATCAAGTGCATTAGTGTGATCCCTTTAGTGCCTTATAACATGGCAATAATGTTACATGTTTTATATACTGTGCATAATACACAAAATCTCACTTGTGTAAGACTAACACAAATAAGCACCACAGACTCAAGGGGGTCCTCTAGCAAGACGTGGCATTTGAGGTCATAAGGGTGAGAGGGGCACTCCTCTCTTAGACTGAGTGTAGTGGGGCAACCTGTTGAGTGGGCGTCTTGCGACACGTGGCGCCACGTCACATAAGAGGATTTTGACCAAAAAAGGGGTAGTGGGGCAACCTTGCTGGGTGGGGCGTCTTGCGACACGTGGCACCCATTTATTTTGTCTTTTTTTATGTAAAAGATATAAAAAAAATCATATTTTTTATAAAAGTATTGATCAAAGTAAATAAAAACTAATACTTCAATAAAAAAAAATTACTTCAACCAAAATAAAAAAAATACATCAACTAAAAAAAAAAATTACTTCAACCAAAATAAAAAAATACATCAACTAAAAAAACATACATCAATACACATCTACTACTCATCGTCACTAACGTACTCGTTTAGGTCGAGGTCGACTACATTGTTATTATCTTCATCCTCGTTATCTCCTTCATCCTCGTTAACGAGTTCCGCCTCGTATCCTGGTTGTTTGTTGTCCCATAGGTGATCGATCAAGTCATACATAAGCATGGTGTGTTTCTGTCTATTCTTTATATCCATTATGTTCTCGAGTCGTGTCTCCGATGATACTTCTTGTGTCCAATACTCCGGGAACAATGAAGGGTCATTCTCATTGTAATCTTGGCAAATGGCTTTGTCTTCGTCTTCCAATATCATGTTATGCAAAATAATGCATGTGTAAATGACGTCATGCATTTTTTCCTTTGTCCAGTATCTTGCTGGATAATTGATGACGTGCCATCGCTTTCGAAGAACTCCAAACGCTCGCTCGATATCTTTTCTTGCTGATTCTTGTTTTCTCGTGAAATATTTTCTTTTAAGATCAATAGGCTCGGTGAACGTCTTTACGAACATTGCGTACTCCGGATAGATACCGTCAGTTAAATAATATCCGCGTTTGTAGTAATTATCGCTCGCATAAAACGCTGAAGTTGGTGCCAACCCGTTTATAATCTCTTCGAGAACCGGCGAAGACTCAAACACGTTGATGTCGTTGTGAGAACCTTGTTGACCAAAATATGCATTCCATATCCAAAGATCATAAGATGCAACCGCCTGCAATATTAACGACGGTTTGCGAATGTCGCCTCTAGTATGTGTACCACGCCAAGCGGTAGGGCATTGTTCCCACTTCCAGTGCATGCAGTCCATGCTACCGATCATACCGGGGAAACCGTGAACGTGCTCATGCACTTCGTACATCCTTTGGAGATCACTCCAAGTCGGACGTCGTAAATAAGCCGGCCCATACAACTCAATCACACCTATATAAATTTAATTTAAATATGTATACGAACATTGACAGTAACATATAAAAAAATTGACGCTAAAGTTAAATATATAAAAAATTTGAAAACAAAATTTACTAAATATACCTTTACAAAAGTGTATGAGTGTGTCTCGCGCAGTCTTGGAAGACATTCTCAGGTACCCGTCAAATGAATCAACGCTTGTGCCATATGCAAGTTGTCGGATGGCCGCAGTACACTTTTGTAACGAAGTAAAGCCAAGATACCCACGAGCGTCATACTTTTGTTTGAAATAATCATAATCTTCCTCCATGTCGCTTGTAATACGGGTAAATAGACGTTTACTCATGCGAAAGCGACGTCTAAATATCTTCGCGTCATATACCGGCTCCTCCCCGAAATAGTCTTGCATCAGCCGTTGTTGTCCTGCGGCACGATCCCGCATAATATAATTTCTTCTTCTAATCAGTGGGTCATCCGTTTCATTGTCCTCGCTAGCAACGTGAACCATTAAATTGATCGTTGTCATTACCGCCTCGTTGATGGCTTCTTCAAATTCGTAAAAACTAGATGAAGTTGTATCGTCGTCGGACGAGGATGACGAAGGGACGTTGAACTCCATTTGTGGTTCCAAAAAAACAAAATGGTTATGTTGAAAGAATGTAGTTTTAGAGTGTGTTGTGTTGTATATTTTTAGAGTGTGTTGTGTTGTATGGTAGATGTATATATATATATATATATAGTAATTTGGTTAAAAAAAAAAAACATAAAATGTCAATATATCCGTTGGAATACAACGGCTATATGTTTCAAATTGTGTGTTGAGTGGGCGACGAGAAGAGGTTGGGCAAGGGGGGTCGCCACCCAAGTCGCCCCCGGGGGCGGTGTTCCAGGCGATATGGGGCGACTCCCACCCCCAGGTCGCCCCACTACACTTAGTCTTAGGGGAGTCCCCTCTCTTACGCACACCCAATCAGGTTATGCCACGTCAACTTCACTCTTAAACTCTCCTCACACCCCAATTTGATGGCGGCACTCCTCTCTTAGGGGACTTGCTTTTTTATTTTTTGTTTTTTTTATTTGTTGTAATTATGCATGTTTATAAATTAAAAAAATATTAATAAAAATTAAATAAAATTTAATAAAAGACATTTCATTAAATTAAAACTAAAAATTACATTCAAACTAGAAAAATAAAAATTACATTCAAACTAGAAAAATATAAAAACAAACTACTCGTCGTCGGAACTCACTTCAAGGTGAGGTAGATCTAAACGTCCGAGATGCTCAATGAGATCGTGTTTTAGTCTCCAATGCATTTCTTCGTCAATGAGCTCGCTATAAGCTGTATCATCGAAGACGAGTTCGACTGGAGGATCTTGAATGTGTACCGGTGCTATCGCCCTTCCGTCGTCTTTTATAATCATGTTATGTAAAATAATGCACGTATACACGATGGACCTTATCTTTTTCACCGTTTTGGAACGCATTGGACGATTTAGTATTCCCCACTTCGCCTTTAACACACCAAACGCCCGTTCCACATCTTTTCTTGCGGCCTTGTGTTGCCTCTTGAACTTTTTTTCATTCGGGATGTGAGGATATGGAAAAGACTTCACAAACACGGACCAGCTAGGGTAGATCCCATGGTAAGATAATACCCGCGTTTGTATAAGTGGTCGTTCACTTGAAATGGACAATTTGGCGCCGTTCCGTTTCGTTGAGTAAGAAATAACGGAGATTGTTGCAGCACATTGATGTCGTTTTGTGAACCCGCCGGGCCACAAAAAGCATGCCAAATCCACAAATCTTGAGATGCCACCGCCTCTAACATAACCGTCGGGTATTGATGATCGCCTCTCATATATTGTCCACGCAATTCTGTGGGGCACAATCTCCAGACGAAGTGTGTACAATCCAGACTACCCAACATACCAGGTAGGTGATGTCTCTCCTCATGAGCCTGATACAATAGCGCAACGTCGTGGCTCATTGGTCTACGTAAGAATTCACCGGCATACATTGTACAGACCGTCTCGCAGAAATATTCAAGGCACTCACGAGAGGTCCTTTCAGCCATATTTAAACACTCGTCGTTTTCGTCTGGTGGGTTACCGGTTGCAAGTTGTTTAATCGCAGAAGTAACCTTTTGCAACGGCGTGAAACTTTTCTTCATTCTCCCGTCCAAGCCCTCTTGAAACCACTCGTTATTCGCTTCCACGTCACTAACAATTTTTAGGAACAAAGACTTGGACATACGAAACCTCTGACGAAAAATATCGGCATTAAATTTTGGATTTTCTACAAAATAATCGGCCATGAGTGTTTCATGGCCGCCCACACGATCTCGACGGACAATTTTTTTTACTAGACGATGCCGTGTCTAGTAGCTCCGCTTGTTGGATGAGATTTTGGAAGAAAATTAAACTACCATCGCTTGACGATGAATCTTCATCGTCGGGAAAGTCGGGCAGGGGAGAAAAAAACGGGAACTTGGAATCCATTTTTTTTTAAAGATTGGTTAAAAAAATTAGATGAGTTGAATGGGTGAGAGTTGTTTTGGGTTTGAAAAATAAAAAGGTTAAAAAGGTAGTATTTATAGGGGTTAGGAATTTTTTTTTATAATGTATAACGACTATATAGCCGTTTAAACATCCAACCCATCATCGGTGAATATGCCACGACCCACCTCGCCGAATTCGGTCACCGCGGTGACGGCGGCGGTGTACCCGAGCGGGGACTTCGCTCACCGCATGGGGTCACCGAGAGTGCCCCGTATAACCTAAGAAATATTAAACATTTATGAATATCAACTATATATGTCGTACATGTCCTTTTGTAACATAAGAACACTAATTATGATCTTTTATTGATGGATTACCGAGTGATGGTCTGTAGAAAATCAGTCCCCTAATGCTTGGGTTTACCAAATCATACGACCTTTCATCCTATGAATCTTGATACTAACTTGATGAAACACTGGTTAACACATGAGGTGAAACTAGCCGGTTCGTCTCTTTTGTGGGGTTCAATCTCCTTTGTTACTCGCCAAATGTCGGATCCTGCAAAACAGCAACGCCGTTAGCTCGTTAAGAGGGGAATATGGGGGTTTCCCTCTTAACCAGGCTCCGGCGTGAGAATAAGTTCTGTTCTGAGGAATGAAAACAGTGTGTGTTAAGTGTGAGAGAGTGGAGAATAGAATGGATTTAACCTGAATGATGAAGGGTCCTATTTATAGCCGGAGGGTGAGAGAGGGAGGAGCAACCTTGCCAGCTGCTATAGGGCGCCAGCTGTCCGACCAAGGGGAATATCCTCTTGGTCTCCTCTGCTGTGGTCAGGGTAGTGGTACACGTGGCGCGCCTATATTTGTCCCTGCTGGAAACATCGTACTGCTGTTGTCGGGCTGCTCCTTGATTTGCTGCAGGCCTACATGACGGCTGATGCGTGGCGACACGTATCGTCCTTTATGTCGGAAGGAGCATCTTTTGTGCCACCTTGACGTCTTCCGGAAGCTTCTGGACTCGCTTGCTGATGTAGGCGACATGTAGGATGAAAAAGTGGTGTGGTCCTTGCCATGTGAGCGAGGGGTTGGGACCATACCTCTTCAAGTCCCCCCAGTCCAGTGTGCCTTCTAGTTGAGTTTATCGTCTAGGAGGAATTCTGGACTTATAAAAGGTATTGGTTGCTGGCTTTGTCCAGATTCATGTTTGTGACTTGCGTGGTTAAGCCAAATAGTCGCGCGGCGTGTTGTATGGTAGTGATTCTTCAAAAATGAGCCAACTGGACGCGTAGCGCGCGGTGTGTTGTTAGGTTTGCAATCTTGAGCCGACTGGACGCGTGGCGTGTTGGTAAGTTTGCAAACTTGAGCCAACTGGACGCGTGGCGCATGGCGTGTTGGTAAGTTTGCAAACTTGAGCCAACTGGACACATAGCGCATGGCGTGTTGGTAAGTTTGCAAACTTGTGCCAACTGGACGCGTGGCGCATGGCGTGTTTGCAAACTTGAGCCAACTGGACGCATGGCGCATAGCGTGTTGGTACGTTTGCTTCTGAAGGAAGTTTCCTTCGTTGGATAAAGACAACTGATGTGACTGTCTGATGTCCTTTTCTTGTCGGTGGTGAACAGTTGCCTTTTCAGTGGTGTCAGTTGCTTTTCCATCCTTTGTGTCAGACGTGTGCTCCCCACGCTCCGAAAAAGACGGTGACGGTTTCTCTCTCCGCTGATGTGTCTTCTTCCTGTTGGGTGACGTTCTGATTTCCTGACGGCTCACTACCCATCGCATTTAATGCGATGAGTATAAATATGAGGCGGTTCCCTCATCTTCTTTACTTTTTCAAAATTTGAACTCTGGTGTTCTCTCGTATTTTTTTCTCTTGCTTCCCCCTTTTTTCTTGAGTTTGTTCATATTATCTTTCTTGTTTTCTTTCGATATGTCTGGAGCGAATCCTTCATCGAAGAAAAGGAGGAACAAGGGTAAGAATCCTCCGGGCCCTGACCAGGCAACTATAAATTGGAAAGAGGAAGAGTTTCAGAATTTGGTGAGGGATATGGGTTTCCTTCCTGAATGGGGTGCTCAGTTTCCAACTTCGGGTTCTACTGCTATGGATGCACCTCCTGGTTATATCATATTATATGCTGCTTTCTTCCGGGAGGGTAATTTCAGACTCCCGATGACCAAGTTTACTGCTGAGGTGTTGAGGAATTATGGGCTCCATATCTCTCAAATCAACGCGATTGGGCTTCCCCGTGTTACCCACTTTGAGTTTATCTACCGAGCCAACCGTGTTGAGCCAACTTTTGAAATGTTTAATGTGTTTTACACTGTGACCTACACCAATGGTTTTTACTCTTTTAACTCCCGGAGCGGTGGTGTTATCCCCTGTTGTTCCGCTCATCTGAAAAGCTTGCATGATTGGAAACAAAAGTTTTTCTACATTCGCCGTGGTGTTATCCTAGTGGATATGCACTATCGGTCAGTGGGTGAAGGGATCCCGAAGATAGACGTGACGGTGGACTACGCCCAACAGGAGTGGTATAAGAAGGTGACACACAAAGCGACTGATATTTCTCAAATTGAGGAGAGAGCGTTGGTTGGTGCCGGTATGAGTATGTTGTGGCTTCCGAAGAACCCCTTGGGTGTTCCGGTTTATGGTTATCAGGGCAGACGTATGTAATGTTTCTTAGTTGCTTGCTCTTTTCGCTGGTTTTTGTTGTGTTCTTCCTCATCTCTTTGTATTTTGTAGTTGGTTATAGCTTATTGAATGTTCTCGACCCGAAGGCCGGTGGGGCAATGGTTGAGGCGGTTCAGGAGGATGGGAAACCGACATGGTTGGATCAGATCCGCAACCGTTTCTTGCATCCGACTAATGAAAGTTTTACCACCTATGCCAACACTGTTTTAGGTGAAGATAGTGAAGATGATGTTGATGATGCTATTGATCCTACTCGAGAGGAAGTTATTGTTATCTCAAGTGAGGGATCTGATAGATCTCTTGAAGGCCTAACTTCTCATTCCCCGCGTGCAGGTCCGATGCAGGGGGTTGCACATGAGCCTGTTAATGAACCCGTTGGTGGTGATGTGGAGGTTCCGGTTGAGACTGCTGATCAGTTGGAGATGAGGAAAAAGACAAAAACTGGCAAGCCCGAGGGGAAGGAGAAGAGGGATGAGGAAAAGGCTACTGAGACTCCTCGTAAGCGACCCTCTAGTCTTCCTATCCTAGATTACGTTGTCGTTTCTGATACATTGTCTGGTTTAGTGGCCGGAGAGAAACATCGTTGGTCCGATCCTGATGACAGCACTACTTTGACGGAGATGATGAAGAAAAAAGCTCTTGACGATAAAAAACGGAAGCTTGATGAGCAGGCTGCTGCCATGCTTGTGTCTAAAAAAGCCAAACTTCAAAAGGAGACTCCCCCTGCACCTTCAGAATCTGAAATTGATCTGGAAATTTTTGCTGCTAAGAAGGGGAATCTTCTGGAGGAAATATACGCGGCCTCCGCTCCTCCAGGTAGAAACTCTGTTGTCGTGAATCTTTTTATTTGGCTTTTGGAGTTGTGTTTTTTACTATCATGATTGTCTTGGTGGTAGGTGTGAAGTCAGGGAAGATTCCCCGGAAGTTTGATATTTCGAAGATTACTCCTCCCCAATCTTCACCGTCTAGGACGTTTGACTTGTCCCCTCCTCATGACGAGTTGGGTGAGAAGAAAAAACAAGATGATGTAGATGCTGAGCATGTTGGTGAAGGTGGTGGTGGTCATGTTGCAGGTGTCGCTGGTGGAGACGGTCGAAATAAAGGCATTGACACCGAAGCGGAATCCACTGAGGCGACCCAGCGCCAAACCATTTATACCAGGCGTCCATAAGGTGATGGTGGTGGTGCTACTTCAGGGGTGTTTCGGGGTCCTGAGTTTGAGAAGGCCTAAACTGGGTCTTGGGATACCCACAATCCCGCATGCGATGATCTGCCGCATACTCCCTGGTGGGGTTTGACTCAGGGATCCCGTATGAATGATATTGGTAATTGTCAAGAGTTCTTCTCATTGTCTCTCCCTCCTGCTGAGAGGTTGTTCCAAAAGAGATGTAACCGATTTGATCTACTGGATGATCATATTCATGCCGGTGTCAATTTCCTTGCTACTTCACAAGAGATTGTTCGAGAATGGAAGTTGATAGGGGAGGAGACTCATGAGTTCGAAAATGAGAAAAAGGCATTTGCTGAGGAGAGAGAGAAGTTTAATGCCGAGAAGAAGGGCTTGATGTGGAGGGTGTCTGAGGCGGAGCAGAAACTTGCGCAGGAGAAAAAGGCTAACTCTGATAAACAAAAGAATTGGGAGGCCGCGTGTGAGCGGACCAATAAAGAGTTGCAAGCCCAATGTGACCGATTGTGAGGATGTCTGCTGAGAAACACAAGATCAGTGAAGAATCTGAGGAGGCACGTGTTGCGTCGAATAAGAGGGAGGAAGAATATCTTCAACGCATAGCGAAGCTGGAGGAGCTTCCTGAGACGAAGGTCGCTGAGAGCGAGGCTTCGAAGATTTTAGCTGAGGAAATGTCTGCCAACTGCAAGTGGTTACTTGCTCGTGCAGTACCTCTGGTAATGTCTGCTCTTCGTTTGTTTCTTGTGTTCTTTGCTGTTTCCCTCATGTGTGTACTACCTTGCAGATCGCCCAGCGTATTGCCGGTTCTGAACAATTGGCTAAGTACGTATATGAGCTTGGGGAAGCTGTGCGTGATCTTGGTCGAAAAGAAGGGTATGCGGAAGGAAGGGCTGCAGCTGAATCAAAGGAACCGTTGAAGAATTTTGAATTGTACAAAACTGACTGTGTTGCCCGGTATGCTGAAAAGCGTCAAGAGTTTGAGTCCCTTGAGTTTGGGGTTGTCAAAACCACCCAATAGTTATCCCGGAAGCCTGATGGTGTTGCCTTATTGAAAAAGGCCCTTGGGGATGAAGATCACGGCGCTGGGGGTACTGGAACTAGTCATCCAGAGTGAAGAAATCCGGCCTGCGTGCCGCGTATGGGCTTCGATAGCCTTGTAATTGGTTGACGATTTTGTGAACAATTTGACTTTGTCTCGTGAACAAATTACTTATCACTGTCGTATCTACAACGCGTTCTATTATGTTTATTATGTTTAATGCGTGCTTTTAGTTTCTTGTGAATTTTGTTTATTGTTACAATATTTGCATGTGTAATTACTTCGATTAGGTATCACGAATGAATGATGGCGCGGACAGGTTGTGTTGTGTTAGTTACAACGTTTATTCTATCGTTTATGAGCACAGGTTGTTTCGTGAATACGAAGTGATCGAGTTACAGGTTATTGCGTGGACCCAGCTGTGCTCAGTGTCGTGTGTTCGATGTTTTCGTGTTTATGTGGGCACGAAGTATTTATTTAGCGTTTTCTAGGCTTTGGTTGTGTTTCTGACCCGGCTGTGCACTTGTTCCTGACGAGCCTTGGAGGTCTACAACGTTTCCTAGGGAAGAGCCATTGATGTTTTCGTGTATGCCCGAAGTAATATGTGCAGTTGTAACAAAAAAATCTAGTGCGAAAAGATAGCCAAACACTTCTTGTATTAGTGTTAAATGTGTTGGCGGGTAGCCATTACAAGTCTATAGAAAAACTTTGGTTGTTTACATGTAGCATATTCTTAACTGTTGAGCATTCCAGGTTCTTGGGACTTCTTTGTCATCCAGGGTGCGTAACTTATAAGCCCCTTTGCCGAGTACTGTATCTACAACATAAGGCCCCTCCCACTTGGGAGCTAGTTTTCCGGGCTTTTCGGCGTTGGACGCCTCGTTGTCCCTCATGACGTAATCTCCCAGATTAAAAGTGCAGATTCTGACTTTGGAGTTGTAATACTTCTCCAGCTTTGTTTTGTATTTCGCTTCATTTATTGCTGCCATCTCTCTCCTCTCTTCTAGGAGGTCAAGGTCTAACCTCATTTCTTCTTCGTTGTTGATCATGTTCATGGAGAGCATTCTTGGTGATGGCAGTCCAATCTCCGTTGGTATCACATCCTCGGACCCATAGACTAAGCTGAACGGTGTCTCCCCGTAGCTTGTTTTGGGCATCGTCCTACGGGCCCATAATATGCTTGGCAATTTGTCAACCCAGCCTCTTCTTTGCTCTCCCGGTCGTGCTTTGATGCCGTCTACAATGCTCTTGTTGACGGCTTCTACTTGACCATTCCCCTGCGGATGCGCAACCGAGGAGAACTTATGCTCTATGTGTAACTCTTTGAACCATCGTTGGAGATCTTCTGCAGCAAAATTCGTCCCGTTATCGGTGATGATTCTTAGGGGCAGCCCGAATATGCAGATTTTCTGTTCCCAGATGAATCGCCGAACTACGGTAGATGTGGTCGAATCCAGTGCCTTTGCTTCCACCCATTTTGTGAAATAGTCCACTGCGACTATGATGAATTTCACTGCACCCGGGCCTTCAGGGAAAGGGCCGACCATATCTATTCCCCATTGTTGGAACGGCCATGCCGTTGTTACGGGGACTAATTCGTTCTTGGGGCGCATCGTCTTGGGGGCGTGTCTCTGGCACCCGCTGCATTTTCTCAAAACCTTCACTGCATCTAAATGCATGCCGGGCCAGTAGTACCCGACATTCATCACTTTTGCTACCACCATTCGCAGTCCGACATGAATGCCACAGATCCCCTCATGCACTTCTCTGATCAAATAGTTCGCATCCTCTGGGTCGATGCATCTTAACAATGGTCTGAGGTATGATTTTTGGTACAGGATTCCATCGACCATTTGGTAATGTTCGGCTTTGTATTGAACCTTCCTTGCCTCAGCTTTGTTTTCTGGTAGTATTCCAGACTGGAGATACATGATTATGGGGGTCATCCAAGACGTCATGCCCAACTGAATAACATTCACTTGCCTCAGCGGTACCGATGGGTTGCTTAAGACTTCGATTCGCACATCCTTGGCCCAGTGTTGGAAACTTGTGGATGCTAACTTACTTAGTGCGTCCGCTGGTTTATTCTCGTTTCGATTGATATGGTGCACTTTGTAAGAATTGAAGTTCTGTAGCAATGCTTTCGCTTGGTCTAGGTATAATGCCATTACATCTCCTTTGGCATCATATTGGCCGTTAATCTGCCCAGCTACTAACATGGAGTCCACATGCGCCTCTATATGTTTGAATCCCATTTTGATTGCTAACCTCAGACCAGTGAGAAAGGCTTCGTATTCGGCTTCATTATTCGTGCTTTTGAAGTCTAGCCGGATGGCATACGTGAATTCATGCTTTGCTGGGCTTACTAGCCTGAGTCCTGCGCCTGCGCCGTCCTCGTTGGACGCGCCATCTGTATACAGCAACCATGGTTATTCCGAATGCTGCCTTTCGGCTCTTTCCATTGCCTTACACTCTCGGTCCCTGTCATCGGGTACTTCTGTCATGAAATCGGCCAACACCTGGCCCTTGATTGCTGGTCTTGGCCTAAAAACAACATTGTGCCCCCCCCCCAGTTCTATCGCCCATTTTGCTAATCTTCCAGAAATCTCGGGCCTTGCAAGGATGTTGCCAATGTTGTAATTTGTTAAGACATGAATGACGTGATTGGCGAAATATCTGCGCAGCCGCCTTGATGCATGAATTAGAGCCAGCACTACTTTTTCCATTATAGCATACCTCGTCTCTGGATCATTGAGAGTGCGAGATACTTAATAAACTGGTGTCTGTATACCTTGTCTATCTACGAGCAGAACTGCGCCGACTGCTTTGTTAGAAGCTGACAGGTACATCACTAAAGGTTCTCCTTTTACTGGTGCTGTCAGTGTTGGTAACCTTATGAGGCAGTCTTTCATATCTCGGAATGCTTTTTCGGCCTCCGGAGTCCATTGGAACTGACTTTTCTTCATGCAGTTTCGGAGTGTCTTGATAAATGGGAAAGATTTGGCAGCATGATTGGCTAAAAAACGGTTGAGTGCTGCTAACCTTCCGGCCAACTTCTGCATTTCCTTGATCGTCGAAGGTGAAGGCATGCGTTCGATTGCTTGTACCTTATCAGGATTTACTTTGAAACCGTCTTTTGTGACGATGAAACCAAGGAATTTTCCCTCTTCCATGCCGAAAGAGCATTTCGCTGGTTTTAGCTTGATACTTACTCCGCGCAATGTGTCAAACATTTTTTGGATGTTCATCAGCATCGTATTCTCTTCTTTGATCATGATGACTAAGTCATCCATATACACTTCGAAGTATTTGTCACAACCCCCGACCCCTGATCCCCGGGAACGGGTAGACGTGAGCTCAGAGTTTTTGGTGCTATCAGTCAATTAATTTGGCAGCGGAATTTACATCAGGACCGTAGTTAGGAAATGTTTATCAGAGTAAAACCACCATATTTTTATATTAATAACCACATGGGTAAAACCCAAGTTTCTTATTACAATACATTTATAGGGATAAACCCTATTTTATTAAAGTTAAAACATCGTGTTTTAGATAACTTTTATAGCCACTTATTTATCAAGCTGTCAGTGTTCTCGAGCTGGCTTTCACATTGTGTTACCTGAAACATGTTTTAAAAATATTTTGTCAGCGGGAAATACTGGTGAGTGAATCCCAATTTAATCAAAATGAGTTTTATCAATTACCACAGTATTGAGAGCGATTACAATGTTTATATCTACACAATTACCCATTCAGTACTTGCCACTCGACCGTATCTATGGCTATGGTCATATCACACATTGGCTACTCGTCGTCCAATTGTGAAGGTTATCAAGTAATGTATACAAAACCCCATAATACCGGCGATAATTGAAGAATTACACGACTCACATAGTGGTAATATGATATAAACAATTGAGGTTTTATAAAACAGTTGACACAAAAAGGAGATTACTCACATTGCTATCTTAGGCTTCTCGTAAGGGTTTCCTGGATATAATCTATAATTTATACAAATGTATATTGGTTAGTATCATAACCCTTTGAAAATATTAATGATACCTTCCCTGAGACGGCATTCCAACAACTACGTCGGGCAGAACCACGACAGTTGTTACGGAACCCTAAATCAATCGGGTAGCGTATCTAATACGTAACCGGGGTTATAATACTTACAACGAGGCAGGGCTTCGCTAATTAGGGGGTATTATGCCCGAAGATTATTATTATTCATCAGAAAGTCGAGATTGAGAAAGAAAGTGAACGAATTGAAATGAAATCCGAAGCCTGCTATTTATAGTTATGATATTGAGTCCTGTCGCGACCCGCGTAAAAGACAAGGGACCCTTACGCGGCCCGCGTCAACATGTGGTCAACATAATAGCTTGTCCCGGTCATCCTATAGACCGCCACGATGATGACACGTGTCGTCCTCTGGGTGTATCCGCGTTTCATGGTCTCTCGCGGCCCGCGTACACTTAAAAGAACTCTAACGCAGCCCGCGTTAACTAAAGAAATTAATGATATCAGGTTTAACCCTGATACCGCCCGCGTGAAAGGTTGGGGTGGGTCTACGCGACCCGCCTCAGCCCTATATTTCATATTTTGATTTATTTAATAAACTATAATATAATTCGGGCTCGGTTTTCACATACAGGGTGTAATATAAGACATATTAGGGTCTGTAAAATATATTTAGGATGTTGGAAGTTATTCGAGGGTTTTGGTTTTCTGGAGGGTTGTTACATTCTCCCCACCTTATTTTAGAGCTCGTCCTCGAGATCTGTTGGAACAAGTGTGGATATTTTCTTTGCATTTCAGATTCAAGCTCCTATGTGTATGTAGGTCCTATTTTGGAGTCCCACTTCACTTTGACTAGAACTAATCTCTTGTGCTTGAGATTTTTAACTTGAATGATCTTGTCAGTTATTTCCTGCACTATCTCAGGTCCAGATAGTTGCTTTTTCCCAATTTCTACCCAATAGACTGAGGTTTGGCACTTTTGTCCATAAAGTGCTTCGAATGGTGCAGCATTGATACTTGTGTGATAACTATTATAAGAAAATTCTTATGAAAGGTAAGTGATCGTTTGACCTTTTGGTAAATTTACTTGAATTGACTTTTGATCACATAAAATACTGGCTTTTATTGGCTATTAACCAATCTATTCTTAAAACAATATCAAATCCTACCAGATTCATTGGGTAAAGATGTGTAATAAACTCATGGTTTAGAATTTCTATTCTTGCTCCCTGCAAGATTTCAGAAATCTTAATGGTTTCTCCATTGGTTGTCTCTACTAGGCATACTTGTGGTAGTTTAGTTAATGACTGATTTAGAAATTTGCAAAACGAAGTATTAATAAAACTTTAGTTTGCACCAGAGTCAAATAATACTGTAGCAAAATATCATTAACTAAAACATACCAGTGACCACATTCGGGATCATCTTTGCTTCTTCTGCCGTTAGAACAAATGCTCTAGCATTTTTAGTGTTCTTGTTGTTCGTAGCTGGAGCTAATTTTGGACAGTTTGGCTTGATGTGACCTTGTTCTCCGCAGTTATAGCATATCCTGTTGTTTTTCTTCCTGCAGTCTTCTTCCTTGTGTCCCGATATTTTGCAGAAGTTACAGTATATGGAACATCTTCCCGAGTGCTTTCTTTTGCAATCCCTACAGTAGGGTGCAGAGGTAGAACCTATATTTTTCTCATGATTAGAATTTCCAGAGTGAAATTCTTGTGTAAGCTTCTAGGTTAGATTCCTTTTCTGATCTTCTTCTCGGGTACGGACTAATTCATCAGTCAAGGTATTTGCTAGTTCTACAGCTTCTTCTATAGTTTGAGGTTTAGCTGCCTTGACTACATGTCTTATTTCTCCAATTAATCCCCAGATATAACGGGAAATTAACACCGGTTCTGGTGAAGCAAGAGTTGGCACTATTCTAGCATATTCGAAGAATATTTTAGTGTATCCCTTACTATCTACACCAGTCATCCTAAGGTTTAGGAATTTGTTTGCTATCTGTTCCTTTTCATTGGGTGGACAGAATTTCCTTTCCACCTTGTCTTTAAACTCCTCCTATTCCATATTGTAAGTTTTATCAATTCCCTTAGTTTGGAGGATAGTGTTCCACCATTCTAAGGCTGGGTTCTTAAACAGATTAGAAGCAAACATTATTTTATCTTCTTTTGCGCACTTGCTTATTCTTAAGACTGCCTCAGTCTTTTCTATCCAGCGTAGGGTTGCAATAGCCTCTTCATTGCCCGAGAATTCCATTGGTTTGCAGGACCAAAATTCTTTGTAAGAACAACCATAAGGCATGGTTCTTCTTCTTTTGGGAATGGGTGCTTGAAGTACAGGTCCATTGTTAATGCTGTGTTCTGGTTCAATTGGTCGCTTACTGCTATGTTTACTCTTGTTATCAGCATCCTTAACAGTTTGAAGAATAAATGGCATTGCATCTATAATTCCTTGTGCTACTATGTGTTGGATAGTACTATTATCCACTTGGTTTCCATTGTTATTGAGGCTATGATTCTCATTAACCAAGTTAATGTTACTCTGGTTATCATTATTCAGATCTCCTTGATTTACTTCGTCTGCCATCTGAATTTTTAAACATCTACCAGATATTAATATCATAGAATAATATTTAATATAATAAATCACATGATATGTAATTTTAGTCAAAAGCGTCGATCATTGCGATTTTACTCTATTCATCTATTACACACCAGTACTGAAATTAAAATTTACAATACCGACTGAAATAAATAATAATAGGCATCCGTACACATATTTATTTTATTTTATTATTATTATTTTTTTACTATTACCGTTTCTGCCATCACATCTACAGATATGGATTTATTCAGAAATTCATATTGCTCATCGTATTTTCATACGAGACGCTCTCCCACCTGACGCATCCTCTCACTGCTTTCTAAAATTTCCTCCCCGAAAGTCCTAAGTTCTTGGACGTTTTCTGCACTCATTGGGGTTGTAGGTTACTGATATGGGGTGTAGATGCCTGAAATTGATAAGGATTTTCTAAGACTTCCCTAAGGTATACATCATAGTAATAGGGATCTAGAGGATCCAAACTTGGATAGGCTCCTAAGTTTTTGCATTTATGAAGAAACACACCACATTTTAAGTTAAAATTTTGTAAATCACAAAATAGTAATTTAGAAATTTTCTAAAATTTATTTAAAACAACTATTGCTAGATTACAACTGAACTTTCGAATTATACTAACAGTTTATTTAATAGTTTAACGTTTCCGGCTTGTAAGTGTTGCAGGTGCTAAAACTGGTTTTGTGATTTAACTTATAAGTTAACATTTACTGCTACAGTAGCTAACATGTAGAGATTTGCCCATTTTTCGTCTAATTTATCTTCCCAATGTGGGTTACTGCCTATTTTCTGGGTTTCCTGAGACTTTTTCATGTTCTTTTGACTTTTTCTAAGAATCCAGCTTCTTTTACTAGGGGTAAGTGGATTTTCAAACTGTGCTTTACGGACAAATATTCCCTCCTCAGTATCTGCTGAGTATCTTGAGGAATTTGTTTGAGATGAACTTCCCTTTTCTTTCGGTGAACTATCTAATTTATGATAGATGTCCGAAATTCTTTTCTTACTCATACTGTAAACTAACAAATAGTCAAATAACACATAACAATAATTACAATTATGCACGTATTTCCTAACACAAAATATAACTTTAAGTGTCAGCAGAACACTTCTTTGGCTTAGACGAGTGGCTAGGCTCTGATACCACCTTCTATCACAACACCCGATCCCTGATCCCCGGGAACGGGCGGACGTGAGCTCAGAGTTTTTGGTGGTATCAGTCAATTAATTTGGCAGCGGAATTTACATCGGGACCGTAGTTAGGAAATGTTTATTAGAGTAAAACCACCATATTTTTATATTAATAACCACATGGGTAAAACCCAAGTTTCTTATTACAATACATTTATAGGGACAAACCCTATTTTTATTAAATTTAAAACATCGTGTTTTAGATAACTTTTATAGCCACTTATTTTCCAAGCCGTCAGTGTTCTCGAGCTGGCTTTTTCCCAGTTGGCTTTCACATTGTGTTACCTGAAACATGTTTTAAAAATATTTTGTCAGCGGGAAATACTGGTGAGTGAATCCCAATTTAATCAAAACGAGTTTTATCAAATACCACAGTATTGAGAGTGATTACAATGTTTATATCTACACAATTACCCATTCAGTACTTGCCACTCGACCGTATCTATGGCTATGGTCATATCACACATTGGCTACTCGTCGTCCAATTGTGAAGGTTATCAAGTAATGTATACAAAACCCCATAATACCGGCGATAATTGAAGAATTACACGACTCACATACTGGTAATATGATATAAACAATTGAGGTTTTATCAAACAGTTGACACAAAAAGGAGATTACTCACATTGCTATCTTAGGCTTCTCGTAAGGGTTTCCTGGATATAATCTATAATTTATACAAATGTATATTGGTTAGTATCATAACCCTTTGAAAATATTAATGATACCTTCCCTGAGACGGCATTCCAACAACTACGTCGGGCAGAACCACGACAGTTGTTACGGAACCCTAAATCATTCGGGTAGCGTATCTAATACGTAACCGGGGTTATAATACTTACAACGAGGCATGGCTTCGCTAATTAGGGGGTATTATGCCCGAAGATTATTATTATTCTTCAGAAAGTCGAGATTGAGAAAGAAAGTGAACGAATTGAAATGAAATCCGAAGCCTGCTATTTATAGTTATGATATTGAGTCCTGTCGCGGCCCGCGTAAAAGACAAGGGACCCTTACGCGGCCCGCGTCAACATGTGGTCAACATAATAGCTTGTCCCGGTCATCCTATAGACCGCCACGATGATGACACGTGTCGTCCTCTGGGTGTATCCGCGTTTCATGGTCTCTCGCGGCCCGCGTACACTTAAAAGAACTCTAACGCAGCCCGCGTTAACTAAAGAAATTAATGATATCAGGTTTAACCCTGATACCGCCCGCGTGAAAGGTTGGGGTGGGTCTACGCGGCCCGCCTCAGCCCTATATTTCATATTTTGATTTATTTAATAAACTATAATATAATTCGGGCTCGGTTTTCACATACGGGGTGTAATATAAGACATATTAGGGTCTGTAAAATATATTTAGGATGTTGGAAGTTATTCGAGGATGTCGGTTTTCTGGAGGGTTGTTACAGTATTCATCATGGAACGTTTCATTCATCAATCTCTCATAGGTCGCGCCCGCATTCTTAAGATCGAAAGGCATCTTGGTGTAGCCGTATAGCCCTGTCAGTGTGCGGAATGCGGTTTTGTCTTCATCTTGCATGGCCATCTGTACCTGGTGGTACCCCTTGTAACAGTCAAGGAAACATTTCCATCGGAATGTTGCCAGCGAATCAATCTTCTCATCGATATCTGGTAAGGCATAACAGTCCCGCGGACATGCCTTGTTTAGATCCTTGTAATCTACACACATCCTCCAACTGCCATTCCCTTTTTGAACCATGACGGGGCTCGCCACCCAAGTTTGGTACCGGACTTCTCTGATGATGCCTGCATTCAACAGCTCTGTGACTTGTTCTTTCATGGCATCATGCTTTATGTCTCCTAAATGACGTTTGCCATGTACTACCGGTTTGGCGGCCTCTGAGATGTTATGTCTGTGTTCTGCTCTATGCCGTGGAACACCGGTCATGTCAGCCGGTGTCCAGGCGAACACATCCATGTTTTCAAATAGCAACTTTTTTAGTGCTGCGCGCGTGAGATCAGACATTACGGGGCCTAAGGTGATTGGTTGTCCTGGGTATTTGCTGTTTAACACCCATTTTTCAGCCTCTGTGCGTGGTACAGATTTGCTTGCCTTTGCTGGTCTGATTTCGTCTGTTGCTAAGAATTCTTTGCTTGCATAGATCAAGGCTACCCCTGTCTCTGTTGGGAATCCCAAGGCTGAATGTGGGCCAGAGCAAAACATGCTAAAATCTCCTTGAGATTCTCTTCCCAACAGAATGTCATGCCTTGAATGTGCTGGTAGTACCATGAACGTGACCTCCTCTGTCCTGGAATTTCTTCCGTCTGAGAGCAGTAATGGGAATGATATCTGGCCTAGAGGAAAAAACGGCTTCATTGCAGAAACCGGTCAGCGGGTAATCTACCGGTTCCAAGCGCACTTTTTCCTCTTGATCGAATTGGTTAAAGCATTGTTCGTAGATGATATCTGCAGTGCTCCCTGGATCGATAAAAATGTAATCGGTTTGGTAGTGACCGATTACACCGGATATGACTATGGGCCTTCTTTCTCTTGGTCCTCCTCTTACTATGGGGAAAACAACTTGTCTCTCACGCCAAGAGTCGTCTTGTGTGCGCTTGTTGTAGTTCTTTCTTGGCTTTCTTGGGCCTCCTTGAACCATGTGAGTTTCCAATTTTCGGAACCTCTTGTTGTCCGGCCCTTCTTCCCTTCGCTGAATTTGACGGTGGTCACGCTTTCTGCCTTTCACCAGATGAGTGAGTCTTCCCTCTCTTAGGGCCCTTTCTATCTCTTGTTTTAAGCTAAAACAATCGTCGGTCAAGTGACCCGTGTCTTTATGAAACTCCCAGAAAAGGTTTGGGTCTTGGCCCCTCTTGTTTCTCATTTGTAGCGGAGGTTTGAACTGGTGATTTTCAGTTGACAATACTTCAGAAGGATTCTTTGTTAAGGGTGTCCACTGCTTTTCTCTGTTCTCCCTTTTGACCTCCTTCCGATGAGCGATCTGGTTGATTGTATTACGCGCGTCTTCCCTTATCGGGCTTCTTTCCCTATAAGTGGATGTTTTCCATGATTGGCCTTTGTTTTTCTTGTTGCGCTGATCGCTGTGGTGGGAACTGTATTGACGGTTGTCATCACCGATAAATTGTTTGTCTGTGCTCGCAATCATTTTTGCTACCTCAATGAAGGTTTCCCAATCTTTGGGGCCTCCATCTCTTCCCTTCACTCGCTTGATCAAGTCGTCGCCCTCATAAAATGCACGCGCATCATTTTTTCGCCCACATCACCAATCTCCAAACATTCTTTATTATACCTCGTAATGAAATCTTCCACGCTTTCATAGTCCTTTCTCCATATATTCAGACAGTCTGCCGGATCTCTAGTATGCCTGCGCTGTTGAGAGAAGTGCGCAAGGAACTTGTCTCGAAAATCGATCCATGACTTGATTCTTCCTATTGGCAGGCTGTCAAACCAGACGCGCGCTGCACCAATAAAGGTTTGTGCGAAGAGGTGGCACCAAGTCGGTAAGTTCCATCCACCTGTTAACCCTGCGCCATTGAAGACTTGGAGGTGATCGTCGGGGTCTGTCAAGCCATTGTATTTGCCTACGTTGTGGGGCAACTTTGTCTTGTCAATATCGGCTGTTGCGATCTCTTTGATGAATTTTGAATTTTCAGCTATGCCATCTGGGCGATAGCTCAGTGTGTAATCATGTTCTGCTTTTGGGTTGTACCCCGCACACTTGCGGGGTACATACGCTTCGTGTTCTGGTGGCAACCTGCTGAACACTGTGCTTTCTTTGTACGTCTCATCATCTTCTTCCTTGTAACTGTCCCACTCATTGTTTTATATTGCGTGGACCTAAACGACTCTGCACCGGTTTTCTTTGGGATGAGAATACTGCACATAATTGCTTTCTGTCTCGCCTTAAGTATCGCGCGTATCGTGCGCGCTTGGCCTTCTGATGTTTGGTATAGGTGCTTTCTCAGCGCGTAAGTTAAATGAATTGGCCTGCTGAGGCATGTGGATGCTCAGAGACCTTTGCGGTGGTGTAACAAATGTGGACTGGTTGGCTTGCGCTTGGAGCAAAGCCTGATGCGCGCTGAGTTGTGTATAAACAAGATTTATAGACGCCATTTGTTCGGCATACCAGGAAGCCAGAGTTTTTCCTTCGGGTAGCCCTAAAAGTGCAGAGAAGTTCAGTTGTGTTTGGTCCGATGGAGCTGAGGGGCCAGCTCCATGGCTTGGTGCTTGCACTGGTGGGGGTGTTTGTTGGACTACCCCAGATGGAGGTTGGAAAGTGGCTCCATTTGTAGTTTGGGTGATGATCCTAGGTGGGGGTTGGAAAGTGGCTCCAGTTGTGGTTTGGCTAACAACCCTGGATGCACTTCCGAAAATACTAGGAAAATCGTTGTTCATTTGCCCTTCTTGGGTGATTTCGTTCCTCTGGCCCCTTTGGACGTGCGCGGTGTCCGAAATGAGCTCAAAAGAAGAAACTTCTCCATCCACCTGGTGGGAAGGGTTTGTTTCAGTCATTTTGAAGAGTGTTTTAAACAAAAAGGAGATGAAAATGGTTTGCAAAAACTGCGGTGGGCGCTAATGATGAAACACTGGTTAACACCTGAGGTGAAACTAGCCGGTTCATCTCTTTTGTGGGGTTCAATCTCCTTTATTACTCATCAAATGTCGGATCCTGCAAAACAGCAACGCCGTTAGCTCGTTAAGAGGGGAATATGGGGGTTTCCCTCTTAACCAGGCTCCGGCGTGAGAATAAGTTCTGTTCTGAGGAATGAAAACAGTGTGTGTTAAGAGTGAGAGAGTGGAGAATAGAATGGATTTAACCTGAATGATGAAGGGTCCTATTTATAGCCGGAGGGTGAGAGAGGGAGGAGCAACCTTGCCAGCTGCTATAGGGCGCCAGCTGTCCGACCAAGGGGAATATCCTCTTGGTCTCCTCTGCTGTGGTCAGGGTAGTGGTACACGTGGCGCGCCTATATTTGTCCCTGCTGGAAACATCGTACTGCTATTGTCGGGCTGCTCCTTGATTTGTTGCAGGCCTACATGCCGGCTGATGAGTGGCGACACGTATCGTCCTTTATGTCGGAAGGAGCATCTTTTGTGCCACCTTGACGTCTTTCGGAAGCTTCTAGAAGCTTCTGGACTCGCTTGCTGATGTAGGCGACATGTAGGATGAAAAAGTGGTGTGGTCCTTGCCATGTGGGCGAGGGGTTGGGACCATACCTCTTCATAACTCCATCTCATTATTAATTCACAAGATAAGGATCCCGAACACGCTGTTCAAAATTCTTTATGGAATACCTCAGCTTGACGACCCATGCTTGGGTTTACCAAATCTATCATACAAGCTTTCAACATATGAATCTTGATACTAACTCAATCTCATTATTAATCCGACAAGGATCCTAACCCGCTGTTTCGGACTCTTAAAGAATCTTGTCTATGCATACTCAAAGCCTAATGTATCTTCCTTCATAGATTTGTATTCCCATAAGAAAATTGGCTTCTCTCATGTCCATTTTATAACAGCTTTCAAACAAAGACTTGATGGTCAAACAGTCATTTTTAAATATCTTTATGACTTTATTATATCGAAGTACATAGTTGATCAAGGAGAGAGTTTTGCTCTTATGAAACAATGGTGAACTCTTATAGATTCCTGTCTATGCATACTAAGCCAAATTGATCTTCCTTCATAGATTTGTATTCCCATAAGAAAATTGGCTTCTCTCATGTCAATTTTATAACAACTTTCAAACAAAGACTTGATGGTCAAATAGTCATTTTTAAATATCTTTATGACTTTATTATATCGAAGTACATAGTTGATCAAGGAGAGCGTTTTGCTCTTATGAAACAATGGTAATGACAAAGTATACTTCATTTTTTACTAGTGGGTTTGTCCGCGCGTTGCAGCGGGATCAAAAAAGCTTGCAATATAGCAATGAGGTTATGCAGAAAAAGCAAAAATGCAGCTTGTTAAGGGTACACCAGTAGTTGTGTCCAAGACATAAAGCACGAACAACATGATGTTGCTGCAACACACGAACATGGGTATTGGTCCAAAGATCCACAAAAAGAGAAGAAACAAGAAGTAAAATGCTCTCAAACCAATAGACCAAAACAGGCATCCGTCGTTCACGTTCCTAGCAACGTAGTTTATAAGTTCTCTCCGGTCTATGAATGTAGAAACTGTGACCAAAAAGCTAAGTAAGAGTCGAGTATTATTTTTGTGCACCAATTGTGAAGCTGCAGAGTTTAAATTTAATGCTCTGCTCACAAAAAAGCTTATCGAAGTTAGAGAGATTGTGGTTGTAGCTAGAAGAGTGGATGGCATTATGTTGCGCAAATACTTTGCGCTGCTAATAGGTCGTTCTTTAGTGGATCTTGTAAGGCAAAACAAACAAACGAGCCATTTTTAAGAACATGCGAGAATTCTATCCAACTTTCATCATATTTGACCCAAAACTTAGCATGTGCCAAAATTCTATCTAAGAAGACAAAATAACTCATCCTAACATTCCATTTCAAGAGCTGTATGTTTGACTCTCAAAGTCAAAATTCAAATTTTACCCTAACATGTTCCACTCAACTTTCATAATATTTTATCCAAACATAACCTGTACCAAAGTTACTTTTTCACATGAGCGCCTCTTAAGTCAAGTATATAGCGCTCATAGTTGAGCCCACCCAAAGCTGGTTCTTCTCAATTGAGTTCCTAACAATAAAAACAAACATTTTGACTCACAGACAACAACAATGCATCAACCAAAAATACCACCACATACTTATGTTATCAAAGTTTGAAAGGAAATCATTAGCCTCTGCATTTCCCAACAATAAGATTAATAACAACTAATACCGGTGATTTTGGCATGGGTTGTAATGCTATTTTTTTTGGCTCTGATCCCTAAAAAATCTGACCCTCAACTTATCTCCGATTTTCGTCCGATTTCCTTAGTGGGTTCTTTTTATAAGATTCTTTCTAAGGTCCTTGCTATCCGGCTAAGTAAGGTTATGGATTTTTTGACCTCTGACACCCAGTCGGCTTTTGTGGGAGGCCGAAATATTCTCGATAACCCGCTTATCGTTAGCGAATCCATTTCTTGGGCCAAACGGAGCAAATCGAAGTTATTGATATTCAAGGTTGACTTCGAGAAAGCATATGACTCTCTAAAATGGAAATTTCTTTTTCAAACGTTGAAGTTTATGGCTTTTCCTGACAAGTGGGTGGATTGGATGAAAGGATGTCTATCATCAGGGAAAGGTTATGTGCTCATTAACGGGTCTCCTCCCGGAGAGTTTTCGTTCAAAAGAGGCCTTCGACAAGGCGACCCCATTTCACCTTCCCTTTTCATCATAGCCATGGAAGTTCTAAATATGTTCATGAGAAAAGCGGTGGAGCTGGGTCTTTTTCACGGATTCAAACTTCCATATAACGGTCCAATTTTATCTCACCTTTGTTACGCGGACGACGTCCTTTCATTAGCGAGTGGCCGGGGCATAATATTCTTTGTCTATCGCGACTGCTTAGATGGGTGAACCTGGTTACCGGGTTGAAAGTGAACCATAAAAAATGCCAGCTCTTCGGTATTGGAGTGGACCAAGAAGAGGTTCGTTCTTTAGCTAAGTTGTTGAATTGTAAAGATGGCGTCCTTCCGTTCATGTACCTTGGTATCCCTATAGGAGTTAACATGAAATGCACTAAATACTGGCAACCAGTTATCGATAGATTTAACAAAAAAACTCACGTTATGGAAGGCGAATCAGCTTTCATTTGCTGGAAGGGTGTTGCTGGCCAAAACAGTTTTGGGAAGTCTTCCCTCTTACTTCCTTTCCTTATTTATGGCTCCTAATTCGGTTATTAGTAAACTCGAAAAGATCAGGCGGAATTTTATTTGGGGGAAACACAGGAATCGGCATAAAATGAAGTGGATAAAATGGGATTGGATTATCAAACCCAGAAGTAAAGGGGGTTTCGGGATGGGCGGCATCAAAGACTTCAACATTGCGATGCTATCCAAGTGGTGGTGGAGGTAAAAAGCTTCCCCTGATCATCTAGGGGTGTTCATCGAATCGAATATCGAATTTTTGAATTATTCAAATCGAATTATTCGAATAATTTTTATTTTTCCTTGAATTCGTATTCTATTCGAATTCGATTAAAACCTACCGAATTCGATTCGAATTCGTATTCGAATAAAAAACCCAATTCGTATTCGATTAAAAATTCGAATTCGAATCGAATTCGAATAAATTCCATTTAATTCAGATTCTTTAAAAACATGTAAAAAACTCTCAAAATAAAACATAAATTTTAAAGGAGCCATAAAGCACAATATCACCTTAAAAAGTTCTAAATAAAGTACCACATGTCTAAAATTCAAAACGAGAAGTCGGGAATAACCACTCCACATTACAAGTTAATATTTGTACGCTTAGAAATCTATTAATAGATTTGTTACTTAGGTTTTAGTAATGTGCCATGTAGTGGGTTTGGTAATTGGTAATTTTAATACTTGGAAAAAAATTTGAAAATAATTTATAGTATAGCCTAATAAAAGTTATATATGTATTATATATAAAATATAATAAATAAAAATGTATAATTTTTATTCGAATTTTGAATCGAATTTGAAATTATAAATTCGTATTCGATTTACTTGACTCGAATTGAATCAAATTCGAATTCGAATTCTTATAATCGAAACGGATTCTTCAGAATCAAATCGAATTTAAACGAATTTCGAATTTTTCGAATTCGAAACGAATTCTGCACACCCCTATGATCATCTGTGGGAGAAAGTGGTTAGGGCTATTAACTTGACTAAACAGGACAACAACCTTATCCCGATTAATAAATCGGTCACCGGTATTTGGAAGGATATCGGAAAAGTGGAAATGTTGTTGCTGAAATATGGTATCAATGTTAAAGATAAGCTGCGCGTCAAGGTGGGAAACGGTTTGTCTACTAGATTTTGGAAGGACTGCTGGCTTGATCAGTCTCCTCTAATGGCCCATTACCCAGCGATTTTCAGGTTAGTCAAAAATAAAAACGCCTCTGTGGCTGATTTTTGGTCGGGAGCCGACAATGGTTCCTCGTGGATTTGGGACTGGAGTATTTTTCCTTCCACAACCGAGGAATGGAGTCAGCTCCTTTCTTTGTCTAACAGGCTGCAATAGACGTCCCTCTCTAACGACAAGGATGTTTGGTTCTGGGCAAATGATGGTGGCGACTCTTTCTCGGTTAAGGATCTTAGATATGAGATTGTTTCTGCTGAAAATGTGTCCGACAATGGGGATGGGAATTTTGTTTGGAAGTCGTGGGCTTCTCCTAAAGCTAATTACCTTTTATGGCGAGCTTTACTGGGTAAGGTGGCGTTTAAAATGGGTTTAGTCTCTAGAGGTGTCGACCTCCCCGATACTTTGTGTCCGAGATGTGGTATTTCGGATGAAGACCCAAACCATATATTCGCTAATTGCATTTGGTCTATGAGCCTGTGGTGGAATGTCTTTGTCTGGCTCCGCCTAAAGCCACCATCCGAGTATGCAAGTCTGGCTAATATCTTGGAAGATTTACAAAACAACCCGGGATGTAAGACGTGGAAGAGAATTGTTTATACGGTCGCTTCGGCTACAACTTGGAGGATCTGGTTCGCAAGAAATACCAAAGTTTTTGAAAACACCTTTATTCCGGTAAAAAAGATGATGGACCAGATTAAAGAGGACGTCTATCTTTGGATTTGCAACAGGGCTAACGTTGGGGATCTATCTTGGGATAAATGGGTTAGTTTTGATGTAGCGGACATGTTATAAGTCGCCGGTGTCGTTTTGTTAGTCTCTCTGTTGTCGTATTGTTTTCTTTTTTCGTTGTATTTCTTCCAGTTTCTTGCTGGCCATATATATATATATATATATATATATAGTTGTTGTTGTTCAAAAAAAAAATACCACTTTGTTTTTTATTTTGGTCCGTAGTAGCCAATGAGTTTCCTGAGCTCACTTTAAGGGCAACTTGGCTAATCACTTTTGATCTTATTTATTAATTTAAGAAAACAATGACCTATAATTGTTATAACTTAAAAAACAATATGGGATATGTTAAATGAGCTGCATAACTTTAAAAGCACCTACAAAATCTTGGCAGTTTTCTTACTTTTATAGTTGTTATACATTAAGATGCTAAAACTCTCAAACTATATTGTCAAGTAAAGGTAAAAATGTTTAACATAATAATAAATACTAATATAATGAAGGAAAAAGTGGAGACAGAAGGGGAACATATAATGAGATAAAATTATTCAAGGGAATGAAATAAAACCTAGAGTCAAAAATTCAAGGCAAGATAAAAACAACAAAAGATGACAAAACAATACCTTTAAAAGAGAAATTAGCCTTTGGAGAAGCCCAGTACTGATTCGATCTTCAACATATTTTAAAAGGCCAGCTTGAAGATCAGCCTCAAGCCCCAAATCAAGCACAATCGCCTACAATGTGCAAATAACAACACTTATAATACGTCAATAAGAAAAAGAAAATAATTAGTGGAATACCCGTAATAGTGTATAACGTGTCGCTATTAAATCTCTTCTCTTTGCATACCATCCAATGGCCCACACCCTTATGATCCTCACTAAATGGATTTGATGCAGTTATACCAATCAGATATGAGTATACAATTCAAACAACACTGAATAAATAGATTTTAAGAGAAAGTCCTACCTCTTATTTAGTAGAAACAAGCAGTCTCACACAATCTATTTCATTGAGATGAATATCGTTACTCAACTTGAGAGCCTATAATACAAGTGATGAGATGATAGAAAAAGACAGGCTACTGATATGTACATAGTTAACTTATATAGTTTAACTGATCAATTGCTGGCCAAGTAACTGACTTCGCAAAAAGATTCACACCATCATAACTTTGTTAGTTTTATCACACAAGTCGATCTTCAATCTCTACAAGAAAAGTAGAAGAATGTATTAAAAGGATGATGGAGATTAATGAAATTCCATTGAACTTCAACTCATCAATTGCCATAATATAATGTATAACTACTATATGCACAAATATCACAAATACTACAGATATATGTAGGTTAAGAAATATAGTACAATGCGATTTCAAATAGAATCCCCATATTCCAACAAGAATTGAATCTGGTTGCGAAAATTAAAATTTCTCTAATTTACAGTGTTAAGAGTTAAGATCTAGGTACCTAAATAATCAGCAGCGATGGGAAATCAGTGAAGATTTGTGTTGGGAAAAAGGAGATAATCATGGCCGAGTGTCCTGCATAATTCAGAGACTGTTGTATTCCATTTTCAAGGACCATTTTTTATAATCTCTGTAACGCCTCGCTTTTTAGAACTTCCTCATTTAGAAAGATTATTTATATTCCAATTTTTTGGAAACTTATATCCGTATCATATTCGTATTTCACTTCCAGGTTCGTAATTCGAAGCTTTAATCGTAATGAAAGTTGGTTATTTTATTTAAATTATACATTTATTATACGCACTTGTTTTACATTCAACATATATACATGTTTGATACGCATTTGTCTCTCACGTAAATTCGTATTTGTTTTACATACAATTCGTCGTAAATACGTGTTTTGATACTTATTATACGTGTAAATACTTAGTCATACACTCACGATGTCACACCCCAACCGATGGCGGAAACATCGAGATGAGACGAACAAATTGCTCAAAACATCATAACACTATTTGACAATATAATTAAAGATTCAATTTCATTGCAAAACTAGAATTTGTCATACAAAATCCAAATAAAGCACAACATTGTTTCATAACATAATATCAAAATAAAAGTTTTAATCTAGGTGTGTATCTAAGTCCACCTAAATCTCGTTTCTTGACTTAGCATCATCTCGTCTCAACTTGCAACATGTATTAAAATATATCAACAAAAAGTTGGCGAGTATACAAGTTTTGTTTCATAGCGTAATATAGAATAAAAAGTTTAACGTCTCGTATCCAACATGAATAACCAATATGCAAGTCTACTAATATGCTGAAACGGTGTACTATATGTTCAAACCCAAGAATACAATGCTTTAATTTTGCCTATCCCAAAGAATAACGGGAGGTTAACATGTTTAACTTAACAATACCCCAAGACTCGTGGGCGGTGCGTTAATCCTATAGTGCTATAATTGTTAAGGTAGGCTAGCAAAGTTAATGAGCATTATCGACACAAATAGTTTACATAGCATATAAGTTTAAGTGTCGTATGAATTTGTATAACATACATGTTGCACCCAAAGTGTAAAAAGTAAAACGGGATCGAGTATACTCATGGTTTTGCAAGCTTTTCACTTGATAATCCCGTGAGAGTTGTTATTTAATTAGTGTGGAACACCGTGTCCTTCTACACGAAGAAACATAGGTGTGTGAGTATGGGGAGTTAACGGAAGATTAAAGATTCGGAGTTTGAAATGTATGAAAATAGACATATGAGGAAAATAATCATCTAGTCATATAATACTTGTTTGACACTATGAAACCCAAAAGGGTTAGAATATTTTCATGGGTCCAAAATACCCATTAGCATCATAACAAGTTATTAAAGTCTTGGATGATGTAACCTACTACTTTGACAAATGACTACTAGTTCATCATCAAAAGTTTGGTTACTTGTATAATATATAAGTGTTATATAGTATATATTAATGTCATATAAGTCAAGCATGAGGTAAGAGGATAAATCCTCCATTTAAGATCCTCTTTTGTATATCACATAAGTCATGCATGAGGTAGGAAAGACAAGTCTTCCATTTAGGTACCTCTTTGTTTCCACCACTACACAAGTTGTCATAGACAACAAGGAGGGTCATGAACCTACAATAAGGAAGAAATAACTACAACTAATCTAAGAAAACATCAAGTGATGTGTGAATTTTTAAGTAGGATAGCCCAAGCTAACCTTTTAATCACACAATCTTCAAATCTTAGACTTGTTCATCACTTGTGGGTTAAAACCCAAACAAAACAGAATGTTTATGAGGTTTAAACCTTTGATTTTACATGTCACAACCTTGTTTTTAAGCCCAACTAACCATAGAATTGATTATGAGCAAAATGAAATAGGAATGTGTATGAGAAACCTCAAGTTTAAGTAGTTTAACAAGTGTTTAAATCAAAACAGAAAGTTTTCTTCACTTTGGAGCCGGTTTTGGTGATGTTCTAGGCCTTGGTTTTCTATGGAAAACCTGTGGAAACATCCTTAATGTTGTTCCAAGTGATTAGGATGAAGATTTAAAGAAAAAAAAATTGAAATGATGAAGTTATGCTCACGTAATCAACTTGTGACGTGATGAATCTGATATTCCTCCTGATTTCCAGCAGATTTGAGAGTGGTTTGAGAGTGAATTTGTGAGTTTATAAAGTGGATGAAGTGTGGAAATGAGTTGGCTTTTATAGGGAATGATTAGGGTGGTTGATTGGTGCTTATTTAATGAAGAAAACACATAAACAACTCAACAAAACACATCTAATCAGCCAATCCCGTAGCCTATTGCTATTTTCTCCAGATTGGGCAGCCCCGCGGGTCGCGAAGGGAGTGGGCCAGGTGGGTCGCGGCCGATGAGCCGCTGGGCTAATGGTTCAGGTTTGATTTTTGACGATTTTGCCCCCTAGACTTTCTTATATGCATGTTTTAATTGTATTTTAGGGTGTTTTAAGCACAAGGAACATGTTTAAGGGTGCGAGATGTAATTATATCGTAAAACCACTATAAAATAAGCATAAGAAAGTATATTTGTCGAGATTAAGGTATTCGCGTAAGTTGAACATATAATTATGTGTTTGTTAGTTTGACGTATTCTGCACAATTTGTGAATAAAGTATCATATGTTTGATCAATCAAATTGTACGAACATGTATGAAATGTGTATAACATGAATATGAAGAAAATACGAAATTTCATTATGATCCAAGTCTCGGATTTTACAACGAAACGGCGGATACAAGAATACAAGACTTCCAAAAATAGAAATACAAGCAACGGTTTCTAATTATGGAAAGTATGAAAAAGCAGGGCGTTACAGTCTCCCCTCCTTCAGGAAATTTCTTCCCGAAATTTAGGAAGAAGTAATGAAAAGTTGTAGATACTTAGTCTTCATATCACTCTCGAGTACCCAAGTAAATTCGGCGCCACGTTTTCCTTCCCATCGAACCTTAACGATAGGAATTTGAATGGGTCTCAGTTTCTTGACACCTCGGTCCATGATTTCGACGGGTTTCTCCACAAAATGCAAAGTCTCATTGATTTGGATGTCTTCGAGAGGGACTTGAAGTCTTTCTTCAGCCAGACACTTCTTGAGGTTCGAGACATGAAACGTTGGATGAACGTTGTTGAGTTCTTGAGGTAAATCGAGTCGATAAGCCACCTTGCCAATCCTCTCGAGTATCTTGAAAGGACCAACATAGAGAGGGGAAAGTTTTCCCTTTTTACCAAAACAAACTACTCCTTTACAAGGAGACACTTTGAGGAGTACATGATCACCAACATTGAATTCCAAGGGTTTGCGTCTCTTGTCAGCATAGCTCTTTTGTCAACTTCTAGCCTTGAGTAAGTTGTCACGGATTTGAAGAATCTTATCCGTTGTTTCTTGTATGAGCTCAGGGCCAGTATATTATTTATCACAAATCTCTTGCCAGCTAATAGAAGATCGACACTTGCGACCATACAATGCCTTGAAAGGAGCCATTTGAATACTGGAGTGGTAGCTATTGTTGTACGAGAACTCGATCAATGGTAAATGCACATCCCAACTACCACTAAAGTCGATGACACAAGAACGGAGCATGTCCTCTAGGGTTTGAATAGTACGTTCAGTCTGTCCATCCGTTTGAGGATGAAAGGCCATACTGAGATTCAAATGAGAACCCATAGCGGACTGAAAAGTTTGCCAAAGACGCGAAGTGAAATGACTATCACGGTCAGAAATGATGTCAAGAGGAATACCATGACGACATATGATCTCATCAGTGTAAAGTCGAGCAAGTTTCTCAACCTTGAAATCTTCACGAAAGGGAAGGAAATGAGCGGATTTGGTCAACGATCGATAATCACCCAAATGCTATCGTGACCAGATGATGTGCGAGGAAGTTTGGTTATGAAGTCCATAGCAATGCTATCCCATTTCCAAACAGGTATTTCAGGTTGTTCGAGTAGACCAGAAGGTCGTTGATGCTCAGCTTTGACTTTCGAACAGGTGAGGCACTTAGAAACATACATGGCAATGTCTTTCTTCATACCAGGCCACCAATAGGATGTACGAAGATCATGGTACATCTTGTCAGCGCCAGGATGAATCGAGTACTTGGATTTGTGTGCCTCGTTCATAATGAGTTCACGAAGATTGTCGCGATCTGGCACCCAAATGCGATCACGACAGTATTGAAGTCCATCTGATTTGGTCACAAGTTGGTCTTCAGTAGCACCACGTATTTCTACGAATAAGGTTCCTTCGTTGGCGGACGAGTATTGAGCTTCACGAATATGAGTGTGAAGATCGCTAGAGATGTGAAAACAACGAATACTACTAACATAGTCTTACGACTAAGAGCATCGGCCACGACATTCGCTTTGCCAGGATGATAGTGAATCTCGCAGTCATAGTCGTTAAGTAATTCCACCCAACGTCGCTGACGCATATTAAGCTCCTTTTGGTTAAAGATGTGTTGTAGGCTCTTGTGGTCAGTGAAAACCACACACTTCATACCATATAGGTAGTGTTGCCAAATCTTTAACGCAAAAACAACTGCGCCAAGCTCTAGATCGTGGGTCATATAGTTTTTCTCATGTATTTTGAGCTAAGGAGAGGCATAAGCGATGACCTTGTTCGAGGCATCGCAATATACCATGAAATCTTCATTCCCATTGGGAAGAGCAAGAATGGGAGCGTTGCAAAGCAAATTCTTAAGAGTTTGAAAAGATTCCTCTTGCTTATGGCCCCAAGCAAAGGTTTCTCTTTTTGAGTTAACGAGGTGAGAGGAACGACGATTTTTGAAAAGTTCGAGATGAATCAGAGGTAATAACCCGCCAATCCTAAGAAAGAATGGATTTCAGTAGGAGTTTTAGGTGCAGTCCAATTCTTCACTGCTTCGATTTTGGAAGGATCAACATGGATTCCTTTTGACTTACAACGTGTCCAAGGAATTGGACTTCTTTGATCCAGAACTCGCACTTAGAAAACTTCGCGTATAAGCGTTCGACACGTAAGAGCTCAAGTATGAGGCGTAGATGACGCTCTGATCAGCTTAGGATTTAGAATAAATGAGAATATCATCAATGAAGACGATTACAAAACAATCCAAGTATGGCTTACAAACACGATTCATAAGATCCATGAACACATCTGGTGCGTTAGCCAAACCAAAAGGCATAACCACAAACTCATAGTGCCCATAGCGAGTGCGAAACGTGGTTTTGGGGATGTCCTCTTCGAGAACACGGAGTTGGTGATAACTAGATCGAAGATCGATCTTGGAGAAATAAGTTGCGCCTTGAAGTTGGTCAAAGAGATCATCGATCCGCGGAAGAGGGTAACGATTCTTGACGGTGAGTTTGTTAAGCTCGTGATAGTTGATGCACATGTGTCACACCCCGATATTTCCACGTATTACCGGTGGGCCCGGTGGGGAGTATCGTGACGTAGTTGATATCATCATAGTCAAACAACACAATATATAAATGCCCAGCGGAAGCAAAAGATAATTATATTACATTCCTAATATAAAGTAATGTCAAAGTATTACAACAGAAAGTAAAGGATCCACAGGCGAATCAAATAAAAGGAAAAACTGTTCAACAGACTTTAGACGCCTAGAACTTGCAAGATTCCTTATTAACGCCCTGAGCTTCCAGCCAATTACGTTCAGTACCTGTCACTTAACCTTTTTGGAAAATACTTCAGTTTACACTGGTAAATACAATTAACCGACTCATTTTAAAAAGAGTTTGAAAATTGGTTTGAATGCACCAGGCACAAAAATATCTTTTATAACTTGGGACAATTTTATTAATAAAAATCTTGTATACAGATTTACATGTTCGTTGTACGTTCAGGGCCCGATGTAGAAACCGAGTCAAGATTAACAGACACGCCACAAGTATAGGCCCACAAGAGAGTGAGATACCGTTTCCCTTATGCACTGTCAGGCGTATGCCTACACCTCGTGCATAAGACGTGGCCATTTTATAATACAATGATGTCAAGGATATCCGGGACATGGTCATTAACCCCTAAAGACTTTTATTTCAAACAATACAGATTAAAGCGGGTTACCTCAATAATTTAATCACAATTCGACTAAACATTCAATACCCGACCAAGCGGTATTATTATAATACCGTATCCCAAGCCCGTATAGGGAAAATAAGTTAAAAGTATTTACCTGAGCTAGCAAATGCAATTTATACTCAGCCGTATATTCTAATCAGCAAGCACAAGTACTTCTACTGGGGCTCTCAATCTGGAACGAAGGTTTTTATTAACCTATTAGATTCCTAACGGGTCTTATTTAAGTCGTAACTTAGACCGGTTAGTTTTAAGGAAAAGTTTACGGTTCAAAACGCAGGATTAAGCGAAGACCGGAATAGAATGTGATTTAGACCCGACAATTTTGAAGAATTGTGTAATATGGGTAATCTAAACACCTTCTGGATTTTGAGATAAAAATGATAAGGTTTGACCCGTTTCGGCTAATTTATGCAAACTAGTTACATAAACCGAACCGAACGCGCAAGAGGTGTAACGGGTAACCATATGGGTCCTATACAGGTTTCCTAAGTTAGTATACTTTAAACATGTTGTCATATCAGTAGGATACCTTCCATTATGCCCAAAACGAGTTTAATCTCAATATAAGCCCCGTAGGGGTATTTTGGTCATTTAAAAGATTATAAAAGAGATAAATTTTAATTCTGAGACTCAGGTCGGAAATAATCAGTAGAACAACTTAATTTTAACAGGTTATCTCAGTTGGTGATAAGTCTTATGTGACAAAATGGTTTTATACCCAAACTATGCGTTTAATACGCGTAAAAAGCTAGTTTAAGCGATTTCCGGGTTCTACAGGAAATCTGAGTTTTCTGATCAGGTTATAGAGTTCAAAATACTTTATTTATTATATAAAATTAGTAGTAATTGGATTGGTGTCAAAATATTATGTAAAACTCATTTTATGAATAAAAATGGTATAATCGGTATTTACCGAATCACGGCCATAACCTTAGGTTATGAGCAGGTTAAAAATAATTAAAAAATCTTCAAAAATCCCAAAATATTATATTACATCAGTGGGTAAAAGGTTTGGTGTTAAAAATTGGGTTTAGATAGGCTTTACGCTAATTATGTCTTTTAATTAACAAAAAGCTTTCAAATTACGCTATTGAGCATATCTCCTAAACTAGACCTCCAACTGATGTGAAATTTTAGGGACATGTATATAAATCAGTAATAAGGATTACTGTCTTTTCACATTTCCAAAATTCTTGTTTTATGGTCAAAAGAGCATATTGGTCAACATTAGGAAATTAATGGAAACGTGCATATGGATCGGACAATCAACGAACCAATCACAGAGGGTTATACCAACATGTAATCTGGTCCTAAGTAACTCCTAAGGCATATCCAAACTCTACTAAAACAGGTCAGAACTGAAGTCAAAGCAAAAGTCAAAGTTTTGCGACTTTCGGTTCCGAACCGGGTCTAAACAGAAAATTGTCGGATCAAACAAGCTTAGACCAGTTATTATACTTATTACCAAGTTATAAGAGTGATAAAATAGGTTACATGCCTTCTACATTGTTAATTATGCGTTAATTCGAAGATTAGCGTTTTGTTGACTTTTTCTAATCAACTTTGACCCGATATTTGATCTAGTTAGAGCGGGAATCAGAGGGTGCCCTTCTAAGGGTTTATTGCCCACATAATTACCAACTTATAACTACTTTCAATTCGACTAATCACTGGACCATAAATGATTAATCGCTAAGTCAACCATTAATTACGACGGTTTGACTTTTAAGCTAATAACTAAGTAAAACTCAATTAAGGAAGGTCAAGGATACTTACCAAGGTCTAAAGCACGATCAGAGATGCTTAGGGAATGGCCTTGAGCTCCAGAATTGATCAAAAAAGGAGTTGGGAAAGAATGATCAAAGTTTGCAAACATTGGGGCTTTATATAGTGTTCTAGATTGCTTATGATCATGACAAACAAGGCTATACATGATCCCTGATGATTAACAAGTGTCCCTAAGGCCTAAGAATTAATTTAGGCATCTCTTGGAAGTGTAAAAGGGAAATACAAGTCGTTTATATGGCTGAACAGACAACCTGTCCGAGTTTCTGCATCTGGCATGCTCACGCGGGCCGCGTAGACTCTTAAGGAGTCTTACGCGGGCCGCCTAGCCCCGGCTGACCTGAAAAACAACTTTCAATAATTGCCATTTTGGTGCCTGGTCCTTCCACACTTGATTTTAACATGATTTCTTGCACTTTGAGCCCTCTAACTTGACTTTTAAGGGCCTTAAGACATAACCAAACTTTGTTAAGTCCTTGGTTAACTTTATGTTTACCCGAAAAGTCATAATTTTCAAGGTTGACGCTTTAACCCCTCGTGTACAAATTTTATCATAACTTTCTCATACGATAACGAAACCCGGTGAAAATTTTATCGTGCATTCTAGTGAGCATAATTAATCGTTACAAAGCTTCGGGTTTGCTAAAAGGTCACTCAGAGGTATACCTTAAACATGTTGACACATTTAACCCCTGTAGTTTGTAATCTCTCACTTTCTTTCACAATTAGCTTCGTATGATCCATGATTCATTCGTTTAAGGGTATGAGCATCATGTAGGGTTAATGTAAAGTATATTTATCCCTTGTTGACATTTTGAACCCTTATATTCACATACTTTCCATGTTTGTCAACTTTAGTCCCTCTAAAGTATATTTTCACACGTTCAAGCTTATGGCACGTGTCAATACATTATAGGACGTGAATTTTCGACGTGTTACATCCTCACCCCCTTAAAAGAAATCTCGACCTAGAAATTTACTAAAATAAATGAGGGTACTTTTGTTTCATTGTGGACTCAACCTTCCATGTGTACCCGGGACCTCTACGGGCATCCCATTTTACCTTTACAATAGGCACATGCTTCCTTCGAAGCTTCTTAACCTGTCGATCCTTAATCGACCCAGGTTGCTCATCATATCATAAATCTGCATATCATTATGTGATAGTGTTTTTCGACTTATTGGTGACACGTTCCTAAAATCATTAGTGTGGGTTGCCTCGTGAGCTCCATTAAACTCCTTATATTGGTTTTAGCTTATATGCTATTGACCTTTGTTGCATTCGATGTCCCGAATGTTCCTATATATCCAGAGCTTAACTTACCCAGAGAAATTGAGATTTAGCATACCCTTCTTAGGGCGATACCTTCGATTGAACCTTATTCCTTATTAAGGACTTAAGAAGGTTGCGACTTTTATAAATCCTAAAATTTTCTGCCGTTTACTGGCAACTTTAAGATGATTACGAATTCGAATGATCTTATTTGTTGTTTTCTAATGAAACTTTCAGATCCTGATAATTGGACTTACCAATCTATTGTCCTAACAATAGATGTTTAACATGCCATCTATACAAGGTCTCCAAAGGAGCAGTCTTGAGGTTTATATATCAACTATTATAGAAAAGCTTATCTTAAGGTGAGATGGTTACTCCAACCACTGCTTAACTAATTTTAAGTAATAGTTAATCCTTGTCGTTAGTCGAACAAATCGATGATCCTGGGCAGCTGATGGAATTTCTTAATCGATGCCTAATTAGGGTTGCGGTAATAATGCATATGCAAAATGAACCGTCTTACTTAATTAATTATACCGAACTTTCAGAATATTGAGTTAGGCTATATGAATCCTCTATTTCAAAACTTACTTAATCAGGGTTTGGTTTCTCCAGTGACGGTACAAGCCGTCTTGGAGCTTTCATAATATTACAGCCCTACATGGAATATAATTCCTAACTCTACTTACCTCTAGGAGGTAAACAGGGTAATCCTTGCAGAAGATAATCAAGACATACGGAGATTACAGAGATTTTCCAAATCTCGGGCTTCAGTTCATTCATATTTGCTTAGATAAGTGGCATATTTACGTTACGAGTCCACAGATTTAATCAAAGACGCTTACTTGAAAAATTCCATTCTGGATATCTTCTTTGAATACCATTGGTTGACTTTAGTACCATATGACCATTGGAATATCCTTACGGTTCCATGCATTAAACCTCCATACTGATCAGGCATGGAAGCAATCTATGGGACATATTAAGATACACCAATCCTCATACGGCGCTTTTGTCATGCCATTTGGTATTCGAAATCAATAGAGATCAAAGAGATATCAATTTCATATGATGATGTACTCTATCTGGAGAGAGAGAGGGTACAATAGGCTTTCACGACTGAGGATTTCTGACAGGAACAGAAGAAACGGTTCCTATGATTTTCTATCTGTAAGCTTTACCTTACACTTAATATCTAGGGTTCTTATGGTATATTTAAAAAGTCTAATATACTTACAACTTATGAAGGATTTATTGGTATCTGAATTAAAACATAATTCTTAGCATTTAAACCACTGATAAGTGTTAAGGGATGTACCTGATGCCATTATTTATGAACTAGCTCGGGCATTTTAGGCGCTTTCATTCTTAGGCTTTCCTTCCTTAGCCGCATTTCCGTTGACAAATTTAGGGCACGTGGTCTTGATGTGGCCTTTCTCATTACAGCTGAAGCAGACTGCATTCTTCATGTCCTTGTAGTCCAACGTTTTATGTTCCATTGATTTGCAGATCCCACAAGCCCTTGGCTGTGATTGGGATTTTGGTTCGAACTTGCACTTCCCATAATGGCGCTTCTTGCAGGTCTTGCATACTGGTTTCTGGTTGGACTTTTGTTTGTTCTTCTTCTTAGAGCTCTGGGAGTTATTTTCCTCCCTTTTCCTTTTTAGCTCATCTTTTGCATTTGAGGCATGAACAAGATCCTCCTTATGAGTAAGGGAATGTGGTCCTAGATAAAATTTGGAGCAAGTAGCATGGGGCTCCTTGAACTTTTTCATAGCCTTCTTCACAGCCTTCCCAACAGCTGCGGTTATCATAGTTTGAAGAACATCTTGTTGTATCTGAGTTTGATTATGATTGTATTTTGTGTTTGTAATTAAAATGGAAATGGATGAGTGTGCAACGGAATTATGATGAAAACAAACTTTGCATACAATCAAACGAGAGTAATACTTTGATCAAACATCTTTTCACAATGAATCGGAAGATTGAATTTATTTCAATAACGATTACAATGATTGATGAATGAATGCAAAATCCCCCTCAGCCAGAGCTCAGTTGTTTGTTCGTGCAAAGAAGACGATGATGCAAAAGAGCTAATAGAACAGTACAAAGTACTGAACTATTTATAGGCACTTGCAAACCACTGAGCATCTTAGCTGACGTCACCATGAAAGTGACATCTAACCTCCTAACAAACTCTAACCTCTGATCTATACAAACACTGTTATGTTAACTACTGCTATTACATTACAAAACAGACTATTGATCAGCTGCTGCAACCTTCCACTGCTGTGAACCCAGCAGTACTTGTCCGGATCAGCAGTGCTTGACTCAAGGCAGTAGATTGAATCAGCAGGGCTTTAGTCTTTCATCAGATCTTTACTTGAGCAGCAGTTGTAGGTCAGCAGTTTGCACGATCAGCAGATAGGAGGTCAGCAGATGTTGAAATCACTTTCAAGGGGAGAGACTTGTATGTAAACATCTGCTTATTCTGGATCCACTGCTCTGATCCAGTTTTGGCTTTAATTATCTGTTCCTCTGATAGGGTTCAATCCCAACAATCTCCCCCTGGAACAGATAATGCCAAAACTCTTCATTATTGTGGAATTCTTTATTGCCTCATCAACAGTTCCCTTATCTGACCTTTAAATTGTAGTTCAAAGTCTAGGGCATCTGTGGCTTCATCATCCCTGCTAAGTGGAAGATCAAGGAGATCCTGCAAATCTTCAAGACTCAGGCCAAGAGCTTGTTCCCTTGATATTTTCTCCACTTCTCCACCAGACCTGAGCAAAGTCAATACGCAGGTCTGTTTGTCAGTTTCCCACTTTTGTATTTTTGAGCCTGGTGGGTTTCTTGGGAGATGTTTATTTGCAGAGGTATTTGGTGAGGCTGGCCTATTCATAACTGGCTGAGCAGCACTTGCAGTTTGATCCAAACAAGAGTTTCTATGATCATTTTCTTTATGCCTTCTTTTACAAGGTCATCTCCTTTTATCATCTCTTGGATGGTTTCACCTCCCAACTGTTTGAGTGTCGTTCTTTTATAGATGGCAGCACCAGTTGGAGCAGTGGCTCTCCTGATTTGCAGCTTTGATGGTCTTTTTGAAACCTCTGCTTCAGGATAGTCAGGCTTTTGAGGAACTCTTGGATCTTTCTTTCTTAATTCCTCCAACCTTTTGTAGGTGATCCTGACCACATCTTCTTTCCATCTAGCAACTTGTCTTTTGTTTCCATATTCAGCAGCAACCAGTTCTTCTTTCATTCTTTTCAGTTCTACCTGTTTGTCAGGTACATTCTTTCTAAACTTTGCCCAATCAGGAGGAGTGTGAGTGACTTTCCTTTTTATCATGTCTTGAATTCTAGCTGCTTCATTTTCAAGCTCAGGAACAGTCCACTCTTTGTACATGTATCTCTTTCCTTTGTACTTTTTGTGAGCCATGATGCTTTCAATGTAGTCTTTCTTCAAAGTTTCAGCTGCTCTTTCTGAAATTTGTTGACCGACATTTTTTGCAAATTGTTCTAGGGATCTGACCTGTGTGAGCAGATATTGATAGTTTCTTGAAATTTCTTTGTCAGATTTCCCTTTTGTATTTCTTTTTGAGATATCCTCTGCTTGCTTGGCCTTGATTTTTAAATATTCATCAACATTTTTAGGCCAGGTATATCCTTTTATTGATGGCAAACTCCTTTTGGCAGGGTTATCCTCATAGTAAAAAGATTTTATTTCTTCTCTAACAGCTGCTAGTTCAAGAGGAAATTGAACACCTGCAGGAGGTAAGGGCTTGTGCATTCGAACTGAAGAGAGAGGAACTGGTTTTGGTATTGTGATAAGAGCCAAAGATTTTGAAGATGTTTGTGGTGGTGAAGTGTCATCATCTTTGAGAATTAGCCTTCTCCTCTTTATTTGAGGAGGGGTTGATGATGTTTTGGATGGAACAGTGGTGGTGGATGTAGTGGCAGTGGTTTGTGAATGACTAACAGTTGTTGAAACAACTGGTGTTCCAACCACTGTTGTCTTTACAGCAGATGTTGTAACAACTGCTATCTTCTGCCTTTTGGCAGGAGGTGATTTTGTTTTTGGTGGTGATGGTGCTAAAGCAGTGGATGTGGTGTGTGTTGAAGTGGGAGCAGATGTTGAAACAACTGAAGTACCAACAGTAGTGGGTACAACAGGAGTTACAACAGCTGTTTTAGGTGGTGGTTTTGGAACAAACTTTGAACGTCTGGTTGGAATGGATTTGGGTAACCTTACTCTTCTTGTAGGCTTCTTCTTTTCATCAACAAGATTTTCATCATCTTTTGACCCTGAAGTACCCTGATCCGGATAATCCACCCTGGCTTTCCTTTTGGCCTCTCTATCCCTTTTTACAGTTGCAACTGCTTCTGCAAGTGCATTTGTGGTCACATCAATTTTCTTGCTTCCATCTGGCAAAGGAATCTGTTTGGTCATGTTTGCATTTTCAGGTTCAATGTAGAGACCATCTTCTATTCCCTTCTTTTTCCACTCCTTAATTTTCTCCCCCTTTTTGGCATTATCTTCTGGGAGTGTATCAATGAAAAGTACTGTTGGAGGAGCAGTGCCAGTGGTGTGCAGGATCTGAGTTTTGAGAGCCTTTAGATCAGCCTGAGTGTTCTTGAACCTTGACTCCATTACATTTCTCAGTTGTTGAACATGTTTTTCATGTTGCTGATCTGCTAGTTGTGCTTGTTGATGGAGAAAAGGTTGGAATAGATTCCAGAGCTCATTTGTAGCAGATGCCTGTTGTGGAGCAGGTGCTTGAGGTGGAACAGCAGTGGATTGCATCTTTTGAGTTTTCAACACCTGCTGTAGCATGTTTTTAAGATCTGCAACAGATGTATCCAACTTTTCAATTCGTTCCGTCAAATCCTGATATTTCAAATCATCACCCAATTTAATGGGATCATCTGATTTCCCACTAACAGTAGTTTTATCAGTGGTTGAGGTAGGGAGTGTACTCCAAACACTAACCACTGATGCCCCTTTTTCTTGGTACTGGGGTCTTATTCCTTCAACACTTGACAACCTTTTGATGTTGCCAGTAGGATAAATAAATCCACTGGTGGTTGGCAGAGGTGCTATGTAAGGAATTGCCTCCAAGGAAGTCTTATTAATGTAACCACTGTCCAACTGTAAACCAATGGGTTCAATAGTTGTAGTGGCTGCTTCACTTGGACTACCACCAAGAGTTACTTGTAACTCAAGGGGTCTAACCTCCTCAGGTTGTGTTGGTGGGTTAGCAAAGAGTGATACATCAGACCCAGCCAGTTGTTGAGGTATATTCTCATTGATTGGTGATTGAGAAGGACTGGTTAGTGCCTGGTTCAAATCAATTGCATCTAACAGCAGTTTAGTTGGTGGGGGAATTGTGGATGTGATGTTTGGTGAAGAAAGAGGATTTGCTCCGGGAATTGAGCTGTGGATGATGGAAACGAGTGTTTCCAGAGCATCATGATGTGGTGTCCCAATGTGTACAACCTGATCTTTTTGTGAAGAAGCAGGAGGAGTTTCGGTTATGTGTTGAGATATTTGTACCAACTGCTGTGAGGAAGTAGCAGCAGTGGTTTCTTGTGACATTTGTGTTGTCACAGGCAGTAGCTCTGGTATCTCATCCTCCAGAGTTGCCTTTTTGATGGGTTTTGGGGGTTTTTGAGTTTTCTTTTTGGCTTTTTGGTGATTGTAGGTGTGGGTTTCAAAGCAGTTGTGCTGCTACTTTGATCACCTTGAGCAGTGGGCTCAGCATCAGATACCTGAGGAGCAGTGGTAGCTGCTAAATTCTGCTCAGGCACGTCTGCTTGTGTTTTGCAAGGTGCTAACATTCTTGAAAAAGTTTCAGTTGTTAAACTGTTTATTTGAGTAGAATCACCTTGATTTATTACAGCTAAATCATCCTTACTGAATTTCTTTTCAAAATAGTAGCTTAAAAACCTTGGAAACAGTAAGAATGATTTTGTTTCAACATTATTAACCAATTCTTTAAAAATTTCCCTGGAATAGTTAAAATTTTCTTCTTGAAGAATTGCATATCCCAGATTTTGAATCTTTAAAGGAATTTCATTGAAAGAAGTGGTTTTATTTGAAACACATAGTAGGAGGGTATGAAATAAAAATCTGGTTGCAGAAGGAAAATAACCTTTTTGTAAGGTAAGTTTCTTCATCATTGTGGCTTCATACCCTCTTTCAATGAAGTCAGTTTGTAACTCGTTTTTAGTGAAAGAAATTTTACCTTCCTGATCACCGAGTTGAAAGACTTCTGAAATGGATTGTGGCATGATTTGGACAGCTTTACCCTTTATAGAAGAGTGTATGGTGGTTGCAGTGTCTCCTTGTTTTTCAAGGGTTGCATTCTTCCAGAACTCTCTTTGGGTAGCCAAATAGATTGGTGCATCGGCGGTGAACAAAGTTTTGTACTTTGATTTTGCCATGGTGTCAATGATGGAATCGAAAACATTTGTGGTTCCTGGTTTTGTGAGAAGACCCAGGAGATTGTGAGATGGTTTATGTGGGAGTTCAGTGGAGATTGCCTTTTGAGAGGCTGTTTTCGATGATGATTTGGATGTGGGTTTTGCAGATGGCTTCGATTTTGTCATTTGTAAATAGAATGATCGAAGAAATTTGTGAAGGATGAGATGAAAAACTGCTTTGAGAAGAGAATTTTTAAGAATTCAATTCGACAGTAAAACCCTGTTTTGGTGGTGAGTGGGGGATTTTATAGGGAAGAAAGTGAAAGCTGAGGTGGCAGCCGTTACAAAAAGTCTGACCACTATGTACTGCCCACGTGACAACCCCTGGTGAAAGTGAAGGACATTACTTTGATGAAAGTGACTGATGAAGGCAGTGGTAAGAAAGCAATGGATGATTTTCACTATCAGTGGATAAGACACTGCTTTTGAACAACAGAGTTTATCAAAGGAATGAGAGAACAGGGGTTGACTTTCAGCAGTGGACAGACTTTTGAAGTTGAGCAGACTTTTGAACAAACAGTGGTTAATGGCAGACTTTTAAGGATTTTAATGAAAAATTTCATTTTTAGCTATTTTTAAGGATGGATTTTTGATTTTCTGAAAACATTTTAGTGCTTTTATACATAGAAAAACAAGATGTTGCTTGTTATTCCATGTTTAGCATCCCAATTCTAGAGACCAAGCTTTCAAAGGTGGCTGTATCAAGTGCTTTTGTGAGCACATCTGCCAACTGGTCTTTAGTTGGGACATGATGCAGAGAAATCAAACCTTTTTCATAGTAATCCCTCACAAAGTGATGTCTGATGTCGATGTGTTTGGTGGTTGAATGGGAAACTGGATTTTTGATGATATTTTCTGCTGCCTGGCTATCCAACGTGAGTGGTGTCTTTAAGGCAGTGATACCAAAATCCAGTAACTGATTTTGAAGCCACAGGAGTTGGGCTGTACAGCTTGCAGCAGCAATGTATTCAGCCTCAGCAGTGGATGTTGAAACTGCTGCTTGCTTTTTGCTTTGCCAAGAGACTAAGCAATCACCTAGAAACTGGCACCCTCCTGATTGTGGACTTCCTTGTGGTGTGACATCCAGCAAAGTCACTGTCTGAAAAACCTGAAAGCTTGATGTTCCCATTAGCTGGATACCAGATACCAAGTGTGGGAGCACCTTTTATGTATCTGAAGATCCTTTTTACAGCAATGAGATTTGATTTTTTGGGAGCTGATTGACTTCTTGCACAGACACATGTTGCAAACATGATGTCTGGTCTAGATGCAGTTAGGTACAATAAAGACCCAATCATGCTTCTATAAAGTGTTTGGTCAATCAGCTCATCCTTTTCATCAGACATGACCAGCTTATTTGTTGCCATGGGTGTGCTGCATGGTTTACAATCATTCATATCAAATTTGGTCAAAAGTTCTTTAGCATATTTGCTTTGATGAATGAAAGTTCCATTTTGCATTTGCTGTACTTGGAGACCAAGAAAGCATTGCAGCTCACCCATTGCACTCATTTCAAACTCAGCTGTCATGAGTTCTCTAAACTCTTCACACATTTTGTTACATGTGCTTCCAAAAATAATGTCATCCACATAAATTTGGACAATCATTAAATCCTTCCCTCTCCATTTAAGAAACAGTGTTTTTTCAATGGTACCTCTTTTGAAACCATTTGAGAGTAGAAAGTTGGAAAGAGTTTCATACCAGGCCCTTGGTGCTTGTTTTAGGCCATACAGAGCTTTGTTCAGCCTGTAGACATGATCTGGATAAAATGGATCCTCAAAACCTGGAGGTTGACATACATACACCTCTTCTTGAATTGTACCATAGAGGAAAGCACTTTTGATATCCATTTGAAACACCTTCATGTTGTGGTTGACAGCAAAGGCCAGGAACAGTCTAATGGCTTCCAATTTTGCAACAGGGGCGAATGTTTCATCATAATCAATCCCTTCTTCCTGTCTGTAACCTTGAACCACAAGCCTGGCTTTATTCTTGACAACAATGCCCCTTTCATCAGTTTTGTTCTTGAAGACCCACTTTGTGCCAATGGGACTGACCTCTTCTGGCAGTGGTACAAGCTCCCATACTTGTTGTCTTTTGAACTGTTGGAGCTCCTCTTGCATGGCTTCTACCCAGCTGTTGTCTTTCAGTGCCTCTTGGTACTTGACTGGCTGATGGAGTGATAGAAAACCAGCAAAAAGACAAATGTTTTGGGTTTGGCTTCTTGTGAGCACCCCTTCATTGATGTTGCCAATGATTTGATCAGGTGGATGAGATCTCAAGAAGATTAAATCTCCTTGGTATGGTATGATGGCATTTGTTGGTGAAGGCTGCAAATGTGTATCATCTGAGCTAACCACTGCTGGTGACTTTGATGACCCAGCAGTGGCTTCAAAAGGTGGTGGAATAGGAGGTAATGAAGTGGACAACTGCTGACTTTTATCCACTGTTTGAGGACTTTTGTCAGCAGTGTTTGAAGATGTGGAAGCAGTGGTGGATGGGCTACTTTGGTCAACAACTGTTGAGGTAGCAGTGGTTGAGCTTTAACAACTGTTTTGAACAGCTGGTGCCTTTCCCTTTGTGGCAGACCTTTGAGGGATGATGATTTCATACCCATAGTCTGGTGTTGTATCCTCTGATGTACCTGCACTGTTAGTCTTGACAGCAGTATTTTCAAAAGTAAAATTTTCAAGATCAAACAGATCTGCAGGGTTTGCTGGGATTTTCATTGATAAAAGTTCATTGAACTTAACATTCAAAGTCTCCTCCACTGCCTTGGTCCATGTATTGAACACTTTGTAGGCCTTGGCAGTGGTTGAGTATCCCAGATGATAACCACAATCAATTTTGGCTGCAAATTTTGAAATGGAATCTTTTAAGTTCAAAATAAAACATGGGTAGCCAAACACCTTGAAATATGAGATCAGTGGTTTGATTTTATACAGAATTTCATAAGCAGTCTTTTTGTGCCTGGGGTTTATTAGAACTCTGTTCTGGACATAGCAAGCAGTGTTTACTGCCTCTGCCCAGAAAGTTAATGGCAAACCTGAATCTGCAAGCATAGTTCTGGCAGCCTAAATCAAAGTTCTGTTCTTTCTTTCAACTACCCCATTTTGCTATGGTGTTCTAGGGATGCTGTACTGCCATACAATCCCTTTCTTCACACAGAAGGCATCCAACTCCTTATTTTTAAATTCTGTGCCATTGTCACTCCTGAAGCTTTTCACTGGAAGGTCAAATTGCTTTTCAACCTGTGTCACAAAGTCTTGCAAAATGCCTGCAGTCTCATCTTTTGAGTGTAAAAAGAAAGTCCATGTAAACCTAGAAAAGTCATCAACAATAACCAAACAATATCTTTTCTTCTTGAGGCTCATGACTTGAACTGGGCCAAACAAATCCATGTGTAGCATTTGCAAACACTGGGTTGTTTTGGACTCTTCAATGGACTTGTAAGAACTTTTATGCTGTTTTCCTTTTAAACAGGAAATGCAATGTTCAGGACATGAAAACAATTTTTGTGGTAGGCCTCTCACCAAACCATTTTTTGAAATTTCAGTGATTGTCTTAAGATTTGTGTGCCCCAGCCTTCTGTGCCAAAGTTCTGTCTCTTTGTTAGAGGCAGCTGAGAACAGACAGGCATCAGCTCTGGGACACTCTTTTGACATATCAACAACATAAACATTGCCACTTCTTTGAGCAACAAGTTTAGTTTGACCAGTTTTGATTATTGCTTCAATCTTTTTGACCATTTCTGGTCCAACAATCCTACAACAATTTTTGTGAAGAATGACCCAAACCCTTTGTCACTCATTTGTGATACACTCAGAAGGTTGAATTTTAGATTGTCTATCAGATTGACATTTTCAAATTTTATATTTCCAGATTGCACTGTACCAGACCCCGGAATTTTTCCTTTACTATTATTCCCAAAGGATATATCACCCCCTCCATGGATTTTAAAGTCTTTGAGGAGGGCTTTACATCCTGTCATGTGCCTGGAGCCTCCACTATCTACATACCAAAGACTATCAAAGCATGCAGAAGCTCCCTGCACATGAAGTAAAAGGATTAGTTCATTAGGGTCTCCAAAGCCAGCAGGGCTTTGGATGGGGTCTCAACAATGTCTGGGATGGATGCAGAATGATGGACAGTGGTTAGGTCAGGGGTTTGGACTGTTTTAGGACAGTGTTTCTCTAACCACTGTTGTGGGTCCTGACCAATCACCTGCTGGTAACCAAAAGGATGCCTGTTCACTCTGGGTTTAGAGGGCCTTTTGTAGGCCTCATAAACGTGTGGAATCCTTTGTTAAGACTGTTTTTCCTTGCCTTTTCTGAATTGATTAGCAGGAGGTGCATCAGTAACCTGAACATCTCTTTTGACAGATGTTTGGTTCAGCTGTTTTGTGACAGTTGTTTGAACTGGCACAAACAGTGGTTGTTTCTTGGTGAATTTGACAAATGATGATGATGATGATGGACTCAAGGATGTTTTAGCCATGTACTCATTCTTTTTCACATCAAAGTTTTTGAGATACACACATGCTTGAGTTTTGTGGTTTGTTTTACCACACACAATGCAACTTTCTGCTGAAACAATGACACTTGTTCTGTTTAAATCATAAGCTTTTAAGTGGAAACAGTCTTTTGTTAGATGATTCCTTTTCTCACAGAATTCACAAAACAAGTTATCAATTTTTTCTTTCTTCTTTCTCTTTTCAGACTCCTTTGCAGCAGAGGTTTTAACCACTGCTGGGATGTCCTTGAGAGGTATGACTTTAGCTTTTGGAGCTTTAACACCATCAGTTGATGTAAAGTCCATTGGCTTGAATTTTTCAAGAATATCACACTCATCAGACCATTTTGGTTTAAACTGATAATCTTCAAGCTCCTCAAAAGTAGAGGATCCCATTGGTCTGTCAAGTGTGATTTTGTTACCAAGTTTGTCAGTGATTTTCACTTCTTGGCCATTCTTGTTTGTGGGGATGAAACCAGTGGTTACATCAGTGGTTTGAACAGATTTTCCAAAAGCAGTGTTTTCATCATCATGTTTTCTATAACCAACCCCAAATTTCACATTGCTTTTTATCTGTTTTTCAAGCATAACCTCATACCCTTTGCATGATTCCACCCATCTCTCACATGTGATCTGGGTGGACTCTAACTCCTTTTTGCAAACTTGGTATTTTTCTACCATAGTTTGGAGTTGGGTTTTGGTTATGCTCTGCTCTTCTTTCATGCTGCTAATCTCCTTTTCTTTTTCAGCCAATTTGTTTTTAAGTTCTTATAAAGATCTTTCAAATTTGACTTCATCAGTTAAGATTTTATCCCGAAGGTTTTCGTTCACCTCTTTGATGTTAGCAAAAGCAATAATGCAATTGTTAGAACACAGTTTTTCAAGAACTTGAGGTGATACCTTGGCAGCAGCCATCATTGCACAATCACATTTAGGATTTTCTTCATCTTCAGCTCTTTCTTCTTTCTCACCTGCTTTTTCTTCTTTCTTTTCTTCCTTGTTCTCTTCGGATGATGGGTCTGTCAGTGGTTCAATCAGGGTACCTGAACTTTCTCCCAACAGTAGTTCACCAGCCACAACAGTAACCACTGCTTCAGTCACCTCATCCACTGTTTCAATGCTCAGCTGTTCCTCCTCAGTTTCAACCCCCTCCTGTATTGACTCTAATGCCATTAAACAAAATTCATTATGAGAAGAATCATTAGAAGCATAAAGTGCAAAATTTTCATCACTAAGGTCTTCAGGCATACTGCTCCAGTCAACAAACCCTTGAGTGAAAAAACTTTGTTGATGTGGTTGTACTGCTGCTGGAGCAGTGGTTTGAGGTGCAAGCTGCACTTGTGCCTGGGGAACAGGGGTTTGAACATATTGGATCTGTGGAACAGTAGTTTGGACATAGTGCACTGGCACAGGGGCAGCAGCATAGTGAGCAGTGTTCACTTGAGCTGCTGGGGCATATTAGGCATAGTGCACAGTGCCTTGATTTTGAGGTCTAGGATTTGAGCTAGGATGAGTGATTATGGGACCAGTAGTTTGACTCTTACATTCCCTAGCGAAGTGTCCCAACCTATTACACCTGTAGCACTTGATTTTCGATTTATCCAACCCAACCCTTAGATTCCCATGCAAACCTGGGAATTTTCGCCCTGTTCTTTTATAGAATTTGCTAGTTCTAACACTTAGCAAAGCCAATTGGTGCAGAATATCCATTTCTTCTAAGTCAGTGGGATCAAAATGTTGCAAATCATTTAGTTCAAAGCTTAAATTGTCTGACATCTGGTTTTCGTTTGCAGTGAATGCATAACTAGCAGAGTGAGGATCAGGGTTGTTAAAATTTGCACCAGCAGTTATGTCAATGAAGTGATCATAACCTTGATCCTTACCACTGCTCCCAGATTCTTCTTGACCCAGAAGAGCAGTGTTACCGAAAGTGTAATCATCAGTAACTTTTCCTGACTCTTGCAACCTCCTTTTCTGGTTCAACTCCCTTTCGTAGGTCAGGAGTCGACCATGGAGTTGGGTCAAGGTCAGATCCTTGAACTCAGGTGAGTTTCTGGTGACAAAAGCTATGGTGTCCCATTTTTCTGGCAGTGACCTGAGGAACCTGCTATTTTGAGTTGAGTTTGTAAAAGTGGTGTTAACAAGTCTCAGTTCACTGATGAGACAAGTGAAACGCTCAAATTGTTGCGTTAGTGATTCACCTTTAACGTAACAAAATGTTTCGTACTGTTGGTTCAGGATTTCCCTATTGTTTTCTATGACTTCTTCGGTCCCCCCAAACTGTTCCTTAAGTGCGTCCCATAACTCTTTGGCACTGTTACAGTGTAACAGTCCAGCATATATTTCATTGGGCAGCGCTGATGCTATGATGCTAAACGCTTTAGCATCTAGTTCGAACTTTTGATAATCGGTTTCGGTATAATTTTCAACTGGTTTTGGAACGAACTTTTTAGCATCTTCAGCGCTTGGCACTGTGGGAACATGGGGACCATAGATGACAGACCTCCAACAACCTGTGCTTTGTTGAGCGAGGATGTGACCCATCCTCCTCTGCCAGATGTTATACTCATTTCTTTTTAGCATAGGTGGTTTAAAAAGCGAGCCGATGTTGTTTTTATCATCCTGAGATTGTGACATCATTCTTGTTGTTTTACAGACACTGAGAAATCAACTTTAATGGTGATTAATCATTGCTCTGTTTTTCAACAAACGAACAAACGATCAGTATCAACTGTTATGAGCTGAACTATTTACGTCAAAATGATTGTTAAATCAAATTTGATTGTCCAAGCTCTGATACCAATTGTTGGATCTGAGTTTGATTCTGATTGTATTTTGTGTTTGTAATTAAAATGGAAATGGATGAGTGTGCAGCGGAATTATGATGAAAACAAACTTTGCATACAATCAAACGAGAGTAATACTTTGATCAAACATCTTTTCACAATGAATCGGAAGATTGAATTTATTTCAATAACGATTACAATGATTGATGAATGAATGCAAACTCCCCCTCAGCCAGAGCTCAGTTGTTTGTTCGTGCAAAGAAGACGATGATGCAAAAGAGCTAATAGAACAGTACAAAGTACTGAACTATTTATAGGCACTTGCAAACCACTGAGCATCTTAGCTGACGTCACCATGAAAGTGACATCTAACCTCCTAACAAACTCTAACCTCTGATCTATACAAACACTGTTATGTTAACTACTGCTATTACATTACATTACAAAACAGACTATTGATCAGCTACTGCAACCTTCCACTGCTGTGAACCCAGCAGTACTTGTCCGGATCAGCAGTGCTTGACTCAAGGCAGTAGATTGAATCAGCAGGGCTTTAGTCTTTCATCAGATCTTTACTTGAGCAGCAGTTGTAGGTCAGCAGTTTGCACGATCAGCAGATAGGAGGTCAGCAGATGTTGAAATCACTTTCAAGGGGAGAGACTTGTATGTAAACATCTGCTTATTCTGGATCCACTGCTCTGATCCAGTTTTGGCTTTAATTATCTGTTCCTCTGATAGGGTTCAATCCCAACACATCTTCAGAAAATCTAAGGCTCACAATTGTAGCATCATTGGCATGCGTCGCATCATTCATAACACGATCAACGGCTGTCTTATCTGAGTTTGCCATACTCGATATTGATTCCTAACACCAATAAAACAATTTCTTAGTTGCAATCCAACGACTGTTATTCTTCATCCTGATGGCCTTAACATATACTAACCATGGTATCTATAGACCATACAGGCTAATATAGTACTAACATTCTTAATGAATGTTATTTAATATATATTCATTATGTTTACCCTAGGTCACGAAAGACCATCAATGGCATTTAAGGTTTGGACCTAATCCATCATCTTTTTGACAGGGGATCAAAATGTCACATCTGTCTTTATTATATTGATGAATTTTGGATAGCTTGAAAGCTTGTCAAAAGGGTATCAGAAAAGAGTGATTCCTAATAGATATAAAATATCAATCTAAGATTTGTTGGAGCATTTTCTATAGTATCATCGGCCAATTTCTACCTCGCATTAAATGACCGGAGTCCTAATCAGGCGGAGACAACAGTTCTTGATATTTATCATTCATTATAGAATCATATGTGCCAGCATCAAATAAATTTCTGCATAAACTGCTTGATAAGGAAAGGTACCTGCTATATAATTATCATTCTGCACCATTTCCTGGGCGTTCATCCTGAAGACTCATGCGTTTGTTTTCTTGGCCTCTTCGGGCTTCTTCTGATTCCTAGGGCAGTTGGTCTTGATATGCCCCTTCTCGTTGCAACCATAACAGGTTGCGTCTTTCAACTTCTTGCAATCCAAGGTTTTATGTTCCTTAGACTTGCAAATCCCACAAGGTAGAGGCTGAGATTCAAATCTGCATTTCCCGAGGTGGTATTTCCTACAGGTTTCGCACTTGGTCTTCTCACCCGACTGCTGGCTGTCTTTCTTAAACCCGGAACTCTTCTTATCCTCAGAGTTCCCCTTTGTCTTCCTATCGGAGCGATGAGGATTCTCATCCTCCCTCTTTCGCTTTCCATCTTCAGAAGCTTTGGCAGCCTTGTTTCTGACTACATCGAGTGTAAGAGATAACGACAGGTCTGTCGCTGACCTGAATGTAGTAGGTCTCGATGCTTTCACACTTGCCTTTATTTCTGGGGCTAGACCCCCAATAAAGCGAGCTATACGCTTTGGTTCCGGCGTGATTAAGTAAGGAACTAATCGAGTCATAGTATTGAAACTTGTAAGGTATGCTTGACAATCTAAGTTCTCCATGATTAACGTCAAGAATTCAGTCTCAATTTTCTCAACTTCATGTTGAGGACAGTAATTTTCTTTGATAAGAGCAACGAACTGATCCCAAGTCATGTTGTACAAAGGGATCTTCCCCGTAGCTTGGATCAGTGATCTCCACCATGCTAGAGCTTCTCCTTTAAATGATTGTAAAATAAACTTCACGATGTCTTGCTCTGCACATCCACTGATGTCAACAACAGTGTCCATCTCATCGAGCCACGTCATGCAGTCGATGGCTCCTTTTTCTCCTTTGAAGTCTCTGGGCTTGCAGGAGACAAAATATATATATGAGCAAGTCTTAACTGGTGCCCCTTGATGAAGCACCACCTGTCTAGACGGAACACTCCTTTGATTTGACGAGTTACGAACATCGTCTTCCTTTGACTCATGTGATTTAGAAGGGGGCTTACTACGAGCCACATATAGAGTCTTAGAGTGTGTACCACTTGATTCATCATACTGTCTGTCGAGAGCTCGTGTAACGGCATCATCTATTAATGCCTGCAGTTCCGCACCAGTTATATTAACTCTGGTAGCATCATTATTCTCCCTCGGGTGGCTGTTGACCTCATCCGATCCAGCCATGTAGTTTGATGGCTACATAAATATTGACGATGATAATTCAGAGGTTATTATGGATTCATCATTTTTTGATGATTCATCAACCATGGTAATATAAACCATATTGGTTAATTTGTTAGTTATATTTAATTAGTATTTTCATTATAATTTATCCTAGTTATAAAACATTAAGGATATTAAAGTGGCGCAAAAGGCCTAGCCACAAGGACAGTTTTAAATTTATAAGCCATGATTTCAGAGAATCGAGGCATTAAGGTTTGAACATATTTCATTACCCCCCCCCCTTTTTTTTGACAGAGTGTCAAAGACTTCAATTGTCTTTTGTCCCTTAGCACAATAAGTATGGCCCGTAGACATTTCATCACTTATGGATGTTTATAATATGATCATCTTCATTTGATGATATTAGTCAAGATCGCATTGATCATACAACTATTATGCTTGGACGTAGTCCAACATCTTTAGACGGGGGTTAAAGACCACCACTGACGTTGTCTTATCAGACAACAAGTTTGGCCCGTAGGCACTTCATCACTAATGGATGTTTATAATATGATCATCTTCATTTGATGATTTAAGCCATGATTTCTAAATCACTAGGCTAGATAAGGGTTTGGAATTTCCCATTATAAAGATGACAAGTGTGATTTTATCGCATCACTGTTGTCAGGAGTGTTAACATGTTTTCGGATGTTAACTAGAATCTGAATCTCTTTTAAACATGTTTTACCAACATAGCTAGGTCTTTAATGACATTCAAGCTAGGTTTTACCCTTTAAGATTCTTTCAATATATATACTGGTAGATCAATTATGAAAAGGAATAATAATTTGATTTATTTCATATATTATTTTCATAAAAATGAAAAAATTGGAATTCAGATAAAATATTCAAATGATTTTAAAAGGAGTATATAATTGCCCTAAGTGGGACTTGAAAGGAATGATGTTGTCCATGAAGGGACTGAAGATAAGCATGTCCTTATAAGGACTACTAAGGAAACGAATTTCAGCAAAAAGGAGTTTTCTTCTTCACTTTATTTCTGAATGTTTTCTCCTTGGATGTACGTTCCATCCAATTCGCGGTATGAAGCTCGGCAATTCAAGGCTCCGGATGTGGAGAATTTCCATTTCGGCTTCCTTGATCGGAGACATGTTCAAAATATATAAATTCGGAAGCAATAGTTTTCAGATTAGGGTTGAGAGTATTCCTATGTTAAGTCTAGACTCAGAAGGTCAAGGAATGTGCTACTGTGTCATTGAGATTAAACACAAAAAGCTAGTGTTTAATTCACTCAATGTTGGCTCTGATACCAACCCGTCACACCCCGATATTTCTACGTATTACCGGTGGGCCCGGTGGGGAGTATCGTGACGTAGTTGATATCATCATAGTCAAACAACACAATATATAAATGCACAGCGGAAGCAAAAGATAATTATATTACATTCCGAATATAAAGTAATGTCAAAGTATTACAACGGAAAGTAAAGGATCCACAGGCGGATCAAATAAAAGGAAAAACTGTTCAACAGACTTTAGACGCCTAGAACTTGCAAGATTCCTTATTAACGCCCTGAGCTTCCAGCCAATTACGTTCAGTACCTGTCACTTAACCTTTTTGGAAAATACGTCAGTTTACACTGGTAAATACAATTAACCGACTCATTTTAAAAAGAGTTTGAAAATTGGTTTGAATGCACCAGGCACAAAAATATCTTTTATAACTTGGGACAATTTTATTAATAAAAATCTTGTATACAGATTTACATGTTCGTTGTACGTTCAGGGCCCGATGTAGAAACCGAGTCAAGATTAACAGACACGCCACAAGTATAGGCCCACAAGAGAGTGAGATACCGTTTCCCTTATGCACTGTCAGGCGTATGCCTACACCTCGTGCATAAGACGTGGCCATTTTATAATACAATGATGTCAAGGATATCCGGGACATGGTCATTAACCCCTAAAGGCTTTTATTTCAAACAATACAGATTAAAGCGGGTTACCTCAATAATTTAATCACAATTCGACTAAACATTCAATACCCAACCAAGCGGTATTATTATAATACCGTATCCCAAGCCCGTATAGGGAAAATAAGTTAAAAGTATTTACCTGAGCTAGCAAATGAAATTTATACTCAGCCGTATATTCTGATCAGCAAGCACAAGTACTTCTACTGGGGCTCTCAATCTGGAACGAAGGTTTTTATTAACCTATTAGATTCCTAACGGGTCTTATTTAAGTCGTAACTTAGACCGGTTAGTTTTAAGGAAAAGTTTACGGTTCAAAACGCAGGATTAAGCGAAGACCGGAATAGAATGTGATTTAGACCTGACAATTTTGAAGAATTGTGTAATATGGGTAATCTAAACACCTTCTGGATTTTGAGATAAAAATGATAAGGTTTGACCCGTTTCGGCTAATTTATGCAAACTAGTTACATAAACCGAACCGAACGCGCAAGAGGCGTAACGGGTAACCATATGGGTCCTATACAGGTTTCCTAAGTTAATATGCTTTAAACATGTTGTGATATCAGTAGGATACCTTCCATTATGCCCAAAACGAGTTTAATCTCAATATAAGCCCCGTAGGGGTATTTTGGCCATTTAAAAGATTATAAAAGAGATAAATTTTAATTCTGAGACTCGGGTCGGAAATAATCAGTAGAACAACTTAATTTTAATAGGTTATCTCAGTTGGTGATAAGTCTTATGTGACAAAATGGTTTTATACCCAAACTATGAGTTTAATACGCGTAAAAAGCTAGTTTAAGCGATTTACGGGTTCTACAGGAAATTGGAGTTTTCTGATCAGGTTATAGAGTTCAAAATACTTTATTTATTATATAAAATTAGTAGTAATTGGATTGGTGTCAAAATATTATGTAAAACTCATTTTATGAATAAAAAGGGTATAATCGGTATTTACCGAATCAAGGCCATAACCTTAGGTTATGAGCAGGTTAAAAATAATTAAAAAATCTTCAAAAATCCCAAAATATTATATTACATTAGTGGGTAGAAGGTTTGGTGTCAAAAATTGGGTTTAGATAGGCTTTACGCTAATTATGTGTTTTAATTAACAAAAAGTTTTCAAATTACGCTATTGAGCATATCTCCTAAACTAGACCTCCAACTGATGTGAAATTTTAGGGACATGTATATAAATCAGTAATAAGGATTACTGTCCTTTCACATTTCCAAAATTCTCGTTTTATGGTCAAAAGGGCATATTGGTCAACATTAGGAAATTAACGAAAACGTGCATATGGATCGAACAATCAACGAACCAATCACAGAGGGTTATACCAACATGTAATCTGGTCCTAAGGAAGTCCTAAGGCATATCCAAACTCTACTAAAACAGGTCAGAACTGAAGTCAAAGCAAAAGTCAAAGTTTTGCGACTTTCGGTTCCGAACCGGGTCTAAACAAAAAATTGTCGGATCAAACAAGCTTAGACCAGTTATTATACTTATTACCAAGTTATAAGAGTGATAAAATAGGTTACATGCCTTCTACATTGTTAATTATGCGTTAATTCGAAGATTAGCGTTCTGTTGACTTTTTCTAATCAACTTTGACCCGACATTTGATCTAGTTAGAGCGGGAATCAGAGGGTGCCCTTCTAAGGGTTTATTGCCCACATAATTACCAACTTATACTGGACCATAAATGATTAATCGCTAAGTCAAACGTTAATTACGACGGTTTGACTTTTAAGCTAATAACTAAGTAAAACTCAATTAAGGAAGGTCAAGGATACTTACCAAGGTCTAAAGCACGATCAGAGATGCTTAGGGAATGGCCTTGAGCTCCAGAATTGATTAGAAGAGGAGTTGGGAAAGAATGATCAAAGTTTGCAAACATTGAGGCTTTATATAGTGTTCTAGATTACTTATGTTCATGACAAACAAGGCTATACATGATCCCTGATGATTAACAAGTGTCCCTAAGGCCTAAGAATTAGTTTAGGCATCTCTTGGAAGTGTAAAAGGGCAATATAAGTCGTTTATATGGCTGAACAGACAACCTGTCCGAGTTTTTGCATCTGGCATGCTCACGCGGGCCGCGTAGACTCTTAAGGAGTCTTATGCGGGCCGCCTAGCCCCGGCTGACCTGAAAAACAACTTTCAATAATTGCCATTTTGGTCCCTGGTCCTTCCACACTTGATTTTAACATGATTTCTTGCACTTTGAGCCCTCTAACTTGACTTTTAAGGGCCTTAAGACATAATCAAACTTTGTTAAGTCCTTGGTTAACTTTATGTTTACCCGAAAAGTCATAATTTTCAACGTTGACGCTTTAACCCCTAGTGTACAAATTTTATCATAACTTTCTCATACGATAACGAAACCTGGTGAAAATTTTATCGTGCATTCTAGTTAGCATAATTAATCGTTACAAAGCTTCGGGTTTGCTAAAAGGTCACTCAGAGGTATACCTTAAACATGTTGACACATTTAACCCCTGTAGTTTGTAATCTCTCACTTTCTTTCACAATTAGCTTCGTATGATCCATGATTCATTCGTTTAAGGGTATGAGCATCATGTAGGGTTACTGTAAAGTATATTTATCCCTTGTTGACATTTTGAACCCTTATATTCACATACTTTCCATGTTTGTCAACTTTAGTCCCTCTAGAGTATATTTTCACACGTTCAAGCTTATGACACGTGTCAATACATTATAGGACGTGAATTTTCGAGGTGTTACAACATGCGGAACGAGCCATCCTTTTTTTGACAAAAAGCACAGGAGCACCCCCAATGTGAGGTACTTGGATGAATGAAGCCCTTATCGAGGAGTTCTTAAAGTTGTGTAGATAACTCTTGCATCTCATAAGGTGCAAGACGATAAGGAGCTTTGGCAACAGGAGTCGAACCAGGTACGAGGTCAATACAAAAGTCAACAGATCGAGGTGGAGGAAGACCAGGAAAATCTTCAGGAAAGACGTCAGGGAAGTCGTGCACCACTGGAACATCCCTTACGCTCTTTCCCTTGCCTTTTTCTTCCACAACGTGGGCTAAAACGACAAAGTACTGTTTGCATAAATATCTGCTCGCTTGTGTGCAGGACATCAACTTTAGTCCTTTTGAAGGTCGGTCTCCATAGACGTGTAAAACGTCACCAGATGGAAGAGGTAAACGAGCGTACTTCTCGTGGCAAGCGATTTCAGCATGGTTCTTACGAAGCTAGTCCATGCCTACTATGATATCGAAACTACCAAGTTGTATGGGTATAAGGTCGATAATAAAGATGTGCTCGTTAAGAGTAAGAAGATAATCGAGAAGAACATAATCGACTAAGATAGACTTGCCATTGGTAACTTCGACAGAGAACGACTTAGGCAGTTTAGAGCGTGTACGTAGACCTGTAAACGAACCAAACGTTCATGAACTTGTTCGGTGGGAAGTTCGTTTATGTTTGTTTTTTTAATAAATAAACGAACACGAACAAAAAAATTTGTTCGTTTAATTAAATGAACGAACATGAACACGCCTTGTGTTCGTTCGTTTATGTTCGTGAACATTCTTTTATGTTCGTTCATTTATGTTTGTGAACATTCGTTGATTTACGTTCGTTTATGTTTGTTTAAATTTTAATAAATACATAAATAGTTATATTTGTATAAATATTAGGTTTTCTAATTACTTATATAAATACAACTAATTAGTATATCCATGAACCCTTATTTAGATGTGTTTTCGAATGAAATGTAATATATTAGAATTGTTTCTTCAGTCATCTTAATTTATGTTTATTCAAATATGTTCAGTTAATTTTTTTATGTTCGTGAACTGTTCATTTAGGCTTTAAACAAACGAACATAAACGAACATGAACATGCCCGATTTCTTAATGAACTGTAACACCCGTCTAATTTTACTTGATTTTAATAATAGATTATACCATTTCAAATAAAATATTTCTTAAGTAACATAAATTTCATTAAAGAAGTTCATAAGTAGCAACAACCTTAGTCAACTATCGACTAAGTTAAAACGTTTCAAAAGTTGTTTAGAAATTGTTTACAACCCATACACAAAGTCTATTAAAGATTTAAAACATTGCGGAAGCTTCAAAATGTAGTGTTCGGTTCTTCATCATTCGCTTAATCGCCATCCATAAGTTCACCAACGTCACCTAATGTCAAAACCACATCAAGGGTTAATTTTGACAATAATAAAACACGTATAATCGAAATCTAGCATCAAAACAATTGAAAACAATTAAAATTCCGGAACAGGGTCGCTCGCGCCCCGCGAGAGGTGTTACACGGTCCGCGAGAACCCCTCGCGTGTCGCGGGGGGTCATGTTTTCCAGCAGGTTATGTTTATTGAGCTGCATTTTCTGCCAGCTCCGGAAAACTCAGATTTCAACTTCAAATGTGCATATCTTTTGACTCGTAAGTCCGTTTTAGGTGATTCTTTTTCCTATACGTCTGTAAATTCATTACCGACGTGCCTATTATGACTATCATACTGAAAAATTTATTTACGGACCGAAAGACCATATGTCATTATGTAATTATTCGACCCATTCTACCTTACTTATTTTACTACCATTTAACTAATAAACCTATGGCGCCTTATGCCCAACATCCGGGGCTTATTATCACCCGCATTTCTTACCAATTTCATGGTTTAATGCCTTTGTGATTATTATCGCCATTATCGACTAATAGAACGTTTAAAACTACAATTTTCACAACTAATAGATCCGTTGGCTCATCTTGTGGAACCATCCACTTATGATGACTACCAATTGGTTCGTTGACTATACTAAGTCTATTAATTTCACATTCCAACCATAATCAATATAAATTCAACGCAGATTTCGATTCAACAATAAGATTTACAAAACTTATCAACAACTCGCTTAATGTAACCAATCAAGTTACGTACCTTCAAAGTATGCCCTTCAAACGTGGTTCGCCACCCGTTTGTCCGCTTGACGCTCCTGCGCCCGTTCCTATAGAGTTCATTTATGATATGTTTAGAACTCTCTTTAAATCATAATTCGCATAATACACCAAACATCATGATTATGCGTTTAAACTTGGAACTTCAGTTTTAAGCCTTCATAGAGGCATTTCAACAAACACTTCATGGGCAGATTTTTACATGATTAACATCAAATCTCTAGTTTATCATTTAGCCCTAATTTCACATCACTCAACCTTTTTACATGATTGATAACTTCTAATTTTTCTGGAATCACTTCAAAATTGCCAAATTACACTAGATCAACAATCTATTTCCTAGTGTTCATCAAATTACACATAACCCACTAATCACCTACAATGGTGATCATAGTTTCCACTAAAATTTCACATGATTTCAGCTTGTGTTGGTCTAGGGTTTGTCCCTAGACACTATAGTTGTTCCTAAATCATCATAACATACACATGCAACCATAATTTCAGATTTTCCCAATTTCATGAGAATTTCAAGTTAAGAGTTTTCATCAAATTTTACATACCTTATAATCCTCTTGTGATGAGGATCAATAATCTATGCTTTAATTTCGATTTCAACTTGGATTGAGCCTTCAATTTGCAGATTTAGTGAAGTTTTAGGGTTTTGAAGAGTGGGGATCGCCCCTGGCTTTCTCCTGTGCGACCAGACACCTTCAAATGGTGTTTGGTTTTTTATTTTTATTAAAATTAACAATATACTTTCAATTCTCACAACTTTGGCCCTTCCACTTTGTTCAACTTATAGTTTAGTTGTTTTAACCCTATTTATAAGCTATTTCTAGACTTGTAACTAACTAGGTTAAAATTCCTAGTTAGTAAATTCTCATTTATTATTCTTTATAATTCTAATATAAAGTTTTATATTTTTCGGGGTGTTACAAGTCCACCCCCCTTAAAGAGAGTTTCGTCCTCGAAACCGAAGTACGTACCAAATAATGTAGGGTGGAGACGTCGCATCTCCTCTTCGGACTCCCACGTAGTGTCCGAACCATTCCTATGCTCCCATTTGACCTTGACTTGATTAATCACCTTGTTCCTCAAACTCTTCTCATTACGATCTAAAATCGCAATTGGTTTTACTGCATAGTTGAGGCTGTTATCCACCTCGATATCATCGTAGTGGATACGAGCAGTTTCGTCTGCCAAACATTTTCGGAGATGTGACACGTGGAATGTGCTATGAATCCCACTCAACTCCTCGGGTAATTCGAGACGATAAGCTACTTTACCAACCCGTTCAGTGATTCTGAATGGCCCAATAAATCTCGGGCTTAGTTTCCCCCTTTTCTGAATCTAATAATGCCCTTCCATGGGGAAACTTTTAGCATAACCATGTCGCCAACCTGAAATTCAATTGGCCTATTCCTTTTATCCGCATACGCCTTTTTCCTGTCTTGAGCCGCTTTCAAGTGTGCCTGAACCATGTCAATTTTCTCATTCGTAGTTCGGATTATATCGGTAGGTGCTAGCCCTCGTGGACCCACTTCTCCCCAACATACTGGAGTTCGACATTTTCTGCCATATAACAGTTCATACGGGGCCATCTTAATGCTCGCGTGATAGGTATTGTTATATGAGAATTCGACCAAGGGTAGATAGACATCCCAACTACCCCCGAAGTCAATAATGCAAGTCCGCAGCATATCTCCCAATGTTTGTATTGTTCTTTCACTCTGCCCATCCGTTTGTGGATGGTAAGCAGTGCTAATGAACAATTTAGTTCCCATTTGTTCTTGAAATTCACGCCAAAAATTCGAAGTAAACCGAGTATCTCTGTCTGACACAATGGATATCGGTACCCCATGCCGTGCTATGATTTCATTGGTGTACACCTCCGACATCTTTTCGGATGTATAAGTCTCACGAATTGGAATGAAGTGAGCGCTTTTCGTCAATCTATCTACAACTACCCATATAGCATCAAACCCGCGGTTAGTTTTGGGCAATTTGGTCAACAAATCCATGGTGATTTGTTCCCATTTCCAAACTGGAATTTCAAACGGTTGAAGTTTACCGTATGGTTTTTGGTGCTCCGCCTTGACTTGTAAACATGTCAAGCATTTTTCTACGTACTTCACAACATCTCTTTTCATCCCGGGCCACCAATAGTTTTGCTTTAAATCATTGTACATTTTGGTCGCTCCCGGATGAATTGAATATCGGGATTTACGAGCTACATCAAGTAGAAGCGCCTTCACCCCACAAGTATTTGGAACCCATATTCTCCCGAATCGAGTCTTCAACCTGTTATTCCCATCCGTCAAATCTTTCAACTGACCGATTATTCTTTCTTTCTTCCAATTCTCCTCTTTTACTGCTTCTAATTGCGCATCTTGAATACGTTCAAGTATACCCGAGGTCACCACGAGCTGCATCGACCTTACTCGTATTGGAACATAGTCCGCTTTTCTGCTCAGAGCATCCGCTACCACATTTACCTTTCCGGGGTGGTAATGTATTTCACAGTCAAAATCTTTCACCGTTTCTAACCATCGCCTTTGTCGCATATTTAACTCCTTCTGATCGAAGAAGTATTTCAAGCTCTTGTGGTCGGTGAATATGGTGCACTTTACTCCATATAAGTAGTGCCTCCATATTTTTAAGGCAAATACCACTGCAGCCAACTCAAGATTGTGCGTGGGATATTTCTTCTCGTGTATCTTCAATTGCCTCGAGGCATAAGCTATAACTTTGCCCCATTGCATCAAAATGCATCCGAGCCCCGATAGTGAAGCATCCGAATAAACCACCATATCTTCGACTCCGTCCGGCAACGTCAGTACCGGAGCTTGAGTTAACTTTTCTTTTAGCGTTTGAAACGCTTTTTCTTGATCGACACCCCAAATGAACTTTTCTTTCTTTTGGGTTAGCTTTGTTAGCGGTGACGCAATCTTGGAGAAATCTTGAATGAATCTCCTATAGTATCCCGCAAGCCCCAAAAAGCTTCTAATTTCCGAAGGGTTCTTCGGGGGATTCCATTTTGACACAGCCTCGATCTTTGACGGATCCACCAATACTCCGTCGACACTTATGACGTGGCCAAGAAATTGTACCTCTCGTAACCAAAAGGCACACTTAGAGAATTTCGCATACAACCTTTCTCGTCAAAGTGTCTCTAACACTTCTTGTAAGCGGTGTGCGTGTTCAGCTTCACTTTTCGAATACACCAAAATATCATCGATAAATACGATGACTGACTTATCCAACATTGGCTTGCAAACCCGGTTCATGAGGTCCATGAAAGCCGCGGGTGCATTTGTCAGCCCAAATGACATCACGAGGAATTCGTAATGTCCGTATCTCATGCGGAAAGCCGTCTTCGTCACATCTTCTTCCTTGACCTTTAGTTGGTGATACCCAGATCTAAGGTCAATTTTTGAAAACCAGTTCGCACCTTGTAATTGGTCGAATAAATCATCTTTTCTCGGAAGCGGGTATCGGTTCTTTACCGTGAGTTTGTTTAACTCCCGGTAATCGATACACATCCGCATGCTCCCGTCTTTCTTCTTCACGAACAGTACCAGTGCGCCCCAAGGAGACACACTCGGCCTTATAAATCCTTTGTCAAGCAGGTCTTGAATTTGGGACATCAACTCTTGTAATTCCGACGGCGCGAGTCGGTACGGTGCTTTAGCTACGGGTTTTGCGCCCGGAATCAATTCGATCCCGAACTCTACTTCCCGTTCAGGCGGTATCCCCGGTAAATCCTCCGGAAACACATCTTCATAATCTCGTACTACCGGTACATCTTCAATCTTTCGTGATTCTTTCTCGGGTTCATTTGCGTATATCATGAATGCCTTGCATCCTCGCTTCATAAGCTTGTGAGCTTTCAACATTGAACATACTATGGGGTTGCCTCCTTTTTCGCCATAGATGGTGACGTGTTTCCCGCTCGGAGATGTTAGTTTTATCTCTTTACGAAAACACACGACTTTCGCATGATGCTGGGCTAACCAATCCATCCCAACGACTACTTGAAATTCCCCCATTGACATCGGGATTAGGTCTATCAAGTATTCCTCATCGTCGATGCTTAATTTGCAGCCTCGACAAACATCACAAACTAAAAAACTTTTGTTATCCCCTATTTCAACTTCTAAGGGCACAGGTAATTTCGTCAATACAAATGAAGGATGTCGAATAAATCCATGCGAAATGAAGGATTTATTCGCACCCGTATCAAACAATACACGTGCTGGAATTGAGTTAATTGTGAATATACCTGAAACCACATCGGGTTCTGTCTTCGCTTCAGCCGCGGTAAGTTGGAAGGACCTAGCCTTCGCTTTGGGAGCTTCTGTTGGAGATTCTTTAACATCTCTCTTTCCAACTACGTCCGGACATTCGGACTTTTTGTGGCCGGGTTGATAACATTTGTAGCAAACAGAGACTTTTCCCGGGCATAGCGAGGCCGTGTGCCCCGTCTTATTACATATGGGGCATGGCTTGTCTTTGAACCGACATTCCCCTTTGTGTCCCTTCTTGCACACCTTACAACTTGGTGACCCACCTTTAGCATCCACCTTCTTTCCCGATTCTCCAGTTCGAGCTTTCTTTGTAGGGCTTGGATTCACATCATGTGCCCTTCGTTCACCTCTTTCGACTTGTTTCTTCAACTCGATTTCCCGTTCCCGAGCAACGTTAATGATTTCGGTAAGGGTCTCGTATTTTGAAGGAGTCATAAACTCCCTATATTCAGCGCTCAACATATTGTAGTAGTAGTATATTTTCTGTTCCCCGTTCGTCACCAATTCACTACTAAACTTCATTTTATCCATAAACATCGCCGTGATCTTGTCTATGGTTTCACCCTTGTGCCTAAGTTGCATGAACTCTTCCTTGATTTTGTTAATGACCGCTTTGGGACTATGATGTTTACATCAAACGTTAAACATTTCATTCATTACATTGCTTCGTTTGTTTCGGTTTAGCCAAGTTCCTAACTTGCTTTAACAGTTCACATTTAATGCACTTTCCGGGTTTGAGTGTGTTAACACGCTCTTCCCATGCATATCAATTCGTTTCTCATTCTATACATAAAACATAATTTATTAACATAATAAGTTAATTCTTACCGGACGATCGATCAAGCTTGAACCGAACACTTTGTTAACAACCTTAAGCTCTGATTACCAACTTGTAACACCCGTCTAATTTTACTTGATTTTAATAATAGATTATACCATTTCAAATAAAATATTTCTTAAGTAACATAACTTTCATTAAAGAAGTTCATAAGTAGCAACAACCTTAGTCAACTATCGACTAAGTTAAAACGTTTCAAAAGTTGTTTAGAAATTGTTTACAACCCATACACAAAGTCTATTAAAGATTTAAAACATTGCGGAAGCTTCAAAATGTAGTGTTCGGTTCTTCATCATTCGCTTAATCGCCATCCATAAGTTCACCAACGTCACCTAATGTCAAAACCACATCAAGGGTTAATTTTGACAATAATAAAACACGTATAATCGAAATCTAGCATCAAAACAATTGAAAACAATTAAAATTCCGGAACAGGGTCGCTCGCGCCCCGCGAGAGGTGTTACGCGGGCCGCGAGAACCCCTCGCGTGTCGCGGCGTGTTTCAGGTGCCCTTTCGCGTGGCGTGGGGGGTCATGTTTTCCAGCAGGTTATGTTTATTGAGCTGCATTTTCTGCCAGCTCCGGAAAACTCAGATTTCAACTTCAAATGTGCATATCTTTTGACTTGTAAGTCCGTTTTAGGTGATTCTTTTTCCTATACGTCTGTAAATTCATTACCGACGTGCCTATTACAACTATCATACCAAAAAATTTATTTACAGACCGAAAGACCATATGTCATTATGTAATTATTCGACCCATTCTACCTTACTTATTTTACTACCATTTAACTAATAAACCTATGGCGCCTTATGCCCAACATCCGGGGCTTATTATCACCCGCATTTCTTACCAATTTCATGGTTTAATGCCTTTGTTATTATTATCGCCATTATCGACTACTAGAACGTTTAAAACTACAATTTTCACAACTAATAGATCCGTTGGCTCATCTTGTGGAACCATCCACTTATGATGACTACCAATTGGTTCGTTGACTATACTAAGTCTATTAATTTCACATTCCAACCATAATCAATATAAATTCAACGCAGATTTCGATTCAACAATAAGATTTACAAAACTTATCAACAACTCGCTTAATGTAACCAATCAAGTTACGTACCTTCAAAGTATGCCCTTCAAACGTGGTTCGCCACCCGCTTGTCCGCTTGATGCTCCTGCGCCCGTTCCTATAGAGTTCATTTATGATATGTTTAGAACTCTCTTTAAATCATAATTCGCATAATACACCAAACATCATGATTATGTGTTTAAACTTGGAACTTCAGTTTTAAGCCTTCATAGAGGCATTTCAACAAACACTTCATGGGCAGATTTTTACATGATTAACATCAAATCTCTAGTTTATCATTTAGCCCTAATTTCACATCACTCAACCTTTTTCCATGATTTATAACTTCTAATTTTTCTGGAATCACTTCAAAATTGCCAAATTACACTAGATCAACAATCTATTTCCTAGTGTTCATCAAATTACACATAACCCACTAATCACCTACAATGGTGATCATAGTTTCCACTAAAATTTCACATGATTTCAGCTTGTGTTGGTCTAGGGTTTGTCCCTAGACACTATAGTTGTTCCTAAATCATCATAACATACACATGCAACCATAATTTCAGATTTTCCCAATTTCATGAGAATTTCAAGTTAAGAGTTTTCATCAAATTTTACATACCTTGTAATCCTCTTGTGATGAGGATCAATAATCTATGCTTTAATTTCGATTTCAACTTGGATTGAGCCTTCAATTTGCAGATTTAGTGAAGTTTTAGGGTTTTGAAGAGTGGGGATCGCCCCTGGCTTTCTCCTGTGCGACCAGACACCTTCAAATGGTGTTTGGTTTTTTATTTTTATTAAAATTAACAATATAGTTTCAATTCTCACAACTTTGGCCCTTCCACTTTGTTCAACTTATAGTTAATTTGTTTTAACCCTATTTATAAGCTATTTCTAGACTTGTAACTAACTAGGTTAAAATTCCTAGTTAGTAAATTCTCATTTATTATACTTTATAATTCTAATATAAAGTTTTATATTTTTCGGGGTGTTACATGAACGAACATGAACAAAAAATGTGTTCGTTTACATGTTCGTGTTCGGTTAAAGTTAAATGAACGAACACGAACATGCCTATGTTTGTGTTCGTTCGGTTCGTTTACAGGCCTACGTGTATAGTATAAAAAAGACTCAAATTCAACGGACACAAAGCTTTTGTTTGCACCAGTATCAAAGAGTATCGAAGCATAAAGATTATTAACAAGAAACGTACCATTAATGACTTCATTGTCGTTGCGTGCCTGATTTGCGTTGAGATTGTTGTTGCTGATTCAGTTGAGGACATTGAGGACGGAGATGCGTTGTGTCACCACCCTTGTAACAGGCTCTAGCTGGTTTGGCGTTTTGAGGAGCTGGTTGAACTGGTTGAGCTTATGGTGCAGGGTTATTACGACAATAGGCAGTGTTGTAGCCAAATCGGTTGCAAGTGGTACAATAGCGATAATTGACGTTGGCAGGATGATGGCGATTGCAAGTAGTACACTTGGGATGAACCCCAGTGTATGGTTTTAGAGTGTTTTCAGGCGTAGCAGGGTTCGGGTTAACAGCTGGTACAATCAAGTTGCAACCAGGGTTCTGATGCTTTCGCTTCTTCCCCTTGTTGCCACTCGATTGTTGGGTGATTTGATTGGCTGGCTTAGAAGAAATAAGGTTTGCTGCTTGTTTGTCGCGAATGCGATTGTTGTTAGGGATGCTGCAAGGCGATAAACGGCTTCAATGTTGTCGAGTTTGGCTGCCTCAATTGTATCACGCATCATAGAAGGTAAACCATTGATGTATTTCCTTATCATGTGGTCGGTGGTCAAAACAAGGTGGGGAACAATGAAATTAAGTTGCTTGAAACGGGTGGTATAGGCTAAGTTGTTGTCATTAACCTGTTTGATCGCCTAGAATTCTTCCTCTAACTTTTGTTGCTCATGAGGAGGGCAAAATTCTTCTAACATAAGTTGCTTAACTTCCTCCCAAGGCAAAGCATAAGCAACTTCGTTAGAGCGAAGGTTTCGTTCGTTGGTCCACCATTCCAAAGCTCGGCCTTGGAAGACCCAGTAGCGCTTCGCGTCTTGAGCTCTTCAGGACATTCACTATTGATGAACGTGACCTCTATGTTGTCAAACCACTTGAGCATAGTAGTCACCCCATCATTACCGGTGAAGGTTGCAAGACGAAAAGTGCTTGAAGTTGAAAGACACGGGCTTGCGCACATCGATCTTTGAATTGACGGAGGAATTTGGAGTAGCAGAAGCTTGGATCTTAGTGACGATCTTTGGGACGATACGAGCAATCTGATTGGCCATGAATGCCATCATCTTCTTTTGGGAGCTGGTCTTAGACTTCTTAGATGAGTTGGAGAGTTGGCCAGACATCTAAGATTCAAAAGAACGAATTGGTGAGACTTGATCATAATGTTTGTTTAAGAAAAGAAAACGTTTTCATGAATGCATCACATAGCATAAAGTTTCACATAATCACGTAAGATGTTTAATTTGTTTCACATAGCATAAAATGTTCAATAAGTTTCACAAAGCATGATCATGAATTCCACATGAATAATGAAAGCATCGTAAATTTAGTTTGTTCACGAGAGATTATTATTATTTTTTATTGCAATAAACGTGCGAATTGTGTGACGGTTTTGAAATGAACGAGGTAACAGGTATAAAACCACATATAAATTGAGATAACATAAAAGAGAGGCTCATAAAACATAGGATTGTTTCGGGTAGAGAAATGTCGACTATTCCAAAGTGGGTCGAAAGTCCTTTCGAATTAGAGAAACGCGCTTTGGCCTATAGGTAAGATACTCACGTCGAGAAGCGATTAACGGTATCTTACCCTTCCAGTTACTACACATCTCTAATCGATTGAAACAATCGGGACTTTGGCAAGATTGAAAATCGAGGAATGGGACTTAATCGACAAGATGCTGGTTTCACCCCTAACTTGACGATTTCGTACCCTAATGTGGTTGGTACTCGTCGGGTCAAAATAAAATTTCGATACTTTGATGAGGGTCAACTAGAGTTTGAATTGGAAATTACCATTAAGATGTGGATTTCACTCCTAACTTAATGCTGTAATTTCGTGCAAAATAGAATCAAGCGGAATGAGAGTCGTTTACCAAATTATGGGTTTCACACCTATTTTGGTAAACTCGTCTTGTTTTTGTTATGAGTGTCTTCAAGTCTTCAAAAGTGTATTGTGTTAGCCTTAGGAAAGGCATGTAAGTTTAAGAGACCAAAAGAGAAAAGATAAGAAGCAAATAAGGTAGATGCATATAATTTTAAACGACAAATAAGAATCAAAGTTCCTAAAACTATAGACTAGGGCAAATCATTCCTATTTTTCCAAATTCCCTATAGTTATGGCTCTGATACAAATCTGTCACACCCCAACCGATGGCAGAAACATCAGGATGAGATGAACAAATTGCTCAAAACATCATAACACTATGTGACAATATAATTAAAGATTCAATTTCATTGCAAAACTAGAATTTGTCATACAAAATCCAAATAAAGAACAACATTATTTCATAACATAACATCAAAATAAAATTTTTAATCTAGGTGTGTATCTAAGTCCACCTAAATCTCGTTTCTTGACTTAGCATCATCTCGTCTCAACCTGCAACATGTATTAAAATATATCAACAAAAAGTTGGCGAGTATACAAGTGTTGTTACATAGCGTAATATAGAATAAAAAGTTTAACGTCTCGTATCCAACATGAATAACCAATATGCAAGTCTACTAATATGCTGAAACGGTGTACTATATGTTCAAACCCAAGAATACAATGCGTTAATTTTACCTATCCCAGAGAATAACGGGAGGTTAACATGTTTAACTTAACAATACCCCAAGACTAGTGGACAGTGCGTTAATCCTATAGCGCTATAATTGTTAAGGTAGGCTAGCAAAGTTAATGAGCATATATCGACACAAATAGTTCATATAGCATACAAGTCTAACAAGCATCATATAGTTTCATGTTAAGCATGGATAGAGATTAAAATAGTTTAAATGTCTTGTGGTTTTGTATAACATACATGTTGCACCCAAAGTGTAAAAAGTAAAACGGGATCGAGTATACTCACGGTTTTGCAAGCTTTCCACTTGATAATCCCGCGAGAGTTGTTGTTTGATTAGTGTGGAACATCGTGTCCTTCTACACGAAGAAACATAGGTGTGTGAGTATGGGGAGCTAACGGAAGATTAAAGATTCGGAGTTTGAAATGTATAAAAATAAACATATGAGGAAAATAATCATCTAGTCATATAATACTTGTTTGACACTATGAAACCCAAAAGGGTTAGATTATTTTCATGGGTCCAAAATATTCATTAGAATCATAACAAGTTATTAAAGTCTTGGATGATGTAACCTACTACTGTGACAAATGACCACTAGTTCATCATCAAAAGTATGGTTACTTGTATAATATATGAGTATTATATAGTATATATTAATGTCATATAAGTCAAGCATGAGGTAGGAGGATAAACCCTCTATTTAGGAACCTCTTTTGTATATCACATAAGTCATGCACGAGGTAGGAAAGACAAGTCTTCCATTTAGGTACCTCTTTGGTGTCCACCACTACACAAGTTGTCATAGAAAACAAGGAGGGTCATGAACATACAATAAGGAAGAAATAACTACAACTAATCTAAGAAAACATCAAGTGATGTGTGGATTTTCAAGTAGGATAGCCCAAGCTAACCTTTTAATCACACAATCTTCAAGTCTTAGACTTGATCAGATCACTTGTGGGTTAAAACCCAAACAAAACAGAATGTTTATGAGGTTTAAACCTTTGATTTTACATGTCACAACCTTGTTTTTAAGCCCAACTAACCATAGAATTGATTATGAGCATAAGGACATAGGAATGTGTATGAGAAACCTCAAGTTTAAGTAGTTTAACAAGTGTTTAAATCAAAACAGAAAGTTTTCTTCACTTTGGAGCCTGTTTTGGTGATGTTCCAGGCCTTGGATTTCCATGGAAAACCTGTGGAAACATCCTTAAGGTTGTTTAAAGTGATTAGGAAGAAGAATCAAAGAAAAAGAATGAGAAATGATGAAGTTATGCTCACTTAAGCAACTTATGACGTGACGAATCTGATCTTGCTCCTGATTTCCAGCAGATTTGAGAGTGGTTTGAGAGTGAATTTGTGAGTTTGTAAAGTGGATGAAGTGTGGAAATGAGTTGGCTTTTATAGGGAATGATTAGGGTGGTTGGTTGGTGCTTATTTAATGAAGAAAACACATAAACAACTCAACAAAACACATCTAATCAGCCAATCCCGTAGCGTGTTGCTGTTTTCTCCGGATTGGGCCGCCTCGCGGGCCGCGAAGGGAGTGGGCCAGGTGGGTCGCGGCCGGTGAGCCACTGGGCTGAAGGTTCAGGTTTGATTTTTGACGATTTTGCCCCTAGACTTTCTTATATGCATGTTTTTAGTGTATTTTAGGGTGTTTTAAGCACAAGGAACATGTTTAATGGTACGAGATGTAATTATATCATTAAATCACTATAAAATAAGCATAAGCAAGTATATTTGTCGAGATTAAGTGTCATATTCGCGTAAGTTAAACATATAATTACGTGTTTGCAAGTTTGACGTATTTTGCACAAGTTGGGAATAAAGTATCATATGTTTGATCAATCCAATTGTAAGAACATGTATCAAATGTGTATAACATGAATATGAAGAAAATAGGAAATTTCATTATGGTCCAAGTCTCGGATTTTACAACGGTTACAACGAAACGACGAATACAAGAATACAAGACTTCCAAAAATAGAAATACAAGCAACAGTTTCTAATTATGGAAAGTATGAAAAAGCAGGGCGTTACACACGATACTCAATCGATGCTCTTATACATAATTTATACTTAATTATATGTTAATAATACAAGTTATAACCTAAAAGCTTGAACATACCAAACTATAGGGGCTAAATTACAAATAAATGAAACTGGTTGACTAAATAAGGCTTAGCGCTATGCCAAGCCTAACCCCATTTAGGCTTGATGGGGCTCCAATGCCCTGAATCCGCAGATAGTTGTTTCCCTTTCACGGGTTGGCCAATATTCTCCACCTCCAAACTCACCCTATCACCTTACAACCTCCATTAAACACAAACCCTACTACACCACTATATAAACAAGCCTCCTATCACCCATTTTTACTTTCCAAACTCATCTACACTCCCAAAATCACTCCAAACCAGTTGCAAATACAAGCTCTTGGCAGATTTCAAACAAGTTCCAAAGTGAGTTCAAACTTACTTTTCTTCCTCTTTTCTCCATCATTTCTACCTCTACAAAGCTTGGAACATCTCTAGGAGTGTTTCCACAAGTTTACCATATAAACTAAGGTGGAACATCACCATTTTGAGGTCCAGACTTTCTGTTTTGGAAGAATACATGGAAACCTTTTATAAAACTCAACTTTTCTACTTGAATCTCATACCTAGCAACTTCCTAAATCCATCTATGGTTGTGGAACTTGTTAGAGTTTGATTCTTACAAGTTTAGAGGTACAAACAACCTCTAAACTTTCTGTTTATTAAGGTTTAAGCAACCTACAAAAATGGAAACCATCTAAGTCTACCATAGTTCATATGGCAAGACTTGTGCTTTGGTGAAAGTGTGAACCTTGGAAGCTTGGGCTATCCAAACTTGTTCCACACCTCACTTGATGTTTTACTTTGCTATCCCAAGTAGCTTTCTAGTTTCAAAATTACATAACCTCGTCTAACCTCCAACACTTAGTTAACTCTTTCCATGTTGTGGTGGTTCACCCGGGTTAGGTCTTACTTGGCTACTTGATGATGTATTAGTTAGGAGCTGTTTGGTAGCCTCTTAATGACCATTCAGATGCTACCTCTTAATGGTTTAAAACCTCTAAATGAATAAGAGGTAACCTCAAGTCTGAATGGTTAAAATGTAACCTCTGAATGGTAAATCATCACATGTCACATTCTTCTACCTTTTCATTGGTAAAATTCTTAATGGTTCCATTAAGAGGTAGCCTCTTAATGACCATTCAGAGGCTACCAAAGAGCCCCTTAGTTGTTATTTCTTTTCATTCATGACCCTCCGAATCATCCTTGTGATGATTTGTGTAGTGATGAATCATACAATGAGGATAATCCTCCATGCTTGAATTACATGACAATCTGTGAAACTCGTGATGGACTTAGCTTAGGATTATTACTATAACTATATATATATAGGGGACCGCTAAAATGAAAACCACATCCAGTTGTAAGAACCGAGAGAACCACTTTCTAGCCACTAGATCAACAAGATGTATGGATGAGAATAAAAGTAACTAAAATTAATATTAAATACATTTTGTCTTATTATGTCTTTAATATTTTAATTTAAAATGGTAGTTTATTAAATTACTTTTTTTGTCTTTATTATATTTTATTGCTTTTTTGTTTTATTATATTGCTTTTTATATTTTTAAACATAATTTTTTTTTATTAAAAGCATTTTTAAATTCAATTTTTTTTAACAAAACAATTTTTTTTGCACGCCGGTTTTTGCACGCTGTTTTTACGCCCGGTTTTTTCACACATAGTTTTTTAACGCGTCGTTTTTGCACGTCGTTTTTTTTCGCTCGGCTTTTTCAAAGCGTTGTTTTTTAATGCGCTGTTTTTTATGTCCCGTTTTAACGCGGCGTTTTTTACGTCCCGTTTTTTTCGCTGCGTTTTTATGCCCCATATTCACGCCCCTTGTTTAGGCGCCGTTTTACCACACGGTTTTTTACATTTTACAATTTACGTAGAAAAAGTTTTACGTTAAAAAGTTTTTACATAAAAGTTTACGTTTTACGTTAAAAAGTTTAGGTTTTACGTTAATTTTTTTACGTTTTACGGTTTTTTTCACACACGTTTTTTAAACTTTTTTACTTTTTTTATGAAAACGTTTTTTTTATGAAAACGTTTTTTTACGGTTTTATACTTTTCTTTTTACAAAAACTCTTTTTCCAAAAAAAATTTACAAATTTATTTTTTCATAAAAACTTTTTTTACAAAAGACAAAAATTTATACGAAGACCTTTTACGGTTTTAACCTTTTTTTTACAAAAATCTTTTTTTTACACACACATTTTTAAAATTTTTTAAATTTTTTATGAAATTTTTTTAGGGTTTTAAATTTTTTTCTAACAAAAACTTTTTTACAATTTTTTTTACAAAAACTTTTTTTATAAAGTAACAAAAAGAGGAGAGAGAAAGGTGAAGAGAGAGAAATTGAAAAGACTTTTAAAAGAGACTTTAATGAGGAGAGATATGATTTGATAGTTTTGATTAAATAACTATATTATCCTTTTAGTTGTCATTATCTGATTGGTGGAGAGTAGTTCTCACGGTTCTTAGAACTGGGGGTGGTTTTTATTTTAGCGGTCCCCTATATATATATATATATATATATATATATATATATATATATATAGTGGGAGTTGGCTAGAAAGGCTAAGAGGCTGTTTGGTAGCCTCTGAATGGTCATTAAGAGGCTACCTCTTAATGGAAGAGGCTACCTCTTAATGGAACCATTAAGAATTTTACTAATGAGAAGGTAGAAGAATGTGACATGTTATGATTTACCATTCAGAGGTTACCACTTAACCATTCAGACTTGAGGTTACCTCTTATTTATTCAGAGGTTTTAAACCATTAAGAGGTAGCATCTGAATGGTCATTAAAAGACTACCAAACAGCCCCTAAGTTTCCTAGAAAGTCTAGGAAACAATAGGGAGGTGACATGTGACTTTTAGTTTTTTTATTCAAAAGGGCATGATGGTAATTTGATTATTAATTTAATTTTAGAATATTATATATCATAAACTAACTATCCAAATATTTATGGAAACGTATATCTCTTTGACAATTTCAAATAATTACGATTTCAAAAGGGTAGTTACTTTAAATTACGAAGTTCAAATCATTAACAATTTCTTCTCGTTGTGTTTTATCAGTTACTTGGTTCATCACAATGTGTTTTATTAGTTACTGGTTGATATGATTTTTGGCATTCTTGATGTTGTGTTTTATCAGTTACTGGTTCACGTTATGTTTTATCAGTTACTGGTTTCATCACAATGTGTTTTATCAGTTACTGGTTTTAGTTACTGTTTCATTACAATATATTCTATCATTTACTGGTTGATGTGATTTTGGCATTCTTGATGTTGTGTTTTATCAATTACTGGCTTCAGCACAATGTGTTTTAGCAGTTACTGGTTTCAGTTACTGTTTCATCATAATGTGTTTTATCAGTTACTGGTTGATATGATTTTTGGCCTTCTTGATGTTGTCTTTTATCAATTTTCGGTTTCATCACAATGTGTTGTACCGGTTATGATTCATGAATGGCATGTTCTTTTGTATTTTATCTACTTTTTCATCACAATGTGTTTTATCAGTTACTGGTTGATGTGATTTTGGCATTCTTGATGTTGTGTTTTATCAGTTACTGGTTTCATCACAATGTGTTTTTTCAGTTACTGGTTGATATGATTTTGGCATTATTGATGTTGTGTTTTAGCAGTCAGTCACTAGTTCGTCACATTGTGTATTATCGCTAAAACACACTACTATGAACGCATCTAGATCTGATTTGTCGTTATTTTTTTGTATGATTTGGTGTTTCAAATGTGAGGGATTAGAGAGAGAGAGAAAAATTGCGATATTTTTGGAGGTGGTTTTATGATTGGTAGTTATTTTCTTATTTAAAACAACTTAAATGACACATTTACCCCCAATCAATTAAATTAGCCTATTTTAAAGACACGTATATTACCAAAATGCCACCAAAATGATCTCAACCATTAACCACACTCATCTAATGGTCGAGATCGCTTCCTACACTTTCTAGGAAAAACACACTTTCCGTAGGATCCCCACTCTCTCTATATATATAGGGTATGGTTCATTTTAGAACCACCCTTATTGCGAGAACCAATGTGAACACAGAAAAATACCTAAAAAATCCAAAAACCCAAATTTTTTTTTTAAATTTTTCTGATAAAAATCATTATATTTTGTTACAAAAAAAACATTTTTTTAGTAACAGTTATGGATGCACATGTGCATATGTATCATTTCTTAGATAAATTCCATAATATATTACCAGTAGTAGAAAAATGCACTTTTATTTACACTATCATATGTAATACACTACTTTTTACATTACCAATATTAGAAATGCACATGTGCATCTATATGTATCAACATGAAATAAGGTGTTTTGGTACAAAACATTTGTGATTTTAAATGATGAAGTAGGCCCATATACATGTGTTTTGGTTGGTTATATCTAGTGGTTGATGGTTTGATTATATTTGTCACTTTATGATGTAATATGTTGTTTGGATGGTATAAGTGGTGTTGATGTACATATAATAAAGTGAAATATTGGTAACAATATTGTATTATGGATGGTAAAAAGCATTGGTATTGTATTATGAATGGTAGGAGGTAATGGTAGTGTAGTATGGATGGTATGATAGATGAAAGGGAATGTGTATTCAAAGTGGTGTACTAAAACACGTTATAACATGTTTATATATATAGTTGCACATGTGCATTTCTAGTGTTGTTAATGTTATAACAAGTTCATACATATAGATGCACATGTGCATTTCTATTATTATTAATGTAAAAAGTAGTGTATTATGAATGGTAGTGTAAACTAAAGTGCAATTGTCTGATATTTGTAATGAATTACGGAATTTGTCAAAAAAATGATACAAATGCACATGTGCATGGATAACTGTTACTCGAAAATTTTAGTTTTTTTTTGAAATTTTTTTATTATTGACGAAATCAGCGATTTTTTCAAAAAAAAAAAAAAATAGTAAAAAAAATTGGGTGTTTTTAGACTTTTAGGTATTTTTTGGTTTTGTTCACACTTGGTTCTTGCGGTTCTCGCAATAAAGGGTGGTTCCTAACGGATTCTTCTCCTATATATATATATATATATATATGAACAGGGTAGGGATAGTGTACATTAATTCAAAAGTGTGAGAAGTGTTTTAAACCATTTGATCTTTGATCTAATGGTTGAAATCAATAGGGACCAAATTATAGATTGTGTTTTAATTATTTGGACTGATTTGAAAATTGTAAGGTAATAGTGTCTTTGTATATGTTTCAAATTAGGTAACCTTTCCTAAATTCTATCGATTCACTCCTAAATTCTAGCGGTTCAATTTTAAACTTATTTTAAAATTCGGACATTTAAAAAATCCAAAAATATGTAACTGCTACAAGAAATATATAACACTATACATCCATCATATAACACTATCTAACACCATATAACACCGTATAACACTATGTAGCACCATATAACACTATGTAACACTAGATAACAATTTATAACACTATACATCTATCATATACATGCTATCAGACAAATATAACACTATAACACTATATAACTCTAAATAATACTATATAACACCATATAATACCATATAACACAATATAACACTATACATCCATCATATAACACTATATAACTAAAAAAAAAACACTATATAGCACCATATAATACTATATAACACTATATAAAAATATATAACACTATACAGTTCTGAACGAGATGACACAAATTCGTAGATTAATTCTTAATTCGTATTCCTATAATTAAGGGTGGCGGTTATGGAAGGTTATCAATTAATTAAATCAATAAGACAATTACTTGTTTACCTTTTTGAATTAATTTAGATTGAGAACACATGTCATCTCCACAATATTTCTCACACTTCTTACACTTTTGAATTAATGTACAGGATCTTCTACCTATATGAACGTAGCCAAATTTATGATGATAATCGATTCATGATTATTCGTCATGAAATTTGGCTAACTTATCTATGATTCTAAGTCTCTCGTTGTTGATTCTAATGGGCAAACTAGGACCCATAAAATCACATACAACTTAGTGTCAAAACGAGTATTTAGACTAGATATACTTTTATGCATAACATACTTTTGTACTTAAATTCTAAATCCCGAATCTAGCTACCCCATAAACGTCGTATGACCTTACCTTTGATTCCCCATTCTCAAACAACTCGTCACTCAAGGATAATCAGGAAGTTTTTGCAAAATTGTGAGTATACATGACCCCTTTTTCCTTTTACACATTTGGGTGCGATACGTTATACTATTTAAACACACGAAATCATACTTTATGCTTAAATCACAAACATAGAACAATCCAATCATACATGTTTAAATACTTGATACTTGATTTGTATACCTGGATGGTTCTTTTGTGTGATTTACTTGTCATTAACTTCGTACGAGCCTCCTCTTAACATGTATAGCGCTATAGGACTAACGCACCGCCCGTAGTCTTGTGGTCATGTTAAGTCTTTTATACTTGCGGTAATCAGAGGGTTGACTTGTATAACTGCATGCCATGTTTGCATTAATCTCGTTAACTATTTTTGTCATGTGGATTGTTCAAACTCTTATACTTATATGCTAGTACTCAAAATTTGTATACTCATCAATACTTTTGTATTGAACTATATACTTTAAAACGTATTGCAGAATTTTGTTGACGATGATGATGATGCACAGACCTTAATAGGACGCCTAGAAACGCACCCAACTTAAATCCATGTTTATTAGTTTAGTCATTCAATACTTGTCGAATCTGTTCGTTTCAAACTTGTTGTATTTCTATTTCAAACAATGTATTTGATATTAACAATGAAATGAAAGTTATTTATTAAATACTTGTCACATTTAGTGTTATGAAGTCTCGAGCAATCTTGTTCGTCTCACTCCGATGTTTTCGCCATTGGTTGGGGTGTGACAATTTCATTGAAGGAGGAGCGATTGAGTTCATTGGGGTAACTGATAGCAATTAAAGCATTCAATTTCCACATTCAATCTCAATGATGGATCGACGATGAATGAAGAAGCAGGGACATAAAGAGAAGAAAATGATAAAAAGTTGGACATTTGTTCTTGTGTCTCTTCATGTCATCTTAAAATGGTGATAATCTATACTACCAGAATCAAAGACCATCCCATGTTATAGTACAGAATCAAAGACCATCCAGAACTAAGTGAAGCAAAACAAAAAGCATACATATGAATGCCAAAAATCAAAAGATTGAAGAACGGTTACACTTGGGATGAAATTCAGAAACCATGAAATCCACAAGTGTAACAATGAAATTGTAATCTTATTACAGGAAAGAAATCGAATCTGGGAATTTATAGAGATGGTACCTCAGGATGACTTGCATATACGGATCCTACCAGCAACACCATACAATACATAGAAGAAGACGACCTAAAGCTGGAGGACCAAGGATGGTGGATTTGGCTGCTAGCCGGATTTGAACAGGGAGCGGAATTTGAATGAATCACACTGTTTCTTGATCTAATTGATCAAACAGAAGCCATTTATAATAAATAAGATAATCAAATTATCAGTTCTAAACATAAAATTGAGTGGGTGGGATGGAAACGCACGACGCTTCAAGTGCAACATTCAATTAGGATTAACTTTCGCATTCACTAAACGATAGATGAGGGTTGTGGTGGGATATGGAAGAGACGATAGTAACCAAGGAATTGAAATTCAACTTTAAAAGCTCAGGTAATCCAGAATTCCAATTATACCCCTAAAGTGTCTTAAAACTTTGTACAATGTGCAAGTTTAACCCTCTAAAATAGTTTGGCTCTCTTGTACATATTGTTTCAAAATGTGTACACAATGTAAAATTACTATAAGGGTAGAAAACGTAGTTCTCTTAATAAGGTATTATAGATTAAATGGAAGGGTAAGTAAGCTTATAAACTAAATACACTAACTCTATAACGCGTCTTTCCCCCTGATGAGCTGAAACAGGATAACTACGTAACAATAAACGTCATTCTTCCGCCGCCAACTATTGGTTTTCCGGTCGAAAAACATGTGGTTCATTTTTAACAAACTGAACCAGTACTAAATGTATCTTTTTCTCGTTTATGATTCTCTGTAGTTTAACTTAGCATTATCAGATGACGGCAATTGGGTATTTCACTTGCAACCTCTGTTGCAGCCATTGTGGTATAATCGTGTTGCTATGATGGTAAAATGGATTGGGCCTTAATTACTTGCAATAACTCACTTATAGCAAAGACTAATGAGAAACACTTAGAAGTTGCCACTACTACAAAATGGAGTATTAGACGGTGTTGAAGTTTTATTTTAGACGGGGTTAAAGCAATAACACCGTATTAAAATCAATATCCATATGACCATTGTGCTGTTTTGATTAAAATATTCAAGAAAATTTAAAAAAACCCCGTCTAATGCTTAAACACCGTCTTATACTATTTTATGCAACCTTTATACTATTTTATGCAACCTTTAGACGGTGTTGTCTTGAACACCGTCTTATAAATATAAAAAAAAACCCTGTCTAATGCTCGATGTTGTCTTGAACACCGTCTTATAAATATCATACACTTTAAAAAAAAACAATATGGTAAAATAAAACCTTCTTCCCCCAAACATAATTCTAAAAACTTGTTCCCCCCAAAATTTTCATCAACAAAACCTTCTTCCTCCCAAAGTTTCTCCAACTCCTCTCAAAACCCTAACCAACCGGCGTCAACCCTCCCCTCCCATAAAAAACCCATGATAAATTTCCCTCACATACAAAACTTTGGAGCGCTTCTTCCCTCGCTAATTAGGTTGTTCTGTTTTCACTTACGAACTTGAAGAATAAGAATGAGTTGTTACACACGGCGTTAGATCTATGGGCATTATGTTCTAGTAAGTGGTTTTTAAACTTCTAGGGGTGTTTGGTTTTATTTGTATTTTAATTGTTATGTTTGTTGTTAAGGAATAGCTCCAAAGATGAATGCAACACAGGGTTAGGGTTTTTTTATGTGACCAAGGTTTGGGTTTTTTATGTGAAGTTAAATAACAATATTAATCTTGTTTATGGATTGTGATTTTGGGGCTTTGTTGACATGAATTTGTTTATGGAAATCTACTTTGTTCAATCATGCACACCACATGTTTGATAATATGTATAACTGAGATTCCATGTAGTCATGTAGAATTATTTTTTGTTTGCTTCTGTGTTGATTGTTATGCATCAATTTTTCATGAAACCAACTAATTTGTTGAAGTGAGTAAATAAAAAGTAGGATTGTTATCTAATGAAGAAGCAGGTGAGTTGATTGTTTGTAATTCAATTGAGTTGTTATCTAATATTGTTGTTGCCTATCATCTGTATTTTTTAGGTCAACATGATTGGGCTATGAATGCATCATTGGCTTCAGTTATTTTTTGGTCTAGTTTTCGGGTAATTTCGGGTCAAACCGATTCTTGCTCACTCCTAGTTCAGGCTTTGCATCAGATCGGATTCCGGTATATCAGGCCAGTTTATGGGGTTGGTTTCAGTTAAAAAATCAAAGGGTTTAAGAGCTAAGAAAAAACAAGTTGCGACCAAAGACTTCAGTCTTAAAGTTTAACTGTGCGACCAAAGACTTCAGTCTTGAAGTTAAATTAATTTAAGTGGTGCGGTTGTTTATTAAGTGATGCGGGTTTCTCGACCGCACAATCAAAGAATGGGATTTAATGGTGCCTAGTTTGTGAATACATTTAGGCCTAATGTTGATTTCCAGCATTATGCTGGATATGTGACTGTAAATGAAATAAGTGGAAGAGCACTGTTTTATTGGTTCTATGAAGCCTGGAGTCTCCCAGATGAGAAACCATTGGTGCTATGGCTAAATGGAGGTAACAAAACACCAAACTAACCTATCTGTTTTCAAGTTAATTAAACGATACTACTACTATTATTATTATTATTATTATTGTTGTTGTAACTTTGATGGACAATCGAACAATAGATTGGAAGTTTGGCATGTTTCTTGAACTTCTGATAACCATATCCAAGCAAATAATGTGATAACTAACTCTTGATACTTGGTTTAAGGTTCTTAGTACAATCTGTTGACAAAATCTATCCATTTTAATTTTTTATTATCTCCACATATCTTTATAAAGAATGGTAGCGTGAAAGAGGAGAGGGACAAATGATGATAAAGTTCTTTATAAAGATGCTCCTTTCATTAATCTTTGTTTCTTAATAATTAAAGAAATAAAGTTTTGAAGAATAATTAAATTCATTGTTTAAGAGAAGTGCAGTCTTTATTAATATCTAATTATCCACCCATATAGCTATGGACAGTGGCTAGTTGGTGGTTTGATTCTCCTGGTGTCCACTTTGGTGACATGTTTCAGGTCCCGGGTGTTCTTTAGTGGGATATAGAGCTACACAAGAGATTGGGCCATTCATTGTGGGCACAGATGAAAATGATTTTCAGTTAAATCCTTACTCGTGGAATAGAGGTATTGTCTTAGCATGATTATCGGTTTCGATGAAAAGAATATCATCATGCTCGTGCTTATGGGAGCATGGGACTTTGATTAGTGTTTTATAATTTTATATTCTTCTAATAAGCATATAGTATTCTTTAATGGGGCATCTACTAAAATTTATAAAGTGGTGGTGTAGAAGCAAATATGTTGTTCCTGGAATCTCCTGTTGGAGTTGGCTTTTCCTACTCCAACACAACTAGTGATTATGAAAACCTAGGAGACGACTCCACTGGTGAGTCTTCTGGTTTTGGAAGCTTTTAATGTGACACACCATTGATGTTTGTTACCATCTAATACCATTGGTTTTGTTTTTTGTTGTTTTTGCCAGGAGGTTAGACCGTGGGGTATGGTGGGGCTTGGGTTGGGGGCATGAGTTGACACGTGGAGTTCAAGCCCTCCCCACCGGTGAGTGACGTGTCCGTGGGGTATGGCGGGGCTTGGGTTGGGGCGTGGCTTGGCAGTTTATTAAAAAAAAAGGGAATAGGACATGGCCAACAAAGCGAATAGGAGCCCGCCACATAGGATCGCTAGCCCGCCCCACGCCCGGCTTCAAATTCCCGCCCCTTGGGCCACGCCCCAACCCAAGCCCCCAGGGTGGAGGCTTGGGCGTTTTCAGCCAACCCACGCCCCAACCCAAGCCCCATACCCCATAGTCTTAAGGAATTTTACCTTGCAAGGACCAATCCCCAATCTTAGCAGGAATTTTACCTTGCTAGGACCACAATTGATTTCTTGCCATTTTCCAGCTCAAAACGCAGGTTCGTTTTTTGATGCAGTTTCGCACGTTCGCTTTATGTTTGGTAACTGTACATATTTGACAACTATGATTGTATTGGCTTACAATGGGTTCTCATCATGTATATATTTTGGATTCAACAAAGATGAGAGGCGAAAAGAATGCTTCTAATTATCGTCTTTCAAGCCTAATTCCTACCGCCTTAGGATCCGAGTTCAACTACACAATGGTCGATGTATGTGCGTTTGCTATTTTTAAATTGTTTGAATTTCGTTACTTTTAAATAATAATTTGTTAATTTATTACAGTGTAAGCAACAAAAGGGTGGATGGGAATGCAGGTACATGGTTCTCGAACATATGTTTGACTTTGTCAATTTGTATCAAAACCAATTTCCCGATGAAGTAAGTAAAATATACTTGTTTATCAATTTGTTACTTAACTGTTTATTTTTTTTTTAACTTAGAAGGTTTAGATGTATATAACATGTAAATATATACATAGCTTTATTGCCGATGTTTTTATCGGTTTTTCTCTTTGCCTTTAGATTTATTCTATAATATTTATAATAACTCTTTCTATCTACTTTTATTTTAGATGTGGCGCGACACGAAAGAGGCTACGGATAATGAAATAGATGCTTTGTTGATGACGTTGATGCCGAAGTTTTTTAGCGAGTTAGGTATTCCGTTAGTTTAGCTTATGTGTAGTTTGTTATGTATTCACAAATGATTGTAATTTGACGGGTTTATTTCCGAATTGGATGTCTACGGGTTTATTTTGGATTTGAATGTGTATTGTTTTGGTTTGATTTGAAAATGTTCCATTAGTGTATATAAGGTTGATGTATTTTTTTTTTCAGCAAATGTATTTTTGGGAAATACGTATTCAGTAAATGTATTTTTTTAGCACATTATAAGACGGTGTTAAAATGGTATTAAAAGACGGGGTTCACCTATAAATGTTTTGATATTAAAAGACGGGGTTCACAAAGTTTAAGCCGGAGTTCAAATAGAACACCGTCTAATAAGAGTTGATTTTAAGCCGGTGTTCAAATAGAACACCGTCTAAGAAGAGTTGATTTTAAACCAGTGGGATTTAAGACGGTGTTGAAAACACCGTCTTAAAACCCATTTCACCCCGTCTAAAGCTCAGTTTTGTAGTAGTGTGTAGCCTCTTACAATGGGGTTTGGTTTTTATAAATCCTTGTATAATTGCTTACATATATAGATACTTATCTTATCTAAAACCGAAGGACTTAGTTAAAAAAGCAAGGGAGCAACAACACCAGCAACCACACCAAACACCTCATCCACAACAATAACAACAAAACAACATCAACAGATGCAAGTGAACAACTCATATTACACACCAAGCTAGACTTTTGCAGCACTATTGCTAGACTTCCGAATTGCCACATATGAGATGTCAAAATCAATATCTATAATACATATTATCGTAAAGAAAACAATTACTATGAATAACATACTTAAGCTCCCGTCACGAAGTGCGGGTAATAATACTAATATATATATATAAATGTACGCACATGAATATATGTCTGTGTATAGAGAGAGAGACATGCACAAACAACTATAAAAATAGTTTTGACTTTAAATTTTAATGTAATAATCAACTCAATAAACGATTAGCTAAAATCACTAAATGACTACAAATTCTAAATCCCTAATATAGTAATCGCCCTTAAGTTTATATATATGGTTTCTAGTTCATGTAGTAATTTGTTACTTCGTTTACTGATTTTGTTGTTTTATTTTGATTTCTAGAGCAGTTTGTTAACTAGGGGTGTTTAGTGTTTGAATTGGATCCGAAAACTTGAAATTTGATTCGATTCTACTCGAGTTCGGGAATCAAATTTTGAATCTAAGTCGAATCCAACTTCAAAATTTCCAATTCGATTCAAATTCAATAATTGACTTTAGAATCAAATACGAATCTAACATCAAAATTTCAAAATTCCAATAATTCTATTCGACTAATTCATATATTCAAAATTCGATTCCACTAACACTAAGTTTAGACCAAATTAATATTATACTACCAATACAATACACTTTGGATATTATTTTGAACGCTTAGACGAGTAAAGGTACCCCTTTAGATCCATGTACTTGTGTGTGTATTAACTATAACTCCGGATTATATCTGTTGATATAATCCATTACTTGCGTGTAGTAGTTATTAAACATATAGGAATGAGGTTAAAATAATCAAGGTCGTTGGTTTCCACTGTCTATATTATAATCAAGAGGATTATAAACATGGTTTTATATTCATTAGGGGCATTTAAGTGAAAAGCACCCTAAAGGTACAAAAGACAAAAAATGCAAAATGATCCACCATTTACCAAACCATCTTTGTCAAAGAGTTAGTTGTTATAATCAAAGTGACAGAAGACTAATCAAAAGGTGGCTGCTTCTTGATGAAGATTGATGGCTATACAAAACCAGAAGCAAGATGAATATTGCCCAACATAATAATAGCTGACCTCACTTCTCTTATCTTCTCTAACTCAAACCACTAAATTGTACTTGCAGAGGCAGTCAGCCATTAATCAAGGTTTGATTAAGGATGGAAGATGGTCTTCCTCCTGGGTTCAGGTTCCATCCAACTGATGAAGAACTCATCACTTTTTATCTCTGTCAGAAGGTTTCTGATTCATCTTTTACTGCTAAAGCAGTTGCTGAGGTTGATCTCAATAAAAGTGAACCTTGGGACCTCCCAGGTATATTATATATGTTCTTTTTTTTCTCTTCATATTTATTTTACTTCATTGATTCATGTGAAAATTTGTATACTATGTGATTTGAAAGAGGCATAACAAATATGTAATGTTTTTAAAAAATAATGGTTACATATCTTTAAACCAAAAAAGGGTTTTAATTTTTATGATTTCGTACATTTTTTTTACAAAGAGGTGTTTGTGGTTTTGTTCAGTAGGTTTTGACAAAAGTTCTGCAAAACAGCAAATCAAATTAGTGTTTTGAACGATTTTTTTTTTTTTCAAACTAGTTAGTTTTTACTAGGTTTTATAGATGATAAAGATGGTTTGAGTATTATACATATGACAACTGAATATTTCAACTATAAAACCCATTCATTGTATTATTTGATTGTTTGAATTTACATCGAGTTGGTAAATAGGCAACAAACTGCCCATGTTCGGTTCCAATTTTCAATAACGGTGAATGGGATTCTTAACCCCGGTTTTTCTAACCATGAATCGGACTTCATTTTCTTAAACAGGTCGAAATGACTGATCTGATTGCTTTTTTTAAATGGTTTGATCGGTTTCACAATTATAAACATGTAATAAACCAATAAAAGTGTGTGTGATGTATGTATGTATAAATGAACTAGTTATAAATATTCACCTTAAAATGATGTCCCCAGTTATAAACAATCTTTCAAGGTTTATATAATGCTAATTAAACATTACATACACATAATTAAATAAACATTTGATTCACACATACAAGACGTTTAGTGGTGCCTTCTAATTTTAGTTGATATGATTTAGTTGTTCATCATATCACTTCTCTGAACTCTTCTAACCCGAACGCTAAAATGTTTTGATCCTAAAATCAAACTCTCCGTATATTTAAGATGATTAAATGATATCAGTATTTAAATATCATACAAGAACAGGGATCTAGTTTAAAAGTTAATTGCTTTATGTATTAGAAAATTAAAGGTTATCATGCTTTCGTAGCTTACTTAGAAAACTCAACTTTTTAATCAATTTTACCCCTTAAATAGAATATATTAAGTTATGATTAGATATAATATTAGTTAATTTGTTAATGTAAACAACATTTATTGAATTATCTTTATAGTTATATACTAAATAAGGTTTTCTTTTTTATTTTCTTAATTACTCCTACAAATAATAATAATAATAATAATAATAATAATAATAATAATAATAATACCTCACGTATTATTATTATTATTATTTAGCATGATCACATTGATCAGTAGTTCCATACATTATTGATGTAAAAAAATATAAAAATAAATACACGAATCAAACTCTTATAATAAAAACTTATAAATCCTGGAAAAAAAAAACCAACTTCAAGTATAAAAAAAAACAACAAAACAGAATTTTTAAATAAAAAACCATAGAATTCATTAAGTTTAATACAAAAACACACACTCCACAAAACACAGCATATAAACACAATAATTTATCATCATCCATAGATCTACAAACATTTTAAAAGTAGTCTTGCATCCAATCATTAACACAAGATACGAAATACGTGCATTGACCGAGAATACCATAGGTGGTAGACCAAATCTACAAGACTACAACTGGCTTCAACGGATTACATGGATTTACCTAAACCGTTTACTTTTCATTTGCAAGGTATTCGATGCTGCCAAATGAAACGAGATAGTCAATAACATGGATATGAGTTTATGCTGATAACTTCTAAATGCATCTCTCACCTTTACTTCTCTCTTTCTTTTATTATAAAATTATAACTTTAACTTAATGATCAATCATAAGATCGATATATAACAAATGATCCTTTAAATAATGATATATTTGCTCGTACTTTCTTCCTCTCAAACTTATACTCAATTCTCAACCGCTTCTTCAAACCAAACATTACCTAAAAGCAATGTTTTAAAAACCGGTTCAAACCGGCCGATTGTACTGGTTGAATTGTCCGGTAGAATTGATTAAATCGTCCGGTACACCCGGTTGAACCGCCCAATACACTCGGTTAAACCGTTTATGAGCCAAATCCGGTACGATATAAAAACCAGATTTTAAAACATAGCCTAAAAGGCTAAAACTTGAGAAATGATATTCAATGAATTTTCTCTTTTTCTTTTTTCGCTTTTTCTTACATTTAGGTTAAAAAATGAAAATTAAAACTTTATTTTTCTATTTGGACGAAATTTCGTTGGTACAAGTATTTTTCACAAAGCGGTATAATTTCCCCTCAACCCAACAAGTTTATAGAAACCAATTTTCGTCCCTATAGTCTATAGGGTCCGAAAAATGAAATTTCTTGAAAAACCTATAGCAACAAAGATTCGTCATTATACCTGACCTATGGCGACGAAATATTTCGTCGCTAAAGGGTTAGTCATTAAATGTCTTTTTTTTTAGTGAGTTCAAAACTCAAACCAAAATTCATTGGTAATGGTAAAACCTAAAAAGCGTAAAATGTCTAAAAAATGTCCATAAACCATGAAAAGAATTTTCAAACCTTTTCATTTCAATCCACCATTTCCTATTGCATTGAGAAATAATTGTCTAAAAATGCCCATAAACCACTAAAAGATTTTTCAAACGTTTTTATATCAATTCCACCATCTCCTATTGTATTGAGAAATAACATCACTAATCATGGGAACATTACTAAAATAGACAAATCGATCAAAAGGTTAACAAAATAAAGATTAAATTTTAGACTTTGTAAAAATAGACCTATCTAAAACATTTAATAGGAGAGGACAATTAAGCGTCGCCGACTAAGATTGTAAACTTGAAAAGTACAATGAGGTCCACAAAAAACCAATCAAAATAATACATGTGTACAGTATAAGGTAAATTTTACCGGTTGTTAAAATTTAATCTATCATTTTTAGATATCCTCAAAAAAAAAGCACCGGCTAAATTTTAGTATTTAAAAAAGAGTTGTCAAAACTTCAGGCTTAGCAGCGTTTTGGTTTCTTTAAAAGGCCGGTAAAAATAGACTACATGTAAAGTTCAGACTAAACTTTAACCGTCAGGGTGTCTCGTTTATTTTTATATGTAGTGAAATTTAACGTTGATTTTGCTAAATTTTTGACCAACTTGTTTATTCGAGAAAAGAATGAATGGACATTTATATAATATAAATTTGCAACATGTTTAGGCATTAGGTTGTTGTAATTTATGCTTATATTGGGTTGTATGTGCTTTGTGGTGTTGTATGATACAAGCTTATGTACTTTTCAGGGCTACGTGTTGTGTTTTGTATTTGCTATGCTGTACACGCGTCTTTCTCTCATAGTTACAATTCAATAATCAACAAGTTGTTGTATAACTAATAAAAATGAATATAATTATACGAAAAAGTGTTTCCAATCATTCATTGATAGTTGGCCATTTTCTATTTTTACAATTTTAGAAGTATGTCACTAGCAACTTAAGAATATCAGCCATTCACATTTTCCAAATATTCATTGAAAATACCAATATTGTGTTTTTTTACCTTTAGTAACTCGTTGGATTCTCCACCATACAACTTGTTATATAGGAACTCACCTATGCAACTTATATTGAGTATCAAATATCACAATATCCACTCCAATACAAGATAACAAATTAATAAACATTTGTCCAACCTTTTCGTCTCGTAAAACTATGCTTCACTTACCTTAACTAAAACAAGAAGCAATTTAGGAAAATATAGATTTGGTGTAGTATAGGTGCGGATCGACCTACTTTGTCGCCGACCCACGCCACCAGTCACACACCAATTCCACCTGACACATACTGTCTCATTCTGACTCGCCTTGTCCCGCATCCACCCGACCTGACTCGACAAGGAACCCGCACAGTCTTATAATCTTAAGATAAATTGTTTGCCGCCGACCTGCATTGTCTTATAATCATAAGATGAATTGTTCGTTGTGCCGTTAAATAAGAAAACGAAAGGTCATTCTTGTCATACTGTTAAAAACTACCCACAGAAAACACAAACTTGTATAAGTTTTAATAAATTTTATAAAACCTTATAAAACATGATAAAATTTACTAATGTAAGGTCCTAAAAGGTTTCGATCATATTATCAAAGGTTTTAAGAAAATGCTACAAATATCTGGATTTCAATTTTTTTTTCTACTCTTCAGAAGATGGACAATTGTTCAAGTTTGACACTTAGTTCCGTTTAATAATAAAAAGCACTTTAAAATGTATTGTATGTAGAATAAATCTTGCAGGAAACCAACCATTTTTGGTTTGTTATAACTTGGAGATCCTTGATATATTTAAACACAATCACTTTATCACGTTTAAATTCGGAAATCTACGCACACCACCTTATACGAAACAAAAGCCCGTCGTGCGTTGTTTCACATGTAAATAATTAGGATTAACTAGTTAACAACAGACTTAGAACAAATGTTCCAGCTAATGCTATAGGAGGATCTGAAACACAAATGAAATAATTAGGATTAACTAGAGGCAAGGAGCATATTAGTATTTATTTGATGTAATTTAGGAGTATATAAGGGTTGTCATTCAAAAAAAACAAAACTTAAGAAAATTGGATTTATGTAAACAAATGTGTCCAGGTGAGAAAAGATATTAATTTTCATAAATATGCATGATTTAACGTTTTTTACACCACTTAAAATTCACCTAAATACCTTGGTTAAAGGTAATTCACCAATGTCATTGGGTCAAACGCGTCTTGGCGTCAGTAATTATCTAGAGAACTTATAACTTGATTTTAGGACCTTCTTGTCAGTCATCGGTATATTTAATCGAATTCGTTAAGAACAAAACCATTACACAACTTCTTCTAACATAAACAGGGAATATACGTCTGGAAAACAAACCCAACGACATGTCTCTAGAGCACTTAGGGGTCTAGGAGACTATGTCAACGATTCTTATAGGAGTAAATTTAAGGTTTTATGGTTTTAATTTTATAATTGTATGCAGCCAAAGCTTCCATGGGAGAAAAGGAATGGTATTTTTTCAGTTTGAGAGATCGAAAATACCCAACCGGCCTACGAACTAATCGCGCAACAGTGGCTGGTTATTGGAAGACAACCGGAAAAGATAAAGAAATCTTTCGTGGCACGGTGTTGGTTGGGATGAAGAAAACCCTAGTCTTTTACCGGGGTAGAGCCCCAAAAGGAGAAAAAACCAACTGGGTGATGCACGAATATAGACTTGATACTACACATGCTTTTAAACCTAATAAGGTACGCACAAAACAATTTATTAATTAAGTGTTTAAATAAGTTATACAAGAAAAAAGTAATTGATATTTCAATTGGTTGTTTGAAACAAACACATGTTAGCTACAAAGGTTTTAAAATACTAAAATATTTTCTTTTTTGAAAATTAAAAAGTTTCTATAAGCTTTTTGTTATAGAAATAAAGTGGCGAAACTAGACCTTCTTAGTAATGAAATCTTTATAAGCTTCTCATCACGAATGATTACAATTAGAGAGCCTAACTCTGTTTTTCTTAGAAAAAATACACATATTTTATACATAAAAATTTTGGTGACCGGTAGGTCCATGACCCTCTTAACCCCCTTGGTTCCTCCCCTTAGTGTTGGCACTAGGGATGTAAACGAACTGAACATTCAACGAACAGTTCGTGAACCGTTCGGCGGGAAGTTCGTTTATGTTCGTTCGTTTAATAAATGAACGAACACGAACAAGAAATTTCTTCCATTAGGTTAAATGAACGAACATGAACAAAGGTCGCGTCGTTCGTTTATGTTCGTGAACGTCCGATAATGTGTTCATTTATGTTCGTTTGTGTTCGTTCATTTTAAGGATTTTATATGTTGTATTTTTGTTTTCTTGTTTATTGTTTTTAAACATTTGAAACTCTAGTTATACTATATGTCTCCGCTAACATCCTTCATTTAACCATTTTAATTTTAGTTTGTGTTAAAGCTTGACAAAATTTTTATTTTGTGTTACTCATGTTTCTGATAATTATGTCAATTATGTTCATATAGTTATAATACGTGCTTATTTAATTTTTGATGGATAATTCGTAATTTTTGTGATGAAAAATGCATATTTTATTCTAAAATAAATATATATTTGTGTGTATTTATTTGTGTTTATTATAAACGTTGATTGTGTTTATGAACATTTGTTTGAGTTCATTTGAGTTTGTAAGTGTTCATGAACATTTTCAACACGAAAAAGAAATTTCGTTCAGTAAGTGTTCATGAACAATTCATGAACAAGCTTATTTCTTAACGAATGAACATGAACAAGGCCTTATTCATGTTCATTCGATTCATTTACAGCTCTAGTTGGCACGGTGTATGAGTTTTTAAATATACTTGTTTCTTCTAAAACAAAGGTAAATTTTACAGGAAGAATGGGTAGTTTGCCGAATCTTTCAGAAAAGCTCAATAGCTAAAAAGCCAATGCCCACGATATCATCCCCTCAATCAATGGACTCACCCTGTGAAACTAACACGATGGCAAATGACTATGGTGATATCGAGCTTCCAAACTTAAATGGCATCTCAAATTCAAATACTAACATTTCCCTTCAGAATTATGGAATGGAAAACCTTAACACGAACATGAATCTAAATATGAGTTTGGCAGGCAGTCTTCCAACGCTTTCTTGGCCGTCTAACTTACTAAGTTCGAATCTTTCGGTAAATGCATTGCTTCTTAAAGCGTTGCAACTTAGAACTTACCAACAAAGAGAAGCTGTAAATTTTGATTATCAATTCATGCCACAAGGGAATTCACACATCTTAAACGAGGCATGTCCAAGTTTACAAGCTTCTTCCTCTAGAACTTATGAATCTCTACATCAACCACAACAACAACAGGAGCAACCATTCAACTTGGATTCCATGTGGTAAGCTATAATGAGTAACATTTGCTATTAACAATTTATAATTGATCAAGTGGTTAGATCAACAGACACTTGGAGGTAACAAAGAACTAAACCTCTTTGGTTAGAGTCATTTCAAGCGAGATATCATGGCAAAAGACGGTGGCCTTGTTGTGATCATTGTAACTTTTAAGCTAGTGTAATTAAGTAGTTAATTGTTGATAAAATAATTATCATGTTGTTTTGTTTATCTACATTGTAATCAAGTTATTAACTTCTCAATTGTACAACTACATTTCGATATGAGAAGATAACTATTGTAGCTCGCCATCAAATATTTGGCTATTGCGAAAATTAAGCATACTTTCTAAATGATTATGCATTAAAGGATTGAGTTATTTTAACCTTATCTTACCTCTACAATAAGTAATATCTCTTCACTAGTTATTTAATTTTCTCAGATAATATCTATTATTTGATCTCTTATCTTTGAATAAGACACATATAACTAGACTGGAAGTAGTGTTGCATACCAATTATGTTTCACATACCTCAAGCATTTTGAAGACAAAGATAACATAGGGCCATAAACCTCGATGCTCAATTATTCTTTGTTTTGCATACCACTTGGAACCTTGATTTTGACGTGTATGATATTGAGAACATAAGTTTGGTAGTTGTGCCTTGTTGAATTATGCACACTTTGGCCTATTCAATAATAAATTGGTTTAGACAAGTGAGTCTGAATTTGGTTCATATGCTTAATTATGTGGTATAAACATATTGCTTGATAGGTCATAGAAGATAATTAAATAATGTGGCAAGGAATTTGAGAGTTACATAGGGTATTTGGGGTGTGCACCCCACCAACTCAAGCATTATAGGCTTACAAGGGTATGTTGTAGCCATACATTGTTGAGAGTAGCTTAAATATATTTGACGATATCAATAGAGTACTTTAAATGTTTCTAAAAATATAGCCTCAGTGCCATGACCATAGGTATATGGTAACCCCATAGTTGTTTTTCTAACTACATTTTCAATCAATTTCAATGTTTTTGGTATGCAATCTCTATGTATTCATTTTTATTTGCTAATATTGTAGTGTATACTTTCAGGTTATAAATTAAGGGAAATGGAAGTTCCTGGATCGTGTAAAATAAGTATCAAGTTTGAAAAGTAAAGCCTCGTTATGGATTACTTAAGTGCTTGAACTCATTGTAATCATTTTTTTATAATTCATTAGGCTAATTTTGGACATATAACTTGTTAGAGTAGAGGCATTTCTCACGTATATTTTTCTTTAAAAAGTGTGAATTTAAGTTACCGAATATGTAAATTGTTTAAATATTCATATAATGTTGAAAGTCCTTGTAAATGATGTATACAAAACTAGTTTACTTTTGTTAAGTTGTTAAAAACTATTAAAACTACTTTACTAATAGAGTAACTTAGTGTTGAAATTTTTGTTGATAAATGCGTCAAACTTTTGTGAGAGACATGTTAATACAGTTGAGAGTGATTAATTTTGATTGAAGTTAGTACCCAAAGGCGGAAAGAACCAATTGATGTCGATGTAACTTACTACTAGAGAATGAGTAACTTGTTGCATATAGTAAGTTGGTGCTGAAAATATTGAGGAGTTAAGTTTATACTAAAGACATAACGTACTATTGATGGTAACTTAGTGAAGATTGTAACAAGCCGTGTTTTTGGAAGTCAAAGTCAAAGGAAGAAAAGATTGCCAATTGCGATCTGTCACTCCTTGCTTAATTATTGATTGTACTCCTTGACTTGTAATCGATACTCTAATTTAAGTTGCTTTAGTTGTATTATGTGGAGTACATGTTAATAAATAGCAGTTTGATCGCTTACCAACTTATCGCTAATCGCATCGCTATCGCATCGCAACTCGAATTCTAGGTTATGGATAGTTTTTTATGTGTGTGTGCTATTATGTGTTACTTGTGCATGTTATGTTTAGAGAAAATTTCACTTTTTGTCCTTTATGTTAGCACTGAATTTTGAAACGTGCCCTTTAAAAGTTTTAGTTTCAATTTATGTCCAAAAAACACATGTTTTATATCACTTTATGTCCTTTTCACCAAACTGAGTTTTAGTTTCAATTTATGTCCAAAAAACACAAGTGATCTTGATCTGCCTAAACCCTTATTATCTTCTCTCTCAACCACAGCCGTCGCCGTGGCTCCGGGGCCAACGCCGCTGTCGGACTGCCACGATCATCATCTTCAACATCGTGATTACCTGAAACACCACCCAATGTGCCAGAAAAATTCATAGACCGTGTCGGATCTAAAGAGAAAAAAAAGATGTGTTGAAGGTTTTACCCGAAACTCAGTCACAGTGCCGCCGTCAAACACCCCCATTTCCACCACTCAGTCGCCGCTGCCGTGGAACTCACCGGAGCCACACCATCGCCTCCACTGTCAACCATCATTATCCTCGATTATCAGCGTCAGTCATCATCAACGACATTATCATCATCATCGCTCACCAATATCAATATCAACGTCACCGGCTTCACCGGCTGGAGTCCGGTCGGGTTTTAGGGAGAAAAGAACGAGGGGGTGTGGGGGTTTGCCGGTGATCGAGGGTATTCAGATGGTTACGGGTGTGTGAGTGAAGGTAAGGGGGCTGTGTGTGTGGTTCGCCGGAGGAACCCGGTCGCTAGAGATGTGGCTCCGGTCGCCGGTGTTTAATCGAGAAGGAGAGAGAGGCAAATAATTCTTGGTGTGCGCATGTTTTTGAAGAAGATAAGGGGACACAGCTGCAGTCAAACTTTAAATGACAATTATACCCACGCATTAAATAAACCTAACTGAGTAAATTAACTCAGTTTGGTGTAAAGGACATAAAATGATATAAAACATGTGTTTTTTGGACATAAATTGAAACTAAAACTTTTAAAGGGCACGTTTCAAAATTCAGTGTAAACATAAAGGACAAAAAGTGAAATTTTCTCTTATGTTTATGTTGAGGTGGTTAATCGCAACGCAGTCGTAACTCTAGCGCAACGCAATATCATCGCAAACTCGAGATTTGGGGATTACTTTTGTGTTAATTAGTAGTTAGGTTATTTGTGTAACTAATGGGTAATACTATCGTATCTCTTACTCGCAACGCATCACAACGCTCAACGCACGAAACAAAACGTCGAAAACCAACCCACAAACCCATCCGATCGAATGACCATTCGATCGAACGATCATCCATCCGGATGACCATCCGATCGGATGGCCATCTGACCGAACTGCCCTTCGCCCACTTCACTACACCGCCTCTACCCCTCTCATGCATATTAATAGCACCTGTTACATCACTGTTCATGTGATGTGACAGCTCCTCCTCCGACCAGCACATTCCAGCTCTCTTTTCTCTCGATTTCTCGCGATTCTTGTAAGTTTTCAACCTAAATCTTGTACTTCTTTGATCTACAAGCACTTCTTCATTATTTTCACCATCAAATCTTAACTTTTCACCATGAAATCAATGGATTTGGGGTGTTCTAGGGTGATGTCATCATGAGGTATATGAACTTCAAGGTGTGACCTCATTCCACTAAGAATACATCAGATCTAAGAGATTTCAACATGATTAAACACTAATTTCACCCAAATCTAAACATTTTCAAACCGATTTAAGTTCTTTCAACTATTTTACACTCTTTTGCTCAAAACCGATAGAATCAGAGTTCGTTCAAGCCTTCTACTCGTTCTTTAGTGAAGTGTTGGACTGAGAATGGATTTCTATCGAAAGAACACAACCGATTCACGGGTTGAACATGAATGACCGTCAAGAACAGTTAACTAATCGGACGGGGTGATTCCCATCCGATCGGGTGACTCGGATTCGATAGGGTTCCGTTGTTTAACGCGTTGTCATACCGTCTCGATGAAATCACAAAACTTTCCAAACTTAGTAATTTTTTACTAATTCTTAAATAAACAGGTTACTGAACGGATCACCGTCCGATCAGATAGCCAACCGATCGAACGACAATCCAATCGGATGACCAATGGTGTTCAACACTTAACAATTCAAAACCAAACTCAAACATAACCCTCCACTCGGATCACCATCCGAGCGGAAGGCCATCCGTCCGGATGACCGTCCGACCGGACGACCTGAATGGTAGAAATACTTCTGGTTTTATAAAATGCTACAACGGAAACTTCAAAGTCACATCATACACAAACACATCCATCCTAAACGAATGGCAAACCGACCGAATGGCCATCCGACCGGATGACCATCCGTCCGGATTGCCATCCGTTCGGATGACCCTTCGTCACTCAGTCACTCGCATCATTTAACGCACCGCTCATCGTTTATGCTATCGTTCTATAATCAGGATAACTTTCCAGCGCTCCCTTCAATCCAAGACTATGTTTACTTGTTAAACACGATCTGTGAGTATACTCGATCCCTTTTTGCTTTAAGCACTTTTTGGTGTTACATACGTTACTTATATCAAATCACATTGATCACACAACGCAAACACTTTTATACGCTAGCCGTTACTGCGTGTTATACGTGTTACTTGATGAATGCTTGTATGTTATGTTTACACAGTGATTGTTGCCTGACACCTTAGCAACGATAGTACTATAGTTTGGACTCATCACCTTTCGTGGACAGGGGTTGTTAAGGGCTTTTCTTCACGTGTCACAGTGGTGATATATGTTGCGCATTCTACAACTCGCAGTCACGTCTGTGCATATTTCATTGTCGATAACCTACTTGCTTCACACTATACATGTTACATGCTGGTTATGCGTAAACCGCTTTCGCTACCTATTATACTATTAAACTTGTATGCTCACCTTTACGCTATGTGTATTGACCTCTATTTTAACGTATGTGACAGGTGTTTAAGATGCTAGGATGCTCGCTTTTGTGGAATCAAGTTAGGAAGAGTCTAGAAACAAACAATTTAAATTCTGAGTTGCCGAATCAATTTATTTGCCTTGAGATATTATGTCTGTAATAATTGAATTATTTGATATATTACGGTATGGGACGTAATGCTAAATATCCGGTAATTTTAGTTGTTATGGGTTTCTCTTGGACAATCTGTTTCGCTCAGTGTCGCACCCCGATGTTTACGCCATCGGTTGGGGTGTGACAGATTGGTATCAGAGCCATAACTATAGGGAATTAGGTAAGACTCGACCTAGTCCGGGTCGATGTCTTAAAATCGACCTAGTCTATAGTCTAAGCACCAACAGACCGACTTGTGCAAACCAAGTAAGGGTTTTGTACTAGCTTACTTGATATTCTCGCTCGAACTCGCTGAACACTACACTCTTGCGCGAACGTCGCATACTACTGTTCCGCGCAGGATCAGCCTTTCCTAAGGCTGGCAACATGCACAAATGAACGATCTGGTTGTGACTAGGTGTGAAACCGCAAACTCCCGACCAAATCGCTCGTTCGACACGCATTTTCACTATAAACACAAGAATTTGCGTTGAATCAGGAGTGAAATCCATACATCGACGTTATTCTCCCTATCTATCTCGTGATTCTATCACACTAACAGGAATATAGTCGCTAATTTAGGGGTGAAACCCGAACCTTGATGACTGGTTCCGTTCCTCATTTTGGTTTTACAAAACTCCCACCAAAGTCTCGATGGATTCCAACAACTCGAGTTGCGTAAATAACCGAAAGGATGCATGCCATTCACCGTATGTCGGTGATAGAGTGCAGTCTATTAGGCCAAAGCACGTGCTCGAAGTTCTTGAGAATAGACAAAACACTTTGGGTAGTCGACGTCTATCAGCCAAGACAATCCGTTTTCAATTTAATGTGTTTCGATTTTGGAATTTGCCGCCGCTGACTCTGTGATTTATCGCTTTTATGAGAAATTTTATGTGTTTTATGTGGTTTTCCTGTTTTATGTGTTTTGATCTTGGTGATTTACTCGCTTTTCGTTGTTCACTCCGATAAACTAACACAACTCACTACGCAACGTCAACAAATCGCTTATGTTACTCGCAATCGCTACTCCCTATTCACACCAATGCACCGCCGGCAAAGCGTGCATATACTGGTCCACACCCGCACTGCCCCACTTGTACTTACCATCACCTGGTTGGAATCACGTGCCGGTTTTATGTTCACTGCAACCTGTACGGCCATTTCACTGCTAACTGCCGTACCGGTCCTCGCCAAGCTCCAGCCCCAGTTCAAGCTCCTGCTCTACCAGCTCCCCAGGTACAACAAGTAGTTCCTACTCCTGCTGCTCACACAAGAGCCTACTTTACGTGTGGTGATCCCAACCACTTCGCAAATGTCTGCCCAAACAGAGTGGTGAAGCAAGAGCCACAGCAGCAGCAGCAGCAGCCAGCACCTCAACAACACCAACAGAAGCAGCAGCAGCCAACTCAGTAAACAGCCCACGGGCGAGTCTTCAACATCAACGCCCATCAGGCTCAGGTAGATAACAACATGGTTAATGGTATGTTTCTCGTAAATGGTATACATGCTTCGTGTTTGTTTGATACTGGAGCCGATAACTGTTTTGTATCGTTCGAATTCGAAAGGCTCCTAAATCGTAAACGCGTTAACCTCCCATCAACATTCGACGTAGAAGTTGCCACTGGAAGAACCGTCACTGTTAGCTCTGTTCTGCGTGACTGTACTCTTGAACTCAACAGTCACGTTTTCCCGATCAATCTTATCCCAATGCAACTCGGTAGTTTTGACGTCATAGTAGGTATCGATTTCCTTCGGGGGAATCATGCTGAAATTGTTTACTTTGATAAAATTATTTGTTTCTCTCTCGCAAACGGCGATCAATTGTGTGTTTATGAAGAAGTCGCTTCGAAGAAGTTACAACTCATGTCGTGTGTCCAAGCTAGCAGGTATCTTCGCAAGGAATATCAAGCCTTCTTGGCGCACATCGTAGTAGCGGAGGAAACGGAAGATAAGGCAATAGACAAGGTGCATGTGGTTCATGACTTTCCTAACGTCTTTCCTGATGATTTACCTGGTTTACCTCCCACTCGTGATATCGATTTTTGAATCGACCTCAGTCCTGGAGCAAATCCTCTTGCTAGAGCGCCTTATCGTCTCGCTCCGTCTGAAATGCGCGAACTCTCGAGTCAACTCCAGGAATTGCTTGACAAAGCTTCATTCGCACTAGCACCTCTCCTTGGGGTGCTCCTGTCCTTTTTGTCAAAAAGAAGGACGGATCGTTACGGATATGCATCAACTACAAGGATTTGAATAAGCTTATCATCAAAAATCGTTATGCCTTGCCTAAAATCGATGATTTATTTAATCAATTACAAGGTGCTACGTGTTTCTCGAAGATTGACTTACGCTCAGGCTATCACCAATTACGAATCTAGGAAGAAGATATACCTAAAACTGCATTTAGAACCCGATACGGTCACTACGAATTCGTTGTTATGCCCTTTGGTTTGACCAACGCTCCCTCCGTCTTTATGGTTCTCATGAATCGCGTGTGTAAACCCTTTCTTGACCACTTCGTCATCGTGTTCATCGATGATATCCTGATCTATTCCAAGTCAAAAACCGAACACGCGCAACATCTCTGTTTGGTTCTTGAGTTACTCCAGGGAAACTGCCTCTATGCCAAATTCTCTAAGTGTGAATTCTGGCTTGAGGAGGTTCAATTCCTCGGTCACATCGTCAATAGTCAAGGAATTAATGTTGGTCCCGCGAATATCGAAGCTGTTAAGAGTTGGGTCACACCAAAGAACCCGTCTGTGGTTCGTTCTTTTCTTGGATTTACGGGTTACTACCGCCGATTCATCGCTAATTTCTCGAAGATCGCTGCCCCTCTCACTTCACTCACGCACAAGAACAAACCCTTTTGTTTGGGGAACCAAACAAGATGAGGCCTTTCACACTCTGAACTTACGCTCTGCAACGCTCCCGTGCTTTCGTTACTCGACGGAAACGACGACTTCGTAGTCTACTACGATGCCTCTAACCTCGGTCTTGGTTGTGTTCTCATGCAATGAGACAAGGTTATCGCCTACGCCTCTCGTCAGCTCAAGATCCACGAGAAAAACTATACAACCCATGATCTCGAGCTTGGGGCAGTTGTTTTTGTGCTAAAGATTTGGCGACACTACCTATACGGTACCAAGTGTACGGTCTTCACCGACCATAAGAGCCTGCAACACATGTTTAGCCAGAAAGAGCTAAATATGCGCCAACGCCGATGGGTTGAACTCCTCAACGATTACGACTGTGAGATTCGTTACCATCCTGGCAAAGCAAACGTTGTTGCCGATGCCCTCAGTCAACGAAGCTACTTGCATAGCGTCCGTAATACTCCAGCCCAGCACAATCTCGAAGATCTTATCCGTGACGCTCAATATGCTTATTTTACCGAACGTGCTTTGAAGAAGGAAAAGATCATCAATAACGGCGAACAACTGGTGAATAAATCGAATGGTATATTCCGTTATCTCAACCGAATTTGGATTCCAAAGAGCACCAATTTACGACAAATTCTGCTAGACGAAGCCCACAAATCTCGATATTACATTCATCCCGGTGCCGATAAGATGTACCAGGACTTGCGCTACAAGTACTGGTGGCCGGGCATGAAAAGAGATATCGCCATCTACGTTTCGAAATGCCTGACTTATTCGAAAGTCAAGGCTGAGCATCAACGCCCCTCTGGCTTACTCGTCCAACCCGAGATCCCTATGTGGAAATGGGAGAGTATAGCTATGGATTTCATAACGAAACTCCCGTGCACGCCATCAGGTCATGATAGCATCTGAGTTATCGTTGACCGTCTTAACAAATCCACTAATTTTCTACCGATACGAGAAGACTATAAGGTAGAACGATTAGCTCTGATCTATACCGACGAAGTTATTTGTCGACACGGGACACCTCGTGACATCATTTCTGATCGCGACAGTCGATTCACCTCGCGTCTCTGGGAAACGTTTCAATCTGCTCTCGGTACTACTTTAAATCTTAGTACTGCTTTCCATCCCCAGACCGACGGTCAGACTGAACGCACGATTCATAACTTGGAAGACATGCTTCGCTCATGTGTTTTAGATTTCGGTGGTAATTGGGATTCTCATTTACTTTTAGTCGAGTTCTCGTGCAATAACAGTTATCACTCTAGCATCCAAATGGCACCATTTGAGGCATTATACGAAAGAAAATGTCAATCGCCTATTATATGGTGATGTGTGTAAAATGCAACACATAAATTACATCAAATGTGGCATAAAACTAACCCTTTTTAGTACTAATGTTGGAAAAAGTGTGCTTTTGTCTTCCTTTTGTATTTTCAGGACTAAATGAACAAAAATGAACAAAAGGAACAAATATGCAGCAAAATCTAACATAAATGCAAGGAAAGGAATAAACATGGCATGCCCGACCCCTCGAAAGCATCTTCCCAAGCAAAAACAAGACAACAGAAGGCTGTCCATGGCTCCGTGCCTAACGGACATGGGGGCGTGGCCAGTTGTCTGCAGAAAGGACAAAGCTATAGAAGCTTCTATTCCCGACACGGGGGCATGCCCAGCTCAAGACGGGCCGTGGTCAACGCTAAGATTCGCAGAATCCAAGAAAATTTTGATAGTACAGATACGCTTCTGCACACGGGGCCGTGCCCAGCAGACACGGGGGCGTGTGGAGCTAATGCAGACAAATTGCAATTAATGAAGAAAGAGAATAAGGATGGACACGGGGCCGTGTCTGGGCTTCTGTGCAGGCTATAAATAGAGGTGCTTGGTTCACTTCAAAGGCATCCCTTGGCAAACCACCTCTCTACCACTTCACCCACACTCCACCACCATCACAACACCCACATCCACCACCATCATCCATCATCCATCTAGAGTGTGTGTAGTAGTCTCGGGATCCAAGATTGATAGTAAGAGTTCTTGACAATCAAAGGCCATGTTTGCCTAAGTCTCTTACATCACTTGGTGAAGACAAGCATTTAGTGTAATACTTTTGATTTTTATTCTTTTCGCACTTTTTATTTGGTTTTGTATTATTGACTTTAATAACTAGTTTCTTATGTTGAAGGTGAAACTTCCTTATCATTTGTCCGTGGTGTCTTCGCATTATTTTATAGTCTATATAAAATAAACGTTTTTCACCATTCACATCACTACGGTCTATATAGAGATATGTTGGCTACCTGGTCGGGGGTTAAGGGAATGGTTTGGTAAGGTTTTTGCCTTGTTCAGTGTATAGATCCGGCAAGGACCTGGGTCAAGCTTACTAGGACCTCCTTCAATACCCGCTGGTATTGGATGGCGGGGGTGCGGATGGCTTGATCCCCTCATATGTAAACTACTATTAATACATTAACCCGGCTACTTGGGATTGTATCCCTGCTGACTCAAACCACTTAGCCGAGGGTAACGTCACCTTTGTAACGCCTGCGTCCCTAGACTTTTAGCTTTTGTCACTTTTAGCCCCTATACTATGAGATATGAGATACTTTTGATACTGGGAGAAACTTATGCTATGATTATGATACTATGAAACTATGATTCTAAGATACTATGAAACTATGATTCTAAGATACTATGAAACTACGATTCTAAGAATGCTATGAGACTATGATACTATGATTCTATGAGACATGATACTTTGGTGCTTGACTCTTAAGGCTCGTGAAACTTGAGACTTGGTTGAACGAGGGACTGGAGTCTTGTCACTGGGGGAAACTATGAATACTATGGAAACATTTGTGTGTTAATGATATAATCTAGTGATATGATACTATTACCCAATAATACGCAACGCAACGCTTAATCTAACTCGCAAAACGAATCAAAGACAGGAACGCGGAAAGGATTGGATTAGCCGAATGGCAATCCGATCGGATGACCATCTGATCAGATGACCAACCGATGGGACGTCCATTCGACCGAGTTGACCAACCGATTGGATGGACATTCGACCGAGTTGACTTCCGATCCGTGCACATCGCCTCACTCCCTCACTCTCACACTATAAATAGACCTGTCACATCATTTTCACTGATGTGACAGCCTCACTCGACCCCGACCCAGACGCACACACTCCTTTTTTCTTCCATTTCTTGGCGATTTCGGTACGTTTTACACTAGATTCTTGTACATCTTTGATCTACACACTATTCTCTACATGATTCTCCTTTGAAATCTCACTTTTCACCATGGAATCTCTAAGATTTGAGCTCTTGAAGGTGACGTCATCATGGTGGTTGTATCAAACTGTTGAGTGATGTCATTCTGTTCAAGATCTAGCTCAGATCTAAGGAATTTCATAAGTTTTTACACTAAATCTTTACTAAATCTATACTTTGCAATTAAAACTTATGTATCTCTTCATCTTTTCTTAAGACTTCTATAAAAAACGGTGAGATCTGGATTCAAACGGACTGTAGACCTAAAGATTAGTCTGAAGTTGGTTTGGAGAAGGATTGTTACCGGAAAAGATGACCGGAGTATGAATTCTGACGTGAACACCGTCCCGAACGGGTGACTGAATGGACTGGGGTGATTCCCACCTGATCAGATCGGCTGTACACTGATGGGTTTACCGTTGTCTTAATACGTCCCCCCGTCTTCATTGCTTAAACAGAAACTTTACAAGTTTAGGAATGGGACAAGGACAACTCGATCGAGTGGCAATCTGATCGGATAGCCATTCGATCGAACCACCATCCGATCAGGTGACACTTGCCTCATTAACCCTAACAATTGGATACTGTGAATCTTTGATCGTCGAATGGCAATCCGATCGGATAGCCATCCGATTGAACTGCCATCCGATCAGGTGACATTGTCTCCTAACCTTAAACATTTTGCAACTTGAAGTCTTGATCGTCGAATGGCAATCCGATCGGATAACCATCCGATCTAACTGCCATCCGATCAAGGTGACTTTGAGTCTTGGAATCCCTAACACTTAGAACCTTTTTCAGAAACTTGAACGTCTTGAAATTTGGCACGTGGATCGAATGGACATCCGTATGGATGACCATCCGATCGGATGGCAATCTGTACCCTTTCACACATAGACATCCCAATCGGATGGCAATCCGATCGGATAGCCATCCGATCGAACCGTCATCCGATCAAGATGACTAATCTGACACTAGGTTGAATCTCGTTATTCTGCCCGACTCTTATCTGTTGTAATCTAATCAGGCTAATTCTAAAGAGCTCCCTTTGATCCAATAACAGTTAAACTGTTAAGCAATCACTGTGAGTATACTTGATCCCTTTTGCCTTAAACTTTGGGATCCAACCTGTATTCTATTAAACTATGATACTTGAAACTTTTGGAAACTAAACTCTATCCTACGTGTATGTGAAACTTGTGATTCTTCTATTCTATTGTGCTATGTGGACGTTTAATCCAGGGTGTGTAGTTCCGCCTTAACAATAGTAGTGCTATAGGAGATACACCTCCCAATTATTCTCGGGGGTATTGTTAGGAGGATTCTAGTTTTCCTTGAGACTTGAAAAAACAACAAAGCATCGGGATACTTAGGCTATCACTTGTTGGACTGTGAACAATAGCATGGTTGAAACTATTTTGTTACGCTTACATATGGATATTAGGCTTTTAATCTAGTATGCTATTATTCAAACTTGTATACTCGCCGGTACATTTTGTACTGGCCCTATTTTAATACATGTTGCAGGCTGACAAGATGCTAGGAATCTTGGAATCAAGCTAGGATGATGCTTAGAAACTCATCTAGATAAATAAGTTTTGAACAATATTTGAGACTTGATGTACTATGATACTTGATGATGTTTGTTTGGTTTTAGATAATGTTTGAATCAATCTAAATTATAATGAAACTATTTAGCATTATGGAATCTCATGAGCAATCTGAACGCTTAGTGCTCGCACCCCGATGTTTCCGCCATCGGTTGGGGTGTGATAGATTGGTATCAGAGCCATAACTATAGGGATTTAGGATAAGTAGGAATACTTGCCCTAGTCTATATTTCTAGGAATCTTGATTCTTATCTGTTGTTTAAGACTTATGCATTCTACCGTACCTATTTCCAAGCACCATAATTTCCTGCTAAACTTACATGCCTTTCCTAAGGCTGACGCAATAGACACTTGATACTTGAAAACACTGCTAACCAGTGTTTTTATTTTGCACGAAATTGCCCTCAAGTCAGGAGTGACATCCAAACCTTGATGGGAAATTTCCTGATTATATTCTAGTAGGTCTTATCTGCTGATAAGTACCGACGCTATTAGGGTACGATGTTGTCAAGATAGAGGTGAAACTCAGACCTTGATAACTAGTCCTACTCATTGATTTTTATGTCTCGCCAAAGTCTCGAAACTTCCATTCAATTAGGAACGTGAAATGACCGAAAGGACGAATATCGTAGGCTTAACATCGATGACGTATTTGCCTATGTAAGTCAAGACATGTTGCCTCAATTCAAGGTGGTTAATCGCAACGCAATCGCAACTCTAGCGCAACGCAATCTCATCGCAAACTCGAGATTTGGGGATTACTTTTGTGTTAATTAGTAGTTAGGTTATTTGTGTAACTAATGGGTAATACTATCGCATCGCTTACTCGCAACACCGCAACGCTCAACGCACGAAACAAAACGTTCAAAACCAACCCACAAACCCATCCGATCGAATGACCATTCGATCGAATGGTCATCCGTCCGGATGATCATCCGACCGAACCGCCCTTCGCCTACTTCACTACACCGCCACTACCCCTCTCATGCCTTTAAATAGCACCTGTCACATCACTGTTCATGTGATGTGACAGCTCCTCCTCCGACAAGCACATTCCAGCTCTCTTTTCTCTCGATTTCTCGCAATTCTTGTAAGTTTTCAACCCAAATCTTGTACTTCTATGATCTACACACACTTCTTCATCATTTTCACCATCAAATCTTAACTTTTCGTCATGAAATCAGTGGATTTGGGGTGTTCTAGAGTGATGTCATCATGTGTTCTTATGAACTTCAAGGTGTGACCTCATTCCACGAAGAATAACTCAGATCTAAGAGATTTCAACATGATTAAACACTAATTTCACCCAAATCTAAACATTTTCAAACCGATTTAAGTTCTTTCAACTATTTTACACTCTTTAGCTCAAAACTGATAGAATCAGAGCTCGTTCAGGCCTTCAAACTCGTTCTATAGTGAAGTGTTGGACTGAGAATGGATTTCTATTAAAAGAAGACAACCGATTCACGGGGCGAACATGAATGACCGTCAAGAACAGTTAAATTATCGGACGGGGTGATTCCCATCCGATCGGGTGACTCGGACTTGATAGGGTTCCGTTGTTTGACCCGTTATCATACCATCTCGATGAAATCACAAAACTTTCCAAGATCACTGTCCGGTCGGATAGCCATCCGATCGAACGGGAATCCGATCAGATGGCCAATGGTGTTCAACACTTAACAATTTCAAAACCAAACTCAAACATAACCCTCCACTCGGATCACCATTCGAGCGGAGGGCAATCCGTCCGGATGACCGTCCGACCGGACGACCTGAATGGTAGAAATACTTCTAGTTTTATAAAATGCTACAACTAAAACTTCAAAATCACATCATACACAAACACATCCATCCCAAACGAATGGCAAACCGACCGAATGGCCATCCGACCAGATGACCATCCGTCCGGATTGCCATCCGTTCGGATAACCCTTCGTCACTCTGTCACTCGCATCGTTTAACGCACTGCTTATCGCTTATGCTATCATTTTGTAATCAAGCTAACTTTCCAGCGCTCCCTTCAATCCAAGACTGTGTTTACTTGTTAAACACGATCTGTGAGTATACTCGATCCCTTTTTGTTTTAAGCACTTTTGGGTGTTACATACGTTACTTATATCAAATCACATCGATCACACGACGCAAACAATTTTATACGCTAACCGTTACTGCATGTTATGCGTGTTACTCGATGAATGCTTGTATGTTATGTTTACACAGTGATTGTTTCCTGACACCTTAGCAATGATAGTACTATAGTTTGGACTCAGCACATGTCGTGGACATGGGTTGTTAAGGGCTTTTCTTCACGTGTCACAGTGGTGATATGTGTTGCGCATTCTACAACTCACAGTCACGTCTGTGCATATTTCATTGTCGATAACCTACTTGCTTCACACTATACATGTTACATGTTGGTTATGCGTAAACCTCTTTCGCTAGCTATTATACTATTAAACTTGTATGCTCACCTTTACGCTATGTGTATTGACCTCTATTTTAACGTACGTGACAGGTGTTTAAGATGCTAGGATGCTCGCTTTTGTGGAATCAAGTTAGGAAGAGTCTAGAAACAAACAATTTAAATTCTGAGTTGTCGAAACAATTTATTTGCCTTGAGATATTATGGCTGTAATAATTGAATTATTTGATATATTACGGTATGGGACATAATGCTAAATATCCGGTAATTTTAGTTGTTATGGGTTTCTCTTGGACAATCTGTTTCGCTCAGTGCCGCGCCTCGATGTTTACGCCATCAGTTGTGGTGTGACAGATTGGTATCAGTGCCATAACTATAGGGAATCAGGTAAGACTTGACCTAGTCCTGGTCGATGTCTTAAAATCGACCTTGTCTATAGTCTAAGCACCAACAAACCAACTTGTGCAAACCCAGTGTCACACCCTGGCTTTGCGGAAGCGTGGTTATTTTGGTGTGACTTCTTAATACCATAGCTTAACCATAACAAGCTATATGAAATAAAAACCATGCAAGATCATCCATTTAATTAAGTTTTAAAAACCAAATACAATAACATTGTCTTAACGGAAACACATCCTAACGACATAAACATTGTTCAACAAACACAACATAACATGACATAAACACAGTTTAAGGACTGTGACTTGTCCAGGAAAGAGTCACATTCCCCAAACCCGGATGACCTCGTAACTAGTGCAGCGGAAAAACGTGTCATACCGCGCCAGATCCTTTAATTCCCTGAAATACATGTAAGTTGAAAAATCAACAATAATGTTGAGCGAGTTCATGTGTAAGTGAGTAAATAAACCTTTGTAAGTATAAAAATCCTGGTATGTAGCAAATAAGGAAAAAGAGATCACCAATGGTTTGCAAGGCCATTGATATGTGTGAAGTGCAAGTAGGAAGACTCAAACCTAGCAGATTTAGCGATGGGTTTAAATCACCACCTGGTCCATTAGGCGGGCTCAGGGGTTGGGCTCGCTACACCCAGATAGATCTACCGCTTACGTCCCTCGCTCCTACAATGAGGATTAATGGCCTCCAGTTTCCGCCTACCCACTCACATGATCTAAATAATAACCCTCCTTACGCTAACCATACCATGTAAGAAATATTCGTAATCATAGTAACATGTATTTCACCCCCGTAGTTTAGAAAACTGAAAACAGTTAAGAGAAAAGGGGGACATGAACTCACAGTGGTGCGTCTCTACCAAGTATATCTCCTGATCAAGCAGCTGTGCGACGACCTACACGTACTAAGTCTATTAGACGGACGGCCGTGCCTTCGCTTAAGGTTTAAGTTTTTGGGAAATAGTTAGACAACTATTTCGTGTTTATATTTTTGTAAATACTTGGTAATTATTCTCCTTCCCAAGGATGGGGGATTTATTACATGTGCGTTCGTAAACTTCGAAATATATTATCAAGTCTCACTTAATATATATATTTTATTTCTAGCTCCAAAATATAATCGTTTTTCCTAAAAATATCATAGTTTATTTCACACAATTTTCCGAAATAATATTCTTTGACAAATACGCGTTCGTTGGTATTTTCTAAATTGCGTAAGTTACGGATAAAGATTGGGTGGTAATAATTATACCGTTGTAACTTATTATTTATTGTGAAGGCGTTCGTATTATTTTGGAGTTGTTAACATGGTAATATTATTTTTATCCTAAAAATAATATTAGTATATTTCACAAAATAATCATAAACACATAACAAGTAACGTTATGAAAAATATATACTAAATATATACTTACCAAGTTTTATTTTTTGTGAAATCCCACCTCCGATATTTTGTAAATAAAGTCGTGGCGAAACTTATATTTGAAAACAAGTTAAAAACGTATTTCTAACACTTGTAGTGAAAATATTTCTAAGTGTCAGGTTTTTGGAAAAATTTCGCCAGAGTTTCCCCTGTAACTGGAGGTGGCCACGCTTTTAAGCGTATCATTTTCTTTTATAACTCAAACCAACAATTTTCTTATTCAACCAATACAACGTTCAAAGCAACAAACTAGTAAATAAATATGTAAATCGCAAGAATCTCATGAACTTGTAGTTTAACCAAAAATATATGAAGTAAATCCCATTACTTTTAATGGATTCTTATATAAATCAATCCGGTTTCGTAAAAGCCTCATTTTTAAAGAAATTCCGTCTTTACAACTTCTCATCATCTTTTTCAAAAATAGTTATTTTGTCGTAAGTGTGTGCTACACAAGTGTTTACACACTTGTGTGTTCTAAAAATCATTCGTGTTAGTGTAAGATCCGTCTTTAGAAAATATGATTTCTTTGATACTTGGTTCTTTGAAAATACCGCTTGTAGATACGTAGATCTACTAGTTTTAAACACTATTTCACAAGCAAAATCGCTTTTACACAAGTTCATGATTCGTGTATGGTAGAGTTTCATCCTTTAACCCTTGTTACTTCCAAAACAACCTTATGTCATGATCCATGATCATGACCAACCCGGGTTAAATGACGATCCGAGCTACCACAACATAGATCGGGTCCAAATAATCACACAAATCAATTACTACAAGATTTACACAACATATGAGCTTTTAACCATCATTTTTAGTGTTTTTAGTAGACTTTTATGCTTCATCTTGTATGTTTGCGACTTTTAACCGTTACATATCATTTTAACCACTTTAAAATAGTTCGAGAAGGTGATTTAAGCAACTTACTACTAGCTCGAGGCTAGGGAAGAGTCTAGACGCAAAATGAGTGGATAAAAGCAATTGAGTGAGGTCCTTCGCCTTCCGAATGCACCAAGCCTCCTTATACGAGATCCTTAACACTTGTAGATACTTGGAATTGCTTGATCAAAATTGAAATGATGGATGGATGTAGAGGGGTGTTCGGCCGAGAGTTGTAGAGAGGGAGAGAGTGTGTGTGAAGTTGAGTTATGAGATGTGAAGTGTTATGTTGTGTTAAGGGTGGATCTTATAGACAAAACTCAAGATTATTACCCAAGGGATTTAGTGTCTTCTAGATATTAAGCATTGGTGATTATTATAATCACAAAGTACAAGGGGTGTCCCCCCTTGGGGACGGTTTGGTTGAGGGGGGGGGGGGTAGTTTGGTTCAAATCCAACCATTTAGTTAGCATGTAGTTTGGTTAGTTTAGCTAGTTTAGGGATTAACCCGGTTACTAGTGTGTTGTGCTTTACAGTGGTTGTTAGGGTATTCGGGGACCCTAACTGGCTCAGAAAAAGGATAAATAATGTTAATGACAATATTTTTATATTCCGGGTAAAGTCTGGTTGTTCGGTTGGATAGTGATCCGTTAAAGTGCTTATCAAAACTTTAAAGTGTCGTTATTATTATTTTCAGTGTCACAGCTTATTCCCGACACATTGGAAAGTGTCTAGTAATATTTTTCTCATGTTTTTGGCACTTTATTAATTAACCAAAAGCTGAATTTTTAATTAAAGTGCTGAATTTTGTGCTTAGAGTACGTTTTAGGCACATCCGGTCACTGTAATCTCATTCCTAGTGACGCAGTTCTACAACCCTTATATCCCTACACTTTCTATTAGTGTAGTAAACTATCTCTGGCTCTTACAGGCCTTAGAGGCAGTGCCTGCCAGGTGCTAGTTATGACAGCACATTTAATAGGTTATCCGTTCATTGTGCTACTCTGCGTTTGGTGCATCGAGGTTGTCACAAAGGTGTTGTAAGCAAAACATGGGGTGTCAGCAAGTAAAGTATGATGCAAGTAAGTACATGTATCAGCATTCAAGTAGCAGTTTATCCACAATTCCAAGTAAGCATAGTAATTAAGCAGTAATTAATTATTAATTAAGTCGTACGGATACCTGGTTTAGTGAGGGTTGTCACACCCAGTAAGGGTTTTGTACTAGCTTACTTGATATTCTCGCTCGAACTCGTTGAACACTACATTCTTGCGCGAACGTCGCATACTACTGTTCCGCATAGGATCGGCCTTTCCTAAGGCTGGCAACATGCACAAATGAACGATCTGGTTGTGACTAGGTGTGAAAACCACAAACTCCCGACAAAATCGCTCGTTCGACACGCATTTTCACTATAAACACGAGAATTTGCATTGAATCAGGAGTGAAATCCATACTTCGACGCGATTCTCCCAATCTATCTCATGATTCTATCACACCAACAGGAATATAGTCGCTAAGTTAGGGGTGAAACCCTAACCTTGATTACTGGTTCCGTTCCTCATTTTGGTTTTACAAAACACCCACCAAAGTCTCGATGGATTCCAACAACTCGAGTTGCGTAAATAACCGAAAGGATGCATGCCATTCACCGTATGTCGGTGATAGAGCGTAGTCTATAAGGCCAAAGCGCGTGCTCGAAGTTCTTGAGAATAGTCGAAACACTTTGGGTAGACGACGTCTATCAGCCAAGACAATCCCTTTTCAATTTAATGTGTTTCGATTTTGGAATTTGTCGTCGCTGACTCAGTGATTTACCGCTTTTATGAGAAATTTTATGTGTTTTGATCTTGGTGATTTGCTCGCTTTTCGTTGTTCACTCCGATAAACACACACAACTCACTGTGCAACGTCAACAAATCGCTCATGTTACTCGCAATCGCTACTCGCTATTCACACCAATGCACCGCCGGCAAAGCGTGCATATACTGGTCCACACCCGCACTGCCCCACTTGTACTTACCATCACCCGATTGGAATCGCGTGCCGGTTTTGTGTTCACTACAACCTGTACGGCCATTTCACTTCTAACTGTCGTACCGGTCCCGCCAAGCTCCAGCCCCAGTTCAAGCTCCTGCTCTACCAGCTCCTCAGGCACAACAAGCAGCTCCTACTCCCGCTGCTCACACAAGAGCCTGCTTTGCGTGTGGTGATCCCAACCACTTCGCAAATGTCTGCCCAAACAGAGTGGTGAAGCAAGAGCCACAGCAGCAGCAGCAGCCAGCACCTCAACAACACCAACAGAAGCAGCAGCAGCCAGCTCAGCAAACAGCCCACGAGCGAGTCTTCAACATCAATGCCCGTCAGGCTCAGGCAGACAACAACATGGTTAATGGTACGTTTCTCGTAAATGGTATATATACTTCGTGTTTGTTTGATACTGGAGCCGATAACTGTTTTGTATCGTTCGAATTCGAAAGGCTCCTAAATCGTAAACGTGTTAACCTCCCATCAACATTTGACGTAGAAGTTACCACTGGAAGAACCGTCACTGTTAGCTCCGTTCTGCGTGACTGTACTCTTGAACTCAACAGTCACCTTTTCCCGATCAATCTTATCCCAATGCAACTCGGTAGTTTTGACGTCATAGTAGGTATGGATTTCCTTTGGGGGAATCATGCTGAAATTGTTTACTTCGATAAAATGATTTGTTTCTCTCTCGCAAACAGCGATCAGTTGTGTGTTTATGGAGAAGTCGCTTCAAAGAAGTTACAACTCATGTCGTGTGTCCAAGCTAGCAGTTATCTCAGCAAGGAATATCAAGCCTTCTTGGCGCACATCGTAGTAGCGGAGGAAAGGAAGATAAGGCAATAGACAAGGTGCATGTGGTTCGTGAGTTTCCTAACGTCTTTCCTGGTGATTTACCTGGTTTACCTCCCACTCGTGATATCAATTTTCGAATCGACCTCAGTCCTGGAGCAAATCCTATTGCTAGAGCGCCTTATCATCTCGCTCCATCTGAAATGCGCAAACTCTCGAGTCAGCTCCAGGAATTGCTTGACAAAGGCTTCATTCGCACTAGCACCTCTCCTTGGGGCGCTCCTGTTCTTTTTATCAAAAAGAAGGACGGATCATTCCGGATGTGCATCGACTACATGGAATTGAATAAGCTTACCAACAAGAATTGTTATCCCTTGCCTAGAATCGATGATGTGTTTGATCAAATTACAAGGTGCTACGTGTTTCTCGAAGATTGACTTACGCTCAGGCTATCACCAGTTACGAATCCAGGAAGAAGATATACCAAAAACTGCATTCATAACCCTTATACGGTCACTACGAATTCGTTGTTATGTCTTTTGGTTTGACCAAGGCTCCCGCCGTCTTTATGGTTCTCATGAATCGCGTGTGTAAACAAACTCTCGACCACTTCGTCATCGTGTTCATCGATGATATCCTGATCAATTCCAAGCCAAAACCAAACACGCACAACATCTCTGTTTGGTTCTTGAGTTACTCCAGGGAAACCGCCTCTATGCCAAATTCTCTAAGGTAGTGTTTGGTATGCAGGAATGAGAGGTGGAATGGAATGAGTGATTACGAGGAATTGACGAAAAGAGTGTTTGGTTGGTCAATGGAATGGAATCACCCCTTCCAAAAGGAATTCCATTCCCTCAAAAGCATTCCTTCCACCCCCATGTTTTTTTTCAATTCCATCCCATCTTGCACCATTCATCAACAACACCACAACCCACGACCTTCGCCACAACCCACCACCACTGACGCCGTCGCCGCCACCCGCCACCACCTCACCCCGATAACCGTCGCCGCTGCCACCCTCTCGCCACCGTTATCACCCACAACTGTGACCAACCGTCAACGCCAGTCGCCGCCGCCGCCCACCACCATCGTCGACGCCACAACCACCGTCACCACCAACCACTGTCGCTGCTACCAACCGCCACCTTTCCTGCCACCCACCACCAACGACAACCTTGTCACCACCACCACTTATTGTCACCGCCGCACCGCCACTCACCGCCACCACCACCACCCATCGCCGCCGTCGACACCCACCACCGCCACCTATAACCACCCACAATCACTACCACCGACCACCACCACTCACCGCTAATTTTATAACTCCGTTTTTCTTGCCTAACGAACACTACACAATAATAATTCATTCCATTCACATGGTAACCAAACAAGACATAGAATGGTAATGATCCATTGCATTCCCTGGTCCATTCCATTACCTCGTCCATTCCATTCATTCGTCCATTCCATTACCCCGTACCAAACAGAACCTAAGTGTGGATTCTGGCTTGACGAGGTTCAATTCCTCGGTCACATCGTCAATAGTCAAGGAATTCATGTTGATCCCGCGAATATCGAAGCTGTTAAGAGTTGGGTCACACCAAAGAACCCGTCCGAGGTTCGTTCTTTTCTCGGATTCGCGGGTTACTACCGCCGATTCATCGCTGATTTCTCGAAGATCGCTGCCCCTCTCACTTCCCTCACACACAAGGACAAACCTTTTGTTTAGGGAACCAAACAAGAGGAGGCCTTTCAAACTCTGAAACTTATGCTCTGCAATGCTCCGGTGCTTTTGTTACCCGACAGAAACGACGACTTCGTAGTCTACTACGATGCCTCTAACCTCGGTCTTGATTGTGTTCTCATGCAACGAGACAAGGTTATCGCGTACGCCTCTCGTCAGCTCAAGATCTACGAGAAGAACTATACAACCCATGATCTCGAGCTTGGGGCGGTTGTTTTTGCGCTAAAGATTTGGCGACACTACCTATACGGTACCAAGTGTATGGTCTTCACTGACCATAAGAGCCTGCAACACATCTTTAGCCAAAAGGAGGTAAATATGCGCCAACGCCGATAGGTTGAACTCCTCAACGATTACGACTGTGAGATTCGTTACCATCCTGGCAAAGCAAACGTTGTTGCCGATGCCCTCAGTCGACGAAGCTACTTGCATAGCGTCCGTAATACTCCATCCCAGCACAATCTCGAAGCACTTATCCGTGACACTTAATATGCTTGTTTTACCGAACGTACTTTGAAGAAGGAAAGGATCATCAATAACGGTGAACAACTAGTGAATAAATCGAATGGTATATTCCATTATCTAGACCGAATTTGGATTCCCAAGCGCACATATTAACGACAAATTCTGCTAGACGAAGCCCACAAATCTCGATATTCCATTCATCCCGGTGCCGATAAGATGTACCAGGACCTGCGCTACAAGTACTGGTGGCCGGGCATGAAAAGAGATATCGCCATCTACGTTTCGAAATGCCTGACTTATTCGAAAGTCACGGCTGAGCATCAACGCCCCTCTGGCTTACTCGTCCAACCCGAGATCCCTATGTGGAAATGGGAGAGTATTGCTATGGATTTCATAACGAAACTCCCGTGCACGCCATCAGGTCACGACAGCTCTGAGTTATCGTTGACCGTCTTACCAAATCCGCTCATTTTCTACTGATACGAGAAGACTATAAGGTAGAACGATTAGCTCGGATCTATATCGACGAAGTTATTTGTCGGCAAGGGACACCTCGTGACATCATTTCTGATCGCGACAGTCGATTCACCTCGCGTCTCTAGGAAATGTTTCAATCTGCTCTCGGTACTACTCTCAATCTTAGTACTGCTTTCCATCCCCAGACCGACGGTCAGACTGAACGCACGATTCGTAACTTGGAAGACATGCTTCGCTCTTGTGATATAGATTTCGGTGGTAATTGGGATTCGCATTTACTTTTAGTCGAGTTCTCGTATAATAACAGTTATCACTCTAGCATCCAAATGGCACCATTTGAGGCATTATACGGAAGAAAATGTCGATCGCCTATTGTATGGTGATGTGTGTAAAATGCAACATATAAATTACATCAAATGTGGCATAAAACTAACCCTTTTTAGTACTAATGTTGGAAAAAGTTTGCTTTTGTCTTCCCTTTGTATTTTTAGGACTAAATGAGCATAAATGAACAAAAGGAACAAATATGTAGCAAAATCTAACATAAATGCAAGGAAAGGAATAAATGTGGCATGCCCGACCCCTCGACAGCATCTTCCCAAGCAAAAACAAGACAGCAGAAGGCTGACCATAGCCCCGTGCCCAGCGGACACGGGGGCGTGGCCAGCTGTCTGCAGAAAGGACAAAGCTATAGAAGCTTCTATTCCCAACACGGGGGCATGCCCAGCTCAACACGGGCCATGGTCAACGCTAAGATTCGCATAATTCAAGCAAATCTTGATAGTACAGATACGCTTCTGCACACGGGGCCGTGCCCAGCGGACACGGGGGCATGAGGAGCTAATGCAGACAAATTGCAATTAATGAAGAAAGAGAATAAGGATGGACACGGGGCCATGTCCGGGCTTCTGTGCAGGCTATAAATACAGGTGCTTGGTTCACTTCAAAGGCATCCCTTGGCAAACTACCTCTCTACCACTTCACCCACACTCCACCACCATCACAACACCCACATCCACCACCATCATCTATCATCCATCTAGAGTGTGTGTAGTAGTCTCAGGATCCAAGATTGATAGTAAGAGTTCTTGACAATCAAATGCCATTTTTGCCTAAGTCTCTTACATCACTTAGTGAAGACAAGCATTTAGTGTAATACTTTTGATTTTTAATCTTTTCGCACTTCATATTTGGTTTTGTATCAATAACTTTAATAACTAGTTTCTTATGTTGAAAGTTAAACTTCCTTATCATTTGTCCGTGGTGTCTTGGCATTATTTTACTGTCTATATAAAATAAAAGAATTTCACCATTCATATCTCTACGGTCTATATAGAGATATGTTGGCTACCTAGTCGGGGGTTAAGGGAATGGTTTGGTAAGGTTCTTGCCTTGTTCAGTATATAGATCCTGCAAGGACCTGGGTCAAGCTTACTAGGACCTCCTTCAATACCCACTAGTATTGGATGGCGGGGGTGCGAATGGCTTGATCCCCTCATATGTAAACTACTATTAATACATTAACCCGGCTACTTGGGATTGTATCCCTGCTGACTCAAACCACTTAGCCGAGGGTAACGTCACCTTCAAAAGAGGGGCCTACCACATTACGCATTAATAACTTAATTAATTATCGTCCAATATTCCAACCCTTTAGGATTGTATCCTTACTGACTCAAACTACTGGGTTGAGGGTAACGTCACCTTCAAAAGAGGGGCCTACTACTATAACTACGATAATCTCTTAAAAAGTGCAAAAGTGCGGAAATCATCAAAGGTTACACTACAGGCGAGTCAGATCCAAGTGATTCATCTTGTCTATCTGTTTTTATTTTATTTTTATTTTCAGCATTTTTAGTTTTTAATTTTCATGTTTAAAACCTTTTTTCTAAATTTTTTATTTGATTAAACGTTGAGTATAAGTCGGTACTAAAAGCTCTTGTGTCCTAGGACGACCTCGGTATCTTACCAATGCTATACTACGCTAACGATGGGTGCACTTGCCCAGATGTGTGTTTACTGTTAGTAGAATATCATGTTTTATAAATTTAAAACTTGACTAAAGTGTTAAAAAGGGATTAAAATATACATAAAATTATATCACGCTACATACGCATCAAGTTTTTGGCGCCGTTGCCGGGGACCCAAGGATTTTAAGAAAGTTAGGAATCAATGGCCTAATCGTTTTTCTTATTTTTCTATTTTTTTAGGATTTTTCTAGATTTTTCAGCTTCTGTAGACAACAGCTCGGGGTCGTGCCTAGTCGGAAACGGGGTCGTGCTCAGCATTCTTACTGGCAGTTTTTATTTTCCTAGTTTCAGAGAGCTGAACATGGATCCGTGTTGGTGCAGCACGGGGCCGTGTTGAACTCCCCAGTAACAGGGATCCGGAAAACAATAACTGTAATCACGACCACGGGGCCATGTTCAGCTGAGCACGGGGCAGTGGTGAGACTTCTGACCAACAATATTTTTGTTTTTATCGCAGGAGTTGGAACCCAGGCGCCGCACCTGAACTTCCTACGTTGTGCATGAGCTCTAGTTCCAATAAAGACATAAAAGAACCTCTAGACGAACCCGAACGCTTTCTAAGAAAAAGGCTTAAAGCTAAATCCCAAGTGAAAGTTTCGGGGCTCCCACTTCCAATGGCGGACCAACGTACCCTAATGGATTACCTACGACCCATGGTAGGTAATCTCGGTGCCGCTATCAATGCACCGAATGTCAATGCCAACAACTTCGAACTCCGGCCGCATTTGATTCAAATGCTCCAAAACTCCGCAACTTTCCATGGGCTTGCGGACGAATATCCCCATTTACATATTACCAAGTTTTTGGAAGTATGTGATACTTTTCGGATCAACGGAGCATCAAATTACGCCATCCGCCTCTGAATGTTCCCATTTTCACTAAAAGACCGAGCTAAGGCTTGGTTTAACACCCTCCCAGTTGGGTCGGTAAACACCTGGGATGAACTAGCCCAAAAGTTTTTGTATAAGTATTTCCCTCCTTCAAAAATGGCTAAATTAATGAATGAAATTAATACATACTAACAAGAGGATGGGGAATCCTTATATGTAACTTGGGAAAGGTTCAAGGAGCTACTAAGAAAGTGTCCCCATCATGGTCTTGCGGTATGGCAACAAGTATCCACTTTCTATAATGGGTTGTTGCCACACACATGACAGACACTTGACTCTAGCTCCGGGGGACTTCTAGGTAATCGTCGCCCAAATTAAATTTATAATCAAATTGAGGAAATTGCTCAAAACAATTTTCAGTGGCACACTCCCCGAGGCACAAAATCTATTTCCTTGGGCGCCCATAAGGTTGACGAAAGCACCTCTTTGTAAGCCCAAATCGAGGCCCTCTCTGCAAAAAATAAAAAAAGTTAGAAATGGCAAAAATGGCCTCGGTTATGGCTTGTGAAGGGTGTGGTGGACCACATGAAAATTGGAGTTGTATGAAAGAAATGGATAATCAAACAGAAATGGTATACTACATTGATAATAGACCTAGGCCGTCAGGTCCTCAGACGGGTACCTACAACCAAGGATGGCGTAACCACCCAAACCTTGGTTGGAGAGAACCCGACAATAGTAGTAACCAACAAAATCAAAACCAACGAACAAACTTTCAACAACCAAGAAATGAGTCTCAAAATTTCTCTCAACAACAACAAGGGGAACGAGAGAGGCTTGAAGATACTATCTCACGCCTCATCTCCGACACCGAAAAGAAAAACTCGGATCGATTCCAACAATTGGATTCGAACTATAGAAATCAACAAGCTAGTATTCAAAATATGGAAAAACAACTAAATCAACTAGCTCAAAATTTCTCCGAGAGACAACAAGGCATGTTACCAAGCAATACCGAAATCAACCCAAAGGCGCAAGTACATCTCATCACATTGAGAAACCGTACCGTAGGTCCCAAGGAGGCTCCATTACCACCATCCCACAAGAGTCATTCCAATCAATCCGCAACTTCGCCAACACCACAAAAGGAAACGACTCCTCCACCAATTCACGAGGCCGCCAAGAATCCCGCGGTACCCTACCCCGGACAGTTACTTCGCCAAAAGACCGATGAGCAATTCACAAAATTCTTAAACTTACTAAAACAATTGGATGTTAATATTCCTTTTGTAGACGTCCTCACTCAAATGCCTAAATATTCAAAATTTATGAGAGACTTTCTCACTCACAAAAGGAAAATTGAGTCATTGCAATTAGTTAATTTACGCAAAGAATGCTCCGCCTTGCTACTCAACAAACTGCCGCAAAAGAAGATCAATCCCGGAAGCTTCACCATCACTTGTTCGATTGGGGGATCACCCATACGCAATTCACTAGCCGATCTTGGGGCTAGCATCAACCTCATGCCCGCATCAATGTTCGACCGACTCGGACTAGGAAAGACAAGCCCTACAAAGATGAGCATACAGCTCGCCGATAGGTCCATTAAATATCCACAAGGTGTCGCCGAAAATCTATTAGTAAAGGTCGGAGACTATGTCTTCCCGACCGACTTTGTCATACTAGATATGGAGGAAGATACCGAGGTACCGCTTATCTTAGGAAGACCATTCCTAGCCACCGCCCACGCAATGGTGGATATGAATGGTGGGAAATTAACATTGAGGGTTGGGGACAAAGAGATGGAATTCAGGGTTGGGAAAATAGTAGAAGACGAGGACCCGGTCAATTACATGAAGGTCAAAGACTCAAGTTTGGATAATGCTCTCCGACGATGCAACATGGGATGCAAGACATCCCACTTGGGTAACATATGACCGACTTTGGGTCTAGCCAAGGACCCTTATAAACGTGGCGCACCACGGAGGCACTCCGCGGAACTATCCTTAGTTTTAGTTTAGATTAACTTTTATGTTTTCTAGTTTAGTTTTACTTTTCAGGAATAAAACACACATGGAATGGTGGAGGTTACATAGGGAAACTTGAACCCACACCCCATGCAAAAAAAACAGAGCCTCCCGACAATTTTTCTTCATTACAGCAAGTTCAGCACGGGGTCGTGCTTAGCCCAACACGCCCCGTGCCTAAGGTTTTGCAGAAAATGCCCAGTTCAGGTAACTGGACACGGGGCCGTGTTCACTGAACACGCCCCCGTGCCCAGCCTTCTGTTAATTATGATACTGGCAATCTGAACACGGGGTCGTGCCCGGACCAACACAGGCCCGTGTCCAGACGCCTAGTAACATAAAATTTTGTTTTTAAACACCTTTTTACACATTCAATCAACATAAAAACTTATTTGTGGGACACATTGAGGAAAATGTGTAAAAGTGTGGGGTGGGGGGATGCTAAAACCTTGAATTTTGCAAGTCCTAATAACAAGCCTTACACAAAACTCTATTGGAACCGCTAATCACCCCAATTTTTTTCGAAAACTTTTCATTTTTTTACTTATCTTGGTTTAATTTGAGAATAACAAGTTCTAAAAGGTTATATTTTTACAAATTTACAACCAATAGCGTCGTGATAAAAAGAACCAACATAAGAAAATTATGAAACGACATGACAAATCTAGTTAAAATTTGATTATATATACTTGATCACATTATAAACACATTCCCACAAAAAGTGAGTTTTGAGCCTTTATTAAGCATGCAATTATAAATCTTTAAACTAAATGCTCATTTTTCGTTTCTTGTGTGAATTGCCGCTTGGTTTCTTACGACTCTAGAACTTGCCATGACAATACATTCCCGGTACTTACCAACTTAAACCCAAGTAAGTAAGTGATGGAGGCATTAGGACTAACCCCTTTTTCTTTTCAACACCATTATTTTTCTTTTTTTTTTAACCTACCCAAAATCCCCCTAGTTAACCCATAAAACAAACACCCTTTACCCACCAAAACCTTTTTTATTTTTAAAACCCTTTATTTTAGTAAAAAGCTCAGTTCTCATGTGACATCCTTTAACAAAAAAAAAAATGAAGAATAGCAATAAACAAACAAGTTCCTCAAAGAAACTTGGTTTGAAAATGCTTTGTTTGAATAAAACGTCACAAAAACAAAAAGTTTTACGACGACCTACGTTTTTTACACTTTTCGCCCTTTTTACTAACCACTTACCCAAAACCACCTACCTTTAACCCTAGCCTAACCCTTCCCCAAGTCCTCTTGATATTTACAAAGGTTTATATTTAAAAAGGAGGAGGATTGATTGCTTGGCAAGAATATGGTAGAAATAAGTTCCATGTCGTTCTTGAGTATTTCACAAAAATACATCTTCGGCCGAGTGTTGAGTGATCTCCTGTGAGGTATGTGAACTTGTATATAAATGGAATTTTAAAGTGGCATGTTATGCCCAAATAAGTAATTTATCTTATGAAACGTTCTAAATAAATCATAACGAATAGGATTGTAAATGACATAAAAATAAAGCCTAATAAAGATCTTGGATTCCCGACACTGATGCGTGTTGTCGTGTATATATTTTTATGTATATTTTTAGCTCTTTTTAACACTTTAGTCAAGTTTTAAATTTATAAAAAACGATATTCTACTAACACTAAACACACATATGGGCAAGTGCACTCATCGTGAGCGCAGTATAGTGTTGGTAAGATACCGAGGTCGTCCAAGGACACAAGAGCTTTTAATACTGGTTTATCCTCAACGTCTAATCAAATCAAAATTTTAGAAAAAGATTTTAAACTAGAAAATAAAAACTAACTAAAATGCTAAAAATAAAAATAAAATAAAAACAGATAGACAAGATGAATCACTTGGATCCAACTCGCCTTTAATGTAACCTTTGATTATTTCCGCACTTTTGCACTTTTTAAGAGATTATTTTAGTAATTGTAGTAGGCCCCTCTTTTGAAGGTGACGTTCCCCTTAACCTAGTAGTTTGAGTCAGCAAGGATACAATCCTAAAGGGTTGGATTATTGAAAGATAATTAATTAAGTTATTAATGCATAATGTGTTAGGCCCTTCTTTTGAAGGTGACGTTACCCTCGACTAAGTAGTCTGAGTCAGCAGGGATACAGTCCTAAGTAGCCGGGTTAATATATTAATAGTAGTTTACATATGAGGGGATCAAGAAATTCGGACCCCCCGCCATCCAATACCAGTGGGTATTGAAGGAGATCCTACTAAGCTTGACCCAGGTCCTTGCAGGATCTATACACTAAACAAGGCAAGACGCTTACCAAACCATTCCCTTAACCCTCGACCAGGTGGCCAACATATCTCCATATAGAACGTGGAGATATGAATGGTGTAAATCTTTTATTTTATATAGACAGTAAAATAACGCCAAGACACCACGGACAAATGATAAGGAAGTTTCACCTTCAACATAAGAAACTAGTTATTAAAGTTATTAATACATAACCAAATAAAAAGTGCGAAAAGATTAAAAATAAAAAGTATTACACTAAATGCTTGTCTTCACCAAGTGATGTAAGAGACTTAGGCAAACATGACCTTTGATTGTCAAGAACTCTTAGTATCAATCTTGGTTCCCGAGACTACTACACACACTCTATGATGGATGATGGTGGTGGATGATGGTGTTGTGGTGGTGGTGGAGTGTGGGTGAAGTGCTAGAGAGGTGGTTTGCCAAGGGATGGTTTGCAAATGAGCCAAGCACCCTTATTTATAGCCTGCACAGAAGCCCGGACACGGCCCCGTGTCCATTGGGCACGGCCCCGTGTCCATCCGTCTTCTCTTTCTTCATTAAATGCAGTTTGTCTGCATTAGTTGACCACACCACCGTGTCTGCTGGGCACGGCCCCGTGTGCAGAAGCGTATCTGTACTATCAAGATTTGCTTGGATTCTGCGAATCTTTGCGTTGACCATGGCCCAGGGTCTGGTGGACACACCCCCGTGGTGGGTGATAGAAGCTTCTACAACTTTGTCTTTTCTGCAGACATTTGGGCACGCCCCCCTGCTCATTGAGCCGGGGCGTGTTCAGCCTCCTGTTCTCTTGTTTTTGCTTGGGAAGATGCTGTTGAGGGGTCGGGCATGCCACATTTATTTATTTTCTTGTATTATTGTTAGAGTTGGCTGCATTTTTTGCTTCTTTTGTTCGTTTGAGCTCATTTAATCCTGAAAATACAAAAGGAAGACAAAAGCACACTTTTTCCAACATTAGTACTAAAAAAGGGTTAGTTTTATGCCTCATTTGATGTAATTTATATGTTGCACTTTATACACATCAAATACCCCCCACACTTGAATCTTTGATTGTCCTCAAGCAAAACTCTTTATAATGTGGCTTTACACTCCCAAATGGAATGGGTAGAAGAGAAGGTTTTGGGCTTGTCATATGGTGTCGGGATTTCCAAGATTCTTTATTAAGTTTTATTTTTATTTATTTACAGTCCTATTCGTCATGATTTATTTAAAACATTACACAAGAGAAATTATTTTTGTAGGCATAACATGCCTCTTTAAAATTCCATTTATATACAAGTTCACATACCTCACGGGATATCACTCAACACTCGGCCAAAGATGTCTTTGTGAAACACTCGAGACCGGCATGGAACTTACTTCTACCATATGCTTGCCAAGCAATCAATCCTCCTCCCTTTTAATTATAAACCTTTGTAGATATCAAGAGGACTTCGGGGAAGGGTTAGGCTTGGGTTAAAGGTAGGTGGTTGGGTTAGTGGTTAGTAGAAAAGGGCGAAAGGCGTAAAAAGCGTCGGTTTTCGTAAAACTTATTGTTTTTGTGACTTTTTATTTCAATGAAGTATTATTCAAACAAGCCTTCTTTTGATGAGCTTTGTTTGTTTATTGCTAACTTCATCTTTCTTTTCTAATTTTTTTTTTTGATAAGGAATGTCATATGAAAAACCGAGCTTTGTTACTAAAATAAAGGGTTTAAAATGAAAAAGGGTTTTGGTGGGTAAAAGGTGTTTGTTTTGGGTTTAGAAATGAAAAGGTTTAGGCTCAAAGGGGTTAACTAGGGGGATTTGGGTAGGTGGTAAAAAAAAAGAAAAAATAATGGTGTTGAAAGAACAAGGGTTAGTTCTAATGCCTCCATCATTTACTTACTTGGGTTTAAGTTGGTAAGGATCGGGAATGTATCGTCATGGCAAGTTCTAGAGTCGTAAGAACCAAGCGGCTATTCACACAAGAAACGAAAAACGAGCATTTAGTTTAAAGATGTGTATTTGTATGCTCAATAAAGGCTCAAAACTCACTTTTTGTGGGAATGGGTTTTTGTGTGATCAAGTATATATAATCAAATTTTAACTAGATTTGTCATGCCGTTTCATAATTTTCTTATGTTGGTTCTTTTTATCACGACGCTATCGGTTGTAAATTTGTAAAAATATAACCTTTTTAAAACTTGAAATTCCCAAATTAAACCTAGACAGGTAAAAAAAATTGAAAAAAATTTGAAAAAATTTGGGGTGTTTAGCGGTTCCAATAGAGTTTTGTGTAAGGCTTGTAATTAGGACTTGCAAGATTCAAGGTTTTAGCATCCCCCCCACACTTAAATTACACATTGTCCACAATGTGTCCCAAAAATAAGTTTTTAGGTTGATTGAATGTGTAAAAGTGTGTTTAAAAACAAATTTTAATGTTACTGGGCATCTGGACACGGGCCCGTGGTGTCCGGGCACGGCCCCGTGTTCAGGTTGCCAATAACAGAAAACATAAAAAAGAAACAGAAGCCTGGGCACGGGGGCGTGTTCAGTGAACACGCCCCGTGTCCAGTTACCTGAACTGGGCGATTTTCTGCAGATGGATCAACACGGGGCCGTGTTGGCGGGACACGGCCCGTGCTGAACTTGCTGTAATTAAGAAAATTTAGCGGGAGGCTCTGTTTTTGTGCATGGGGTGCCGGTTCAAGTTTTCCTTGATATTCTTCACCATCCCGAGTGTGTTTTATCCATTACATCATCATCCAAACACCAATTTAATTAAACCATCATTCATTCAAATAGAGAAAGTTACATAATAATCCTAATAAATTAAAATTCTAGATAAATAGGTCAAAAGAAACACAAGAAGTCTAAACCAAGAAGTTCTAGCCTAAAGTTTATTCTATTAGCAAAAATTCTGAAAAGATAATTCTCTCGGTTGGATGTGGCTCGAAGAACTTCTTCCTCCGGATATGGGTCCCTCATACGTCGGCGAGCCATTTCTCTATCTCCATTGGGAGAAGAAAGGCGGGCTCATTTGCATCAGTTTGAGGGGTTGCAACCTCCACCGGGACTTCTTGCAAATCATCAAGAGGAGGCTCCGCGGGGATGTCATCCCAACCGGTGGGATTATTGACACCAAGTTCTAGGTTCCAATCCTCTTGAAGGAGGATTGGCTCCATGGGAGGCGTCACAAGAATGTTCAACCTCTGGTGCAAGAGGTTGATTTCTTGAAAACTGTTTTCCAAACCCACCGTAAGATAATTTATACAGTCTATGAGGACCTCATCTACCGATGTCATCTCATCAAGAGCTTCACGTAATGCCATCACGTAGCGTACGAGAGTTGCTTCAATCGAAGACCTTCTTTCCCTTCGACTGTTTCTGGAATGTGCAGAAGAAGTTCCACTGTTTTGGCTTGACATTCTATGAAAATAAACTGAAAAGAGTTCATTTTAATGAAACAGTAGCCTCGGACACGGCCCCATGCTCAATGAGCACGGCCCCGTGTTCACCTTTCTACAGATTTTTGGAACAAGGAATCTTGGAGTTTCAAATTATTTTTCCAACTTAGGAAGCGTTTTTGAGCAGAAATAACTTAAAACAATGTTGTAATACTTATTTATAACAAGATTCCTTAAACAAAAACCTAACAAACATCACAATAAAGCTTGGAACCATGGTGATCTCAAGCTCTAATGGAGGTGTTGAGGTAAAAAATGAAGAAGAAGGGAATGGACAAGAGAGGAAAGGACAAGATGGTTGTTGAGAACCTTCTTTTAGAAAATACCTAGGATGGTATGTGTGAAGATCCCACCAAATCTCTGTCCCTGGAATGGTCCAAATGTGCAGGATTCTTGGCTGCATTTATAGAAAACGACAGGAAGCTGCACACGGCCCCGTGTCGGCTGGACACAGCCCCGTGTGCAGACGACATCCTGACACATTTTGTCCGTATTCTGACAAAAAGTCAGAAAGGAATCTTTTGGTGGACACGGGGGCGTGTTGACTTGGACACGGCCCCGTGTCGAAAGGCTGTTTATGAAGTTTCGTCTTTTTCTAAGGAATTTATCCAGATCGGGTGGTTCCTTACTGGATGGGACCACACCAAAGTTCCTGAGATACCTTAAGTGTTCTAAGTTTAGACGAGAACGCAAGAGGTTATCGGTGAGGGTGATTCCTATGCTAAATGTAGGTGGACAAGTCCAACCCTTTCCCGGGCTCTCGTTAAAGAAGGTGTATGCCGAATCGCTTGGGTCTATGTATGCATCGAACGAGGTCCATGGGGAGTCCTTCACGGAACAATCGACACAGGGACGACTATCGCTCAAGTCTTCACCAGAGTTAGAGGTGATTTCGGGAACAACGAAGTTTTTTTCATCCGAATGCGATCTCAATAATTCTTCTTCGGCTTCATCTTGAGGTGAATTAATGATATCCATCTCAAGTTCTTTCACCCAATTAAGAATAAGATCCTCCATTTGAAATAATTCACCGAGAAGCATTTCTCCTAGAAGGGTTGATTGAGAGCATTCGAGAGAGAGATAGGGATTATTTTTACTTTCACCCCTCTTAAGGCTACAGGAAAACAATGGGTCATTTCACCCCTCTTAAGGCTACAGGAAAACAATGGGTCAATATAGTGGGGCTTGTAATTTAAAAAATAACATTCTAAATCTTTATGAGGGCCACCACATATTTGACACCACGTACCATAAGAGTGCCGAAAGTAAAAAATATCAGTATCACTCATGTTGGTGTCAGAAATTACCAACCACCGGGATCTTACGGTTCTGTTTTCAGTAACTGATACTTGGGAATGGGGCGTGTTGAGTGGGCATGGCCCCGTGTTCAGGTACTGTCTGACTTAAATCAGGATTGCCAGTACAAAAGATTGGACACGGGGCGTGTTCAGCGGGCACGGCCCGTGTTGAGCTCTGAAGAAACTGAAAAATTAAGAAAAATCCTAAAAAAAATGATTAGGCCGTTGATTTTAAGCTTTCTTAAAATTCTTGTGTCCCCGGAAACGGCGCTAAAAACTTAATGCGTGTTGTCGTGTATATATTTTTATGTATATTTTTCGCCCTTTTTAACACTTTAGTCAAGTTTTAAATTTATAAAACACGATATTCTACTAACACTAAACACACATATGGGCAAATGCACCCATCGTGAGTGTAGTATAGTGTTGGTAAGATACCGAGGTCGTCCAAGGACACAAGAGTTTTTAATACCGGTTTATCCTCAACGTCTAATCAAATCAAAATTTTAGAAAAATGTTTTAAACTAGAAAATAAAAACTAAAAATGCTGAAAATAAAAATAAAATAAAAACAGATAGACAAGATGAATCACTTGGATCCGACTCGCCTTTAGTGTAACCTTTGATTATTTCTGTGCTTTTGCACTTTTTAAGAGATTATCTTAGTTATTGTAGTAGGCCCCTCTTTTGAAGGTGACGTTACCCTCAAACCAGTAGTTTGAGTCAGCAAGGATACAATCCTAAAGGGTTGGATTATTGAAAGATAATTAATTAAGTTATTAATGCATAATGTGGTAGGCCCCTCTTTTGAAGGTGACGTTACCCTCGGCTAAGTAGTCTGAGTCAGCAGGGATACAGTCCTAAGTAGCCGGGTTAATATATTAATAGTAGTTTACATATGAGGGGATCAAGAAATTCGGACCCCCGCCATCCAATACCAGTGGGTATTGAAGGAGATCCTACTAAGCTTGACCCATGTCCTTGCAGGATCTATACACTGAACAAGGCAAGACGCTTACCAAACCATTCCCTTAACCCCCGACCAGGTAGCCAACTGTTGGTGCATTCATCTGTCGTCTTCGTCTTATGTCGAGTCTCAGATTAGAATTGTTAGATTAGATCTTGTTATACGAGAGTATAAGAGGTTTTAGAATGTGTTTAAGGTAATTTAGCTTGAACGTGGTGATTTCCCTTGAAAGTGTCACTTGACAGTTTCAAGCTAAATCAACATGTTGATTTCCCTTGAAAGTGGCATGTGTCATTTCAAGCTAAATCAACACAACTATAAATAGCCTTCAAGCTAAATCATTTGTAACGTTTTCTGAAATTCCATACCGAGGTGCTGCCGGTGTGAGGACTGATTGTAAACGATAGTATATCAATATAATCAGTGTTAAAGTGATACGCAAGCTATTTCGCAATCGGTTTCTTAGTTTCCGCCTCTGAAACTGACTAAATCTCTTCTGAACGACTCGTTCGGGTCGTAAACCGATCCTACAAGTGGTATCAGAGCTCAGGAGGAAGAGATTTCGCCAAAACAACTCGTTTTTGTCACTTTTTCTGATTTTCTACACCTTCTTTCAAAATCGAACAAATTTTTACCGTTAAAATCGGCTCAAATTCTCACATATTGTACGAAAACATGTTTTAACAAACCCTTGAAAGTTTCAGAACTTAATTCGATCATTTACTTGTTCAATCGGACCAAAATCAGATCGAAATGATGATGTCATTATGATTTCGCTTGAGTTTATGGGTTTATTTCGCTTGAGTGTTGAGATTTTGATCATGATTTCGCTTGAGATTAGTTGATAATTTCGCTTGAAACATTTTGTGTGATTTCGCTTGAAACATGTATCGAGTATTGTGATTGATTTAGTGGTTCGAGAAGTGCATGTGATCATTATATAGTGCTGGTCGGTGTAGTGGAATTAAAGGCCCAATCAATTTAATTGGGTTATAGAGATTGTCGGCTTAGTGATTTGTTGGTACAAAAAGGTGTGCAATATTTTTTTAAAGTGGTTGACCAATTGATTGTGAGGATATCATGTTAATCTAAAAGGTGCGGCCCAATCAGAAATTTTGTAAAGTCAATTGTTGTCGGATCAAATTACAAATCGACTGAAGAGCAGCCCATGTGATCACTGAATCATCGATCCAATTATACATCAATGGCCCATGTGACTTTATAATTTGTCGATAAATTGTCCAACTTTTGAAGGTCCAATCAGAAGTGATTTGTTTCCATTTTGTTTGATAGTGACTATTTTTTTTTTAAAAAAAATTTGAAAACCAAAACATGGATGATGGTTATTGGAGTGAAAGAATAAGAAAGTGTTTGGAAAGAGAAGCCAAGAAAAAGGAGAAAGCTAAAGAAGAATCTAAGAAACTTGGAACTTCGAATTCTGAATCAGTATCAAAGAAAAAGATTGAAACAAATGCAACTATCTTTGATCAGTCATCAGACGAAGAGAGTGATGATAAAAATGTTCAAGTTGAGAAGAAACAGGTTGAAAAAATTCCAGCTTTGAAGGTCGAGAAGAAAGCTGATGATGAAAAGATTCCTGGAAAATGCTTAAACTGTGAAAATGTTGAATCAGTATGCTCCAAGTGTGGCAACTTTAAGACTGACAATGACAAACTTTTGAAGGATGCGGAAAGTTTGAAATTGGAAGTCGAGAAGTTGAAAGATGAGAAGCAAACTGATGTAAAACAGATTCTGGATTTACACGGAAATTTTGAGAAGTTGAAATCTGAAAATGACAAACTGTTGAGTGGTTTGGACAGTTTGACATTAGAAAACAAAATTTTGAAAGAAAAAGAAAAAGATTTTGAAAATGAAAAATTAAAAATTGAGAAAGATTTTCAAAGTCAAATAAAGATTTTAGAAGATGAGAGAGATATGTTTGGTAAAAACAATCTTGAAAAACAAATTGAAATCAATTCTCATCTTGAAAAGATTATTCGACTAGAAAAAGAAGCAGAGTGTGCTCAAAAGAAAATCAAGGAATGGGAAGAAAAGTTGAAGGTTTTTGTGAATACTTCAACTATTCCTTGCCCAAAACCTTTAAATTCAGTTCCAATAAGTGACAATGTCACAAACTTTGACAATGTCAAAGTTGAAGATTGTGATGAGAAATCTGATGATGAAAAAGATAAAAGTGAAAAACAAAATTTGTTTTTGAAATTAAAAGAAAAATTTCAAGAAACTGTTCCGCAATCAACTGAAAAGGGAGAATGCTCTAAGCAAAAACCTTTGAAGAAGAAAGTGGAACAAAAACAAAAAGAGAAAATTTTGAAAAATGTTCAAAAAGATAATAAAAGCTCATCAGATCGATCATCCAATCGCAATGAAAAATTACAAAAATCAAAAAATGAAAAATCTAAAATTGTTGGCAATAAGTGGTGCAGGTCGGACCACAGTGCTTCAAAGCCAAATCCAGCTTACAAGAGGAGAGATGGATATCACCAAGCCAAACAGTGCTTTGATTTGAGCATTTGGGCTGAAAATGGTGATTGGTACGATAACAGAGTGTGTTACCGATGTGGTTATCAAGGACACATTGCTGTTAACTGCCAAAGTTAGAATTATGAGACAAGAAGATGCTTTAACTGCAATATTAGAGGTCACATTGTCAGAGATTGCCCAAGGAGATCAAATGAAAGATTGAGGGTTAATTATCAGAAGATGGCAAAGAAATCAGTCAATGTCAAGCCCAAAGAACAGAAGGTTCAAGAACCTAAAGTTCAAGAAATGAAAGTGAAGCTTTCTCAGGGGCAGAAAGACAGACTGAGGAAGAAGAGAAAGAAGGCGAGAGAGTATCTCGAGAAGATCTTGTCCTCGGGTTCACCGGATAGATCGAATAAGAGTTCTGATGAATCAACTCCCTCAACTGCAAAGTCAAGCAAGACGAATTCATCAGATACAAATTTGAGGACGAAAGAAGAAAAGAAGTAGAAGAAAATGGTCGGCGATGAATCTGATGTGTCAAAGTCAGACAAGCCACCATCAGGCAATGAATCTGACAGGTCAAAGTCAGACAAGCCATGTGCAGGCAATGATTCTGGTTCGTCAAAGCCAGAGGAGCCATTGGTTGAGGTAAAATTGGAGAATTCAGGTTTAACAATGGATGATGAAAATTTTCCATCATTATTGAACAAGAATTCAAAATCACCCAAGGACAGTCAGGCTTGGGTGAATCTGTTTAAATGAAAAACCTGACTTGCCGGAGATCCCAAGTTGGTAATCGTGGATCATGAATCGGCATCATTCTTTATCATGTTTAATGTATTTTTGAAAAGCAGGACTTGCCGGAACTCCCAGGTTTGTAAGCGAGGAGTAGGCACCTTGAGAATTCAACCAAAAGATGGTAAATTGGTTGAAAAGCAGGTTTAAGTTGTATGGTTGTGATTTTTACAAGTGGTTCAGAAGTTGAATTGGATTGATCTTACAAGTGGTAAATCAGGGACATTAAGTTGTATCTGATTTCCTACATATGATTGGTAAAACAATGTGATGATTTGATCCCCAATTTTACAAGTGGTAAAATCAACAAAACTTATTTTCTGGAAAAACCATTTTGATTAAAACAAACTTAAGTGTTTTGAGATCACAATGGGAAAATAGTTTGTTGTGAGGGGGAGTTCTGATTGTTTATGCCAAGTGGATGGCGAATTGAAGTGATTCGATATCAGTTGTCATGTTACTTGTACAGTTTGTTTTCAAATTTCCTAAAATGTGTTTGCATTTTAGGGGGAGTAAATTTTTAGAAAATCCAAAAACATTTGAAAATTTGAAAAAGCCAAAAACATGATAAAAATGCAAAAATGAGTTTTGTTGTAAAAAAGAGGAAATGATAGTAGATCAGTTGGACTGTCACAGCACGCTAAAGAAATGGAAAGTTATAATGTGATAAACGGTCTCACTAAAGATGTGACGGTAGGCTCAGCTAGACTAGTAGATTTGCGATAACGATACAAACTTAAATGAAAAAGCCTAGTTCTAGTGGGAAACATGGTCGAAAGCATAGTACTTAGTTTTGTCCTTCTTGACTGTGTGCCTACTCAGTAATCGCTGATTGTCGAAAGACATAAAACTGGTTAAGTTTGTGAACTTTCACAACTTTGCTGAAAAGTCGCTGTGATTGTGTATTTTATTTTGCAAAGATTTAAACTTGTTTGATTTCTTTATTTTGTTTAAGCATCGGACATCCTCTGCGTATACGTGAGTATCGACCTGGATGTTGTTGCCTAAACGTTCTGCTTAATTTTCTTTGGTGTTTCGTTTAAGCTTTGGATCACCTCTGCGTATACGGGAGTATCGACCTGGTGGTTAAAGCCTAAACAACTTCAACTTGTTTTATTTTTCTTATTTTGTTTAAACATTGGACTTTCTCTGCGTATACGGAAGTATCGACCTGATTGTTAATGTTTAAACATTCTGCTTTGTTTTCGCACAAATCACAGTCGATAAAAGTTTAAAGGCATTACTTGAGATAGTGTATTGCATGATGAGGGGATATGCTGAGATCGTGGGGTCCATAAGAACTTAGTGCTATCTTAATATACCTTAAAGTATCGGTAAGCATTTCGAAAGTTTTTAGATTGAGTTTATGTGGACAACAATATCGTCAATCAACGTGAATCGTTTAGAACTGAAAATGTTTAAAGCTTAACGGTGCTAGTGATTTGTCTCATAAACTGATATGATCCTCTTACACAAACTCACAAAAATATTGTCTGTAAATATTTCTTTATTGCATTTCTGTTATAATCAAAAATCCAAAAAGATTTTAGTGTGTTTTAGCATAAAATTTTGATAAAATACAAAAAGCTTTTCGACAACTGATGTTGAAGAGCTGATTTTCAAAATTCCAAGTGATGAACATGATGAACAGGGTTGGTTTTAAATGCAGAATTGAAAAATTTTGATTTGAAAAAGAAATTGAGTTTAGTTAATCAGGGTCATTAATTTGAACTTGATGTAACTATTTCTAGTAAGTTTTTCTTATTGATTTAAGTGAAAACTTATGTTGTGATGAGAAAATGTGTGCAGGAAATGAGCTTAAACAGAGATAAAGCCAGGGATTAATCTCAAGGTGATAGCTAATTCCAGACGGCGATCCCATCATGATGAGAGGGGGAGTCTGACGAGGTTAGAGCCAAAGAGAAGATCCTGGTTTATGCTAAGAAAGAAAAAAGACCGATAAAGACTGAAGATTGAGAATACTCGACATTTAAGACTCGTCAACATCTGAGGGGGAGTCTGTTGGTGCATTCATCTGTCGTCTTCGTCTTATGTCGAGTCTCAGATTAGAATTGTTAGATTAGATCTTGTTATACGAGAGTATAAGAGGTTTTAGAATGTGTTTAAGGTAATTTAGCTTGAACGTGGTGATTTCCCTTGAAAGTGTCACTTGACAGTTTCAAGCTAAATCAACATGTTGATTTCCCTTGAAAGTGGCATGTGTCATTTCAAGCTAAATCAACACAACTATAAATAGCCTTCAAGCTAAATCATTTGTAACGTTTTCTGAAATTCCATACCGAGGTGCTGTCGGTGTGAGGACTGATTGTAAACGATAGTATATCAATATAATCAGTGTTAAAGTGATACACAAGCTGTTTCGCAATCGGTTTCTTAGTTTCCGCCTCTGAAACTGACTAAATCTCTTCTGAACGACTTGTTCGGGTCGCAAACCGATCCTACACCAATATATCTCCATATAGACCGTGGAGAATGGTGTAAATCTTTTATTTTATATAAACAGTAAAATAACGCCAAGACACCACGGACAAATGATAAGGAAGTTTCACCTTAACATAAGAAACTAGTTATTAAAGTCATTAATACATAACCAAATAAAAAGTGCGAAAAGATTAAAAATAAAAAGTATTACACTAAATGTTTCTCTTCACCAAGTGATGTAAGAGAGTTAGGCAAACATGGCCTTTGATTGTCAAGAACTCTTACTATCAATTTTGGATCCCGAGACTACTACACACACTCTATGATGGATGATGGTGGTGGATGATGGTGTTGTGGTGGTGGTGGAGTGTGGGTGAAGTGGGAGAGAGGTGGTTTGCCAAGGGATGGTTTGCAAATGAGCCAAGCAGCCCTATTTATAGCCTGCACAGAAACCCGGACACGACCCCATATCCATCCGTCTTCTCTTTCTTCATGAAATGCAGTTTGTCTGCATTAGTTGACCACGCCCCCGTGTCTGTTGGGCACGGCCCTGTGTGCAGAAGCGTATCTGTACTATCAAGATTTGCTTGGATTCTGCGAATCTTTGCGTTGACCACGGCTCCGTGTCTGGTGGACATGCCCCCGTTGTGGGTGATAGAAGCTTCTACAACTTTATCTTTTCTACAGACACTTGGGCACGCCCCCGTGCTCATTGAGCATGGGGCGTGTTCAGTCTCCTGTTCTCTTGTTTTTGCTTGGGAAGATGCTGTCGAGGGGTCGGGCATGCTACGTTTATTTCTTTTCTTGTATTATTGTTAGATTTGGCTGCATTTATGCTTCTTTTGTTCGTTTGAGCTCATTTAATCCTGAAAATACAAAAGGAAGACAAAAGCACACTTTTTCCAACATTAGTACTAAAAAAGGGTTAGTTTTATGCCTTATTTGATGTAATTTATATGTTGCATTTTATACACATCAACACTCAAGACAAGCCCAAAATTCTCTTCTACCCATTCCATTTGGGAGTGTAAGCCACATTATAAAAAGTTTTGCTTGAGGACAAGCAAAGATTCAAGTGTGGGGGTATTTGATGTGTGTAAAATGCAACATATAAATTACATCAAATGTGGCATAAAACTAACCATTTTTTAGTACTAATGTTGGAAAAAGTGTGCTTTTGTCTTCCTTTTGTATTTTTAGGACTAAATGAGCATAAATGAACAAAAGGAACAAATATGCAGCAAAATCTAACATAATTACAAGGAAAGGAATAAATGTTGCATGCCCGACCCCTCGACAGCATCTTCCCAAGCAAAAACAAGACAACAGAAGGCTGACCACGGCCCCGTGCCCAGCGGACACGGGGGCGTGGCCAGTTGTCTGCAGAAAGGACAAAGCTATAGAAGCTTCTATTCCCGACACGGGGGCGTGTCCAGCTCAACACGAGCCGTGGTCAACGCTAAGATTCGCAGAATCCAAGAAAATCTTGATAGTACAGATACGCTTCTGCACACGGGGCCGTGCCCAGCGGACACGGGGGGCGTGTGGAGCTAATGCAGACAAATTGCAATTAATGAAGAACGAGAATAAGGATGGACACGGGGCCGTGCCCAGTGGACATGGGGCCGTGTCCAGTGGACACGGGGTCGTGCCCAGTGGACACGGGCCGTGTCTGAGCTTCTGAGCAGGCTATAAATAGAGGTTCTTGGTTCACTTCAAAGGCATCCCTTGGCAAACCACCTCTCTAACACTTCACCCACACTCTACCATGACAACACCCACATCCACCACCATCATCCATCATCCATCTAGAGTGTGTGTAGTAGTCTCGGGTTCCAAGTTTGATAGTAAGAGTTCTTGACAATCAAAGGCCATGTTTTCCTAAGTCTCTTACATCACTTGGTGAAGACAAGCATTTAGTGTAATACTTTTGATTTTTAATCTTTTCGCACTTTTTATTTGGTTTTGTATTAATGACTTTAATAACTAGTTTCTTATGTTGAAGGTGAAACTTTCTTATCATTTGTCCGTGGTATCTTGGCATTATTTTACTATCTATATAAAATAAAATATTTTCACCATTCATATCTCTACGGTCTACATAGAGATATGTTGACTACCTGGTCGGGGGTTAAGGGAATGGTTTGGTAAGGTTCTTGCCTTATTCATTATATAGATCCTGCAAGGACCTGGGTCAAGCTTACTAGGACCTCCTTCAATACCCACTGGTATTGGATGGTGGGGGTGCGAATGGCTTGATCCCCTCATATGGAAACTACTATTAATACATTAACCCGTCTACTTGGGATTGTATCCCTGCTGACTCAAACTACTTTGCCGAGGGTAACGTCACCTTTGTAACGCCTGCGTCCCTAGACTTTTAGCTTTTGTCACTTTAAGCCCTATACTATGAGATATGTGATACTTTTGATACTTGGAGAAACTTATGCTATGATTATGATACTATGAAACTATGATTCTAAGATACTATAAAACTATGATTCTAAGATACTATGAAACTATGATTCTAAGATACTATGAAACTATGATTCTAAGAATGTTATGAGACTATGATTCTATGAGACGTGATACTTTGGTGCTTGACTCTTGAGTCTCGTGAAACTTGAGACTTGGTTGAACGAGGGACTAGAGTCTTGTCACTGGCAGAAACTATGAAGACTATGGAAACTTTTGTGTGTTAATGATATAATCTAGTAATATAATACTATTACCCAATAATGCGCAATGCAACGCTTAATCTAACTCGCAAAACGAATCAAAGACGGGAACGCAGAAAGGATAGGATTGGCCGAATGGCAATCCGATCGGATGACCATCCGATCTGATGACCAACCGATCGGATGGCCATTCGACCGAGTTGCCATCCGATCCATGCACACCGCGTCACTCCCTCACTCTCACACTATAAATAGACCTGTCACATCATTTTCACTGGTGTGACAGCCTCACTCGACCCAGACGCACGCACTCCTCTTTTCTTCCATTTCTTGGCGATTTCGATGCGTTTTACACTAGATTCTTGTACATATTTATTCTACACACTATTCTCTACATGTGTGACAACCCTCACTAAACCAGGTATCCGTACGACTTAATTAATAATTAATTACTGCTTAATTACTGTGCTTACTTGAACTTGTGGATAAACTGCTACTTGAATACTGATACATGTACTTACTTGCATCATACTTTACTTGCTGTCACTCCATGTTTTGCTTACAGCACCTTTGTGACAACCTTGATGCACCAAAAGCACAGTAGCACAATGAACGGATAACCTATTAAACGTGCTGTCATAACTAGCACCAGGCAGGTACTGCCTCTAAGGCCTGTAAGAGCCTGAGATAGTTTGCTACACTAGTGGTGAGTGTAGGGATATAAGGGTTGTAGAACTGCATCACTAGGAATGAGATTACAGTGACCGGATGTGCCTAAAACGTACTTTAAGTACAAAACTCAGCACTTTAAATAATAATTCAGCATCTAGCTAACTAATAAAGTGCCAAAACATGAGAAAAATATTACTAGACACTTTCCAAAGTGTCGGGAATAAGTTGTGTCACTAAAAGTAATAATAACGACACTTTAAAGCTTTGTTAAGCACTTTAACGGATCTCTATCCAACCGAACAACCGGATTTTACCCGGAACATAAAAATATTGCCATTTACATTGTTTATCTTTTTCTGAGCCAGTTAGGGTCCCTGAATACCCTAACACCCGCTTTAACGCATAACACGCTAGTAACCGAGTTAATCCTTAACTTAACTAACTAATACTTAACTAATCGTTGGAAACCAACCGGATTACCCCCCCCCCCCCTCAACCAAACCGTCCCCAAGGGGGACACCCTTGTACTTTTTGTGATTAAATTAATCAAGCTTGCTTGATATCTAGATAACACATGGTCCAATCGTTAATGATCATACAAATGTCTATAAGTTCAAGACTTGGCACACCATAACACACACTTAACAAACATCACAACACACACACTCTCTCCCTCTCCAAAGCTCTCGGCCGAACCCCCCTACACCATCCATCCATTTTTCGGTTTTGATCTTCTCATTCCAAGAGCATACAAGTGTTGAGGATCACATACGAGGAGGCTTGGCGCATTCGGAACGCGAAGGACCTCATCTCATTTCTTTTATCCACTCATTCTTCAACTAGAATCTTCCCTAGCCTCGAGCTAGTAGTAAGTTGCTTTAAACACACTCTCGATCTATTTTAAAGCGGTTAAAAAGAACTTTGTCGGTTAAAATCTATGAACATACAAGAAGACATGCTAAAAGTTTACTAAAATGTTAAAAATGTTGGATAAAAGCTATGTTGTTGTGTAAATCTTGTAAGACTTGTCTTGTTATGATTATTTAGTGCCGATCTATGTTGTGGTAGCTCGGATCATCATCTAACCCGGATTAGTCGTGATCATGGATCATGACACAGAGTTGTTTAAGTGTACAAAGGGTTAAATGATGAAACTCTACCACACACTAAACATGAACTTGTGTAAAATCGACTCTACTTACGAAATAGTGTTCAAAACTAGTAGATCTACGGATCTACAAGCGGTATTTTCAAAGGACCAAGTGTCAAGGAAATCTTATTTTCTAAAACCGAATCTTACATGAACAAGAATGATTTTTAAACACACAAGTGTGTAAACACTTGTGTAACACTAAGTTTCGACAAAGAACTAGTTTTGTCAAATTTTACAAGAAGTTGTAAAGATGGAATTTCTTTAAAAGCGAGGCTTTTACGAAACCGGATGGATTTATATAAAGATACATTAAAAGTAAGGAGCTTTACTACATATTTTTGGAAAAACTACAAGTTCATGTAATTCTTGCGATTTACATATATATTGACTAGTTTGATGCTTTGAACATTGTTTTGATTGAATGAGAAAATTGTTGGTTTGATTTGTAAAAGAAAATGATACGCTTGAAAGCGTGGCCACCTCCAGTTACAGAGGAAACTCTGGCGAAATTTTTCCAAAAACCTAACACTTAGAAATATTGTCACTACAAGTGTTAGAAATACATTTTTAACGTGTTTTCGAATTATAGATTTCGCCATGACTTTATTACAAGATTTCTAATTATCAGAGGTGGGATTTTCACAAAATAAAAACTTGCTAAAATATATATTTAGTATATATTTAGTAACAACACTTGTGAATTTTTATGATTATTTTGTGAACTATACAAATATTATTTTTAGGGTAAAAATATTATTACCGAATGATAATGATTCCAAAAATAATACAAACGCCTTCATAATTAATAATAAGTTACAACGGTATAATTATTACCACCCGATCTTTAAAACGTAACTTACGCATTTTAAGAAAATACTTATGAGCGCGTATTTTTGTCAAAGTACTATTTTGGGAAGAATATTTACATTTTGAAGTAAGGAATAAAATATATTAAGTGAGACTTAATGATGTATTTCGAATTTTACGAGCACGCATGTATTAAATCCCCCATCCTTGGGAAGGAGAATAATTACCAAGTATTTACAAAAATATAAACACGAAATAGTTGTCTAACTATTTCCCAAAAACTTAAACCTTAAGCTAAGGCACGGTCGTCCGTCTAATAGATTTAGTACGTGTAGGTCGTCGCACAGCTGCTTGATCAGGAGATATACTTGGTAGAGACGCACCACTGTGAGTTCATGTCCCCCTTTTCTCTAACTGTTTTCAGTTTTCTAAACTGCGGGGGTGAAATACATGTTACTATGATTACGAATAATTCTTACATGGTATGGTTAGCGTAAGGAGGGTTATTATTATTCAGATCATGTGAGTGGGTAGGCAGAAACTTGAGGCCATTAATCCTCAGGGTAGGACCGAGGGGCAGGAGCGGTAGATCTATCTGGGTGTAGCGAGCCCAGCCCCAGGCCCAAACAGAACGGACCTCGGGGTGACTTTGTACCCAACGCATAAATCTGCTAGGTTTGAGTCTTCCTACTTGCACTTCACACATATCAATGGCCTTGCAAACCATTGGTGATCTCTTTTTTCCTTATTTGCTATATACCAGGGTTTTTATACATACAAAGGTTTATTTACTCACTTACACATGAACTCGCTCAACATTATTGTTGATTTTTCAACTTACATGTATTTCAGGGAATTAAAGATCTGGCGCGGTATGTTGTGTCTTCCCGCTGCATATGGGTTCCGAGGTCATCCCGGTTTAGGAAATGTGACTTTTTCCTGGACGAGTCACAAATCTTAAACTGCGTTTTATTCATGTTGATGTTTATGTCTTTCAAAACAATGTTTTATGTTTTGGTGTTGTAGTCCCTAAGACAATGTTATGTTACTACGGTTTTAAAACTTAAATCTATGGATGATCTTGCATGGTTTTTATTTCATATAGCTTGTTGTGATTAAGCTATGGTATTAAGAAGTCACACCAAATTAACCACGCTTCCGCAAAGCCAGGGTGTGACAGCTTGGTATCAGAGCTCTGATCATAGCGAACTAGGATTCCTTCTCGAGTCTAGACTATGATCACTAGGGCTCTCACGAAAACATTTTTACACTGCATACCACTCAAGTCCAGATCCAAAACTTTTTACAAACAAATGTTGAGCACATTTATTTATTATTATAGGCTCAGTCTGGGAGGCTGAGGCTCGGTCTGGAGGACCGAGGCTCGGTTTAGGAGACCGAGGTAGTTGCCTAGTAGGACTAGGGAGAGCAGTCTGAGAGGCTGGGAGAATAGGCTAGTGGGACTAGGAAGAGCAGTCTGAGAGGCTGGGAGAATTTGGCTAGTAGGACTAGGAAGAGCAGTCTGAGAGGCTGGGAGGCTAGTGGGACTAGGAGAATTATTTGATTGCTTATTTGGTGACTAATGTGCTTATCTGATTGTATGATTGCTTAGTAGTTGTAGCCCGTGGTGCCCTAGACCCATAGTACCAGACGACTTAGAGTCTTCAGAGCACGAGGTCCACACATCAGATGTTCCCAGCACAGACGAGGATGACTTTCAGCCCTTTGCGCTGCCCGACGCTGTCGATGAGCCCGCTGATGGTCCTTTTGCTGGGTACCTACCACTCGTAGAGATCCCTGCTCCCATACCTTTGGCCGTTTATCCTGCTTACGATATGCTCCTCAACGCCGACGTTGACAACGACGTCGATCTGTTTGATGATGAGCCCCTGGAGGACGATGTTGAGGGCGAGGCCCTTCTAGCTGACGGTGGTCTTTTGTTACTCGCAGATGCTCTAGCTGAGGAGTCACCTGCACACTCACCCGCTCCAGACTCCTTCGAGTCTGTGGCCTCCGCACCGTCACACACTCGGAGCGCACAACACTATTCACACGGTTCAGATCCTGACCGGGCATCATCTGTTGCCTCTGCTCCTAGATTTGCTTTCGATCACGACCTCGATGAGGATCCAGACCCTGTTTTTCCCCCTGGATTGGACCCGGACCGGGAGATAGAGTTCATCCACTTGGATCAGCCTATGGTTGACCCAGTAGACCCAGTTGACCCTGCATTCGCTGATCATGCAGATTTTGATATGGAGTTCGTTGATCCCGAGCCTGCCATGGCCCTTGAGCCAGTAGCTGCTCCTGACCCAGTGCTTGAGCATGACCCTGCTCATGCTGGCATACCTATTGATCCTGTGATTGCTGATCCACCCATTGATGATCACCCTGCTGATGCACCACTACTGGAGGGTGACCATGTTATTGCTGCTGATCATGTTGATCCCCCACTTATCGCTGATATACCTGTTGACCCTCTTGTTGCACCCCACCTTGACCCTATGCCTGTACAGTTTGATCGAGCACTTTTTGAGGCACAGATTGACCCACGAGATGAGCACGCCCAACATGGGAGGATTCCTGCGGATGATGAGCTTCCACCTATTCCTCCTCGTACCACCGATGCACGTCACGTTGATTTCTCTTTTTCATTTGCACAGTACACACCTCCAGCTCGACCTGGAGAGGGTTCCTCGGCTCGTCCCTTTGGACATGTGCCGACATATATTCCAGTTATGCCACAGTCTTCATCTGCTATTCCCCCTGTACCACCATTCTTTGTGTCGCCTTTTGATCCAGCCAGCGAGCCGTTTCTCTGGACGTCACCTTCTGTTATGCCACCGACCGACCCCTACCATTCTTTCCATATGGGGTATTCTATTGAGGACGTTCTGATGTCGTTTGTCATCCAGCAGGAGGCACTCACACGGCGTATTCAGGAGCTTGAGAGAGCTCAGCCGCCGCCGTGCCAGTGTCAGGGTCAGACCCACCCTGCTTCTTCGCAGCACCCTCGACCATTGATACCTGACTATGCTGCACGCCTGTTGGCACTTGAGCAGCAGGTTGCTTCTTGGTTGCGTACCCAGAGAGCCATGGAGGAGGACTGGCTCCATTTGCGACGTTTGTTCTACACCCATTTTCCCCCTCATCCACCACCATCAGTTTAGGGCATCTTTAGTACAGCATGGGTAGACGTTGGTGAGAAGATGGCGATTGCTCTGACCACACAGCATTTTTGGAGACTGCATTCTGATTCTGACTTTTGTTGATCATGTATATGGGATGTATTGACACTGATTTGATATTCTTTTGGACTGGGGTGATGTAGCCCTTAGTCGATGATGATGTATGACACTATTATGTACTTGTACACTCTACCATGTGGTCTCGAGTTTGGCAATACAATCGCAGTATTCTCATCATATGTGATGTTTTGATTGATTATTTATGTTTTATAACATGGGATGTTGTGTGATTGATATAATTATAACATGAGATGTTATGTACTATTACTATCATTATATACGTACGCTTTATTTTGGCCTGACCGACGTGAACCCATCTTTTAGAAGATGTCGCCGAGACGTCAAACGCCGATGCCTGCCAATGAGGCAGAACTCCAACAAGTCATCGCTGCTGCCATCGCGCAATACGCCGCCTCGCAAGGAGGACCCAGCGGAAGCAGCTCAAACAACAATGGCAACAACAATCCACCTCATGGTAATACTAAGTCATTAAGACATACCATGATCTAATTGGATATCTCTAGCAAGGATGCTAATGCCATTCATATGTTGTAACGTATGTGCAGGGTGCACCTACAAGCAGTTTCTAGACTGCAAGACTGTCAACTTTGATGGCACCGGAGGTGCTGTCGCTTTTGTTCGTTGGGCCGAGAAGACTGAATCTGTTCTCCGCATGAGCAAATGTGCACCGAACCAGCAAGTCACCTACATTTCTGGGCTATTTCTGGATGGAGCCCTATCTTGGTGGAATTTGCAAGTACAGACACTTGGTGAAGCTGCTGCCTACGCACTAACATGGACCGAACTGAAGGAACTAATGCGCAAAAAGTATTGTTCTCGCGCTGAAATCCAAAGATTGGAAACTGAGTTCTGGCATTTGAAGATGGAAGGTCCGAAGATCGAGGAATATGTTCAGAGGTTTCACGACCTGTCGCATGTGGTACCCTATATGGTCACTCCAGAATTCAAGCGGATTGAACGCTTCATTTGGGGATTAGCTCCTCAAATCATAAGCATGGTGACCTCCTCCAAACCTGCAACAATTACTGAGGCAATCGATTTGAGCGTAGCTCTCACTGAGGAGGCTATCCGCCTGAACAAGTTTGGTGAGATTGAGACAAAGAAGAAAGAGACTCACGTCGAGTCATCCGGAGGTAACAAACGAAAATTTTCGAACTTTAAACAAGGCACTAGTGGTGTTGTTAAGAAAGGAGAGCCAAACGCGCCAGCTCAGGTTACAGCTGGTGGTGGAAAGAAAGGAAAGGGATATATGGGCACCCAGCCCAAGTGCAACACCTACCAGCGTCACCATTCTGGCCGATGTGGTTTGAAGGTATGTGAAGCGTGTGGGAAACCTGGCCACTTGAAGGATTCTTGTTGGGCCACTGTTGGTCAGGGAGGCCAAGGAGGATTTGGAAACAGAAACAATAACCGGGGTGGAATTAGAAATCGCCCACAAGGAAACAATGGAGGTAATGGGAATCGAGGCAACAATGCGAATCAAGCAGGCGCTGTGAATCATAACCAAAGGAATAACCAAGCTGGAAATGGAGGTGGAAACGAACAAAGACCTGGATGCTTTAACTGTGGTGATATCGGGCACTTTAAGAGGAACTGCCCAGAGTTGAACCAAGCCCGTGGAAGAGTGTTCCATATCGAAGCGAGGGGAGCGCGCCAGGACCCCAATGTCGTTACTGGTACGTTCCCTGTAAACCAACGCTATGCATCTGTTTTATTTGATACTGGTGCCGACTATAGCTTCGTATCGTTAGAATTTAAGAATATGCTTGGTTTAGCCGCTAGTAAGTTAGATATTCCCTACTCAATCGAATTGGCTAATGGGAAGTTAGTAGAAGCCAATGAAGTGATCAGAGGTTGTGCAATCGAGTTGGGAGAACGTGAGTTTACTTTGGATCCACTACCAGTCCAGCTGGGGAGCTTTGACGTGGTAGTAGGAATGGATTGGTTATCAAGCAACAAGGCAGAAATTGTTTGTAACGAAAAGGTCGTTCGTATCCCGACCAAAGATGGCGAAACAATTGTGGTACATGGCGAAAAGCGCGATACGCCATTAAGAATTATCAGCTGCCTCAAAGCGCGAAAGTGTATGCAAAAAGGGTGTGCTGCCTTCCTGGCACACATTGTAGACAAGAAAGCTGCAGAACCGAAGATTGAAGACATCCCTGTCGTGAGGGAGTATCCGGAAGTCTTCCCGGAGGACTTGCCTGGACTGCCGCCTCAGAGGCAAGGCACCTTATAGACTTGCCCCGTCTGAGATGCAAGAATTGTCGACACAACTTCAAGAGTTGTTAGACAAGGGATTTATCCGACCAAGCTTCTCGCCTTGGGGAGCTCCGGTCCTGTTTGTCAAAAAGAAGGACGGTAGTTTTCGAATGTGCATAGACTACCGGGAGCTGAACAAGCTGACGATCAAGAATAGATATCCTCTGCCAAGAATTGATGATCTGTTTGATCAACTGCAAGGTTCAAGCTTTTACTCAAAGATCGATTTGCGATCTGGATACCATCAGTTAAGGATACAAGAGGAGAGTATCCCGAAGACAGCCTTCAGAACTCGTTATGGACACTACGAGTTCCTTGTTATGCCGTTTGGGTTGACAAACGCACCTGCAGTCTTTATGGATTTGATGAATAGAGTTTGCAAGCCGTACTTGGACAAGTTCGTGATTGTGTTTATCGACGACATCTTGATTTATTCAAGGACAAAGGCTGAGCACGAATAGCATCTAAGAGCTATTTTGGAGCTGCTGAAGAAAGAACAGCTGTATGCCAAATTCTCTAAGTGCGAATTTTGGCTACGTGAAGTCCAATTTCTTGGACATGTGGTAAATGAAGATGGAATCCATGTGGATCCAACCAAGATCGAAGCGATCAAGAATTGGGAAACGCCAAAGACGCCAACCGAGATTCGACAATTCTTGGGTTTGGCTGGCTACTATCGAAGGTTCATTGAGGATTTTTCGAAGATCGCTCAACCATTGACGCTCCTTACCCAGAAAGATAAGAAGTTTGATTGGGGAATCAAACAGGAAGAAGCATTTCAGCTGTTGAAGGATAAGCTCTGCAATGCGCCAATCCTAGCACTACCGGAAGGTACTGACGATTTCGTGGTATACTGTGACGCCTCGCGTCAAGGATTGGGTTGCGTATTGATGCAACGCCAGAAGGTTATTGCTTACGCATCACGTCAGTTGAAGGTACATGAGAAGAACTATACCACGCACGATTTGGAGCTAGGCACAGTTATATTTGCTTTAAAGATCTGGAGACACTACCTATATGGTACGAAATGTACAATTTTTACAGATCATAAGAGCCTACAACACATATTCAACCACAAGGAGTTGAATATGAGACAAAGACGATGGGTTGAGTTGTTAAATGATTACGATTGCGAGATAAAGTATCATCCAGGGAAGGCGAATGTGGTTGCCGACGCCCTAAGTCGAAAAGAGAGGATCAAGCCCATAAGGGTTAGGGCTTTAGAAATGATTATCCAAACCGATCTTTCCTTGCGCATTCGTGCCGCGCAGAAAGAAGCTCTTAAGGAAAGAAATCTTGAAGAAGAATATCTCCGTGGGATGGAGAAGCTATTAGTACCAAACGAGGAAGGAACGTTATGTTTTGAGAAAAGGATTTGGGTTCCTCTGTTTGGTGGTTTGAGAAAAGTTATTTTTTATGAAGCTCACAAATCACGGTACTCTATCCATCCAGGAGCGGATAAGATGTACCAAGATCTCAAGGATTACTATTGGTGGCCTAGGATGATGGGCGATGTTGCTGTTTATGTGAGCAAGTGTCTAACGTGTGCTAAGGTGAAAGCGGAATACCAGAAGCCTTCAGGACTTCTGCAACAACCTGAGATTCCCAAATGGAAATGGGAACAAATCTCCATGGATTTTATTACAAAGTTGCCAGGAACGCCAAGAGGTCATGACACTATTTGGGTAATAGTTGACCGCCTAACAAAGTCCGCACACTTTCTGCCAATCAAAGAGAAGGATAACACCAGCAGACTGGCAGAAATATACATGAGAGAGATCGTCGCACGTCATGGAGTGCCTCTCTCGATCATCTCTGATAGAGACGGAAGGTTTGTGTCAAGGATATGGCAATCCTTCCAAGAAGCTTTTGGCTCACAATTAAATCTGAGCACGGCATTTCACCCTCAGACCGACGGTCAAAGCGAGCGGACTATTCAGACCTTGGAAGATGTGCTGAGAGCATGCGTTATGGATTTGGGCGGTAGCTGGGATAAGCATTTGCCACTGGTCGAATTTTCATACAACAACAGCTACCACACCAGTATTGGAGCCGCGCCATTCGAAGCTCTTTACGGACGCAAGTGTCGATCACCCCTATGCTGGGCTGACGCAGGTGATAGGCAGCTTGTTGGTCCCGAAATCGTCCAAGAGACGACAGATTCTTGTACATCTTTATTCTACACACTATTCTCTACATGTGTGACAACCCTCACTAAACCAGGTATCCGTACGACTTAATTAATAATTAATTACTGCTTAATTACTGTGCTTACTTGAACTTGTGGATAAACTGCTACTTGAATACTGATACATGTACTTACTTGCATCATACTTTACTTGCTGTCACTCCATGTTTTGCTTACAGCACCTTTGTGACAACCTTGATGCACCAAAAGCACAGTAGCACAATGAACGGATAACCTATTAAACGTGCTGTCATAACTAGCACCAGGCAGGTACTGCCTCTAAGGCCTGTAAGAGCCTGAGATAGTTTGCTACACTAGTGGTGAGTGTAGGGATATAAGGGTTGTAGAACTGCGTCACTAGGAATGAGATTACAGTGACCGGATGTGCCTAAAACGTACTTTAAGTACAAAACTCAGCATTTTAAATAATAATTCAGCATCTAGCTAACTAATAAAGTGCCAAAACATGAGAAAAATATTACTAGACACTTTCCAAAGTGTCGGGAATAAGTTGTGTCACTAAAAGTAATAATAACGACACTTTGAAGCTTTGTTAAGCACTTTAACGGATCTCTATCCAACCGAACAACCGGATTTTACCCGGAACATAAAAATATTGCCATTTACATTGTTTATCTTTTTCTGAGCCAGTTAGGGTCCCTGAATACCCTAACACCCGCTTTAACGCATAACACGCTAGTAACCGAGTTAATCCTTAACTTAACTAACTAATACTTAACTAATCGTTGGAAACCAACCGGATTCCCCCCCCCCCCTCAACCAAACCGTCCCCAAGGGGGACACCCTTGTACTTTTTGTGATTAAATTAATCAAGCTTGCTTGATATCTAGATAACGCATGGTCCAATGGTTAATGATCATACAATTGTCTATAAGTTCAAGACTTGGCACACCATAACACACACTTAACAAACATCACAACACACACACGCTCTCCCTCTCCAAAGCTCTCGGCCGAACCCCCCCCTACACCATCCATCCATTTTTCGGTTTTGATCTTCTCATTCCAAGAGCATACAAGTGTTGAGGATCACATACGAGGAGGCTTGGTGCATTCGGAACGCGAAGGACCTCTTCTCATTTCTTTTATCCACTCATTCTTCGACTAGAATCTTCCCTAGCCTCGAGCTAGTAGTAAGTTGCTTTAAACACACTCTCGATCTATTTTAAAGTGGTTAAAAAGAACTTTGTCGGTTAAAATCTATGAACATACAAGAAGACATGCTAAAAGTTTACTAAAATGTTAAAAATGTTGGATAAAAGCTATGTTGTTGTGTAAATCTTGTAAGACTTGTCTTGTTATGATTATTTAGTGCCGATCTATGTTGTGGTAGCTCGGATCATCATCTAACCCGGATTAGTCGTGATCATGGATCATGACACAGAGTTGTTTAAGTGTACAAAGGGTTAAATGATGAAACTCTACCACACACTAAACATGAACTTGTGTAAAATCGACTCTACTTACGAAATAGTGTTCAAAACTAGTAGATCTACGGATCTACAAGCGGTATTTTCAAAGGACCAAGTGTCAAGGAAATCTTATTTTCTAAAACCGGATCTTACATGAACAAGAATGATTTTTAAATACACAAGTGTGTAACACTAAGTTTCGACAAAGAACTAGTTTTGTCAAATTTTACAAGAAGTTGTAAAGATGGAATTTCTTTAAAAGCGAGGCTTTTACGAAACCGGATGGATTTATATAAAGATACATTAAAAGTAAGGAGCTTTACTACATATTTTTGGAAAAACTACAAGTTCATGTAATTCTTGCGATTTACATATATATTGACTAGTTTGATGCTTTGAACATTGTTTTGATTGAATGAGAAAATTGTTGGTTTGATTTGTAAAAGAAAATGATACGCTTGAAAGCGTGGCCACCTCCAGTTACAGAGGAAACTCTGGCGAAATTTTTCCAAAAACCTAACACTTAGAAATATTGTCACTACAAGTGTTAGAAATACATTTTTAACGTGTTTTCGAATTATAGATTTCGCCATGACTTTATTACAAGATTTCTAATTATCGGAGGTGGGATTTTCACAAAATAAAAACTTGCTAAAATATATATTTAGTATATATTTAGTAACAACACTTGTGAATTTTTATGATTATTTTGTGAACTATACAAATATTATTTTTAGGGTAAAAATAATATTACCGAATGATAACGACTCCAGAAATAATACAAACGCCTTCATAATTAATAATAAGTTACAACGGTATAATTATTACCACCCGATCTTTAAAACGTAACTTACGCATTTTAAGAAAATACTTATGAGCGCGTATTTTTGTCAAAGTACTATTTTGGGAAGAATATTTACATTTTGAAGTAAGGAATAAAATATATTAAGTGAGACTTAATGATGTATTTCGAATTTTACGAGCACGCATGTATTAAATCCCCCATCCTTGGGAAGGAGAATAATTACCAAGTATTTACAAAAATATAAACACGAAATAGTTGTCTAACTATTTCCCAAAAACTTAAACCTTAAGCTAAGGCACGGCCGTCCGGCTAATAGATTTAGTACGTGTAGGTCTTCGCACAGCTGCTTGATCAGGAGATATACTTGGTAGAGACGCACCACTGTGAGTTCATGTCCCCCTTTTCTCTAACTGTTTTCAGTTTTCTAAACTGCAGGGGTGAAATACATGTTACTATGATTACGAATAATTCTTACATGGTATGGTTAGCGTAAGGAGGGTTATTATTATTCAGATCATGTGAGTGGGTAGGCAGAAACTTGAGGCCATTAATCCTTAGGGTAGGACCGAGGGGCAGGAGCGGTAGATCTATCTGGGCGTAGCGAGCCCAGCCCCAGCCCCAGGCCCAAACAGAACGGACCTCGGGGTGACTTTGTACCCAACGCATAAATCTGCTAGGTTTGAGTCTTCCAACTTGCACTTCACACATATCAATGGCCTTGCAAACCATTGGTGATCTCTTTTTTCCTTATTTGCTACATACCAGGGTTTTTATACATACAAAGGTTTATTTACTCACTTACACATGAACTCGCTCAACATTATTGTTGATTTTTCAACTTACATGTATTTCAGGGAATTAAAGATCTGGCGCGGTATGTTGTGTCTTCCCGCTGCATATGGGTTCCGAGGTCATCCCGGTTTACGAAATGTGACTTTTTCCTGGACGAGTCACAAATCTTAAACTGCGTTTTATTCATGTTGATGTTTATGTCTTTCAAAACAATGTTTTATGTTTTGGTGTTGTAGTCCCTAAGACAATGTTATGTTACTACGGTTTTAAAACTTAAATCTATGGATGATCTTGCATGGTTTTTATTTCATATAGCTTGTTGTGATTAAGCTATGGTATTAAGAAGTCATACCAAATTAACCACGCTTCCGCAAAGCCAGGGTGTGACAACATGATTCTCCTTTGAAATCTCACTTTTCACCATGGAATCTCTAAGATTTGAGCTCTTGAGGGTGACGTCATCATGGTGGTTGTATCAAACTGTTGAGTTATGTCATTCTGTTCAAGATCTATCTCAGATCTATGGAATTTCAAAATTTTTTACACTAAATCTATACTTTGCAACTATAACTTATGTTTATCTTCATCTTTTCTTAAGACTTCTATAAAAAACGGTGAGATCTGGATTCAAACGGACTGTAGACTTAAAGATTAGTCTGAAGTTGGTTTGGAGAAGGATTGTTACCGGAAAAGATGACCGGAGTATGAATTCAGACGTGAACACCGTCCTGAATGGGTGACTGAACGGACTGGGGTGATTCCCACCCGATCAGATCGGCTGTACACTGACGGGTTTACCGTTGTCTCAATACGTACCCCGTCTTCATTGCTTAAACAGAAACTTTACAAGTTTAGGAACGGGACAAGGACAACCCGATCGAGTGGCAATCCGATCGGATAGCCATCGGATCGAACCACCATCCGATCAGGTAACACTTGCCTCATTAACCCTAACACTTGGATGGTGTGAATCTTTGATCGTCGAATGGCAATCCGATCGGATAGCCATCCGATCAAACTGCCATCCGATCAGGTGACATTGTCTCCTAACCTTAAACATTTTGCAACTTGAAGTCCTGATCGTCGAATGGCAATCCGATCGGATAGCCATCCGATCGAACTGCCATCTGATCAAGGTGACTTTGAGTCTTGGAATCCCTAACACTTAGAAACTTTTTCAGAAACTTGAACATCTTGAAACTTGGCACGTGGATCAAATGACCATCCGTATGGATGACCATCCGATCGGATGGCAATCTGTCCCCTTTCACACTATAGACATCCTAATCAGATGGCAATACGATCTGATAGCCATCCGATCGAACCGTCATCCGATCAAGATGACTAATCCAACACTAGGTTGAATCTCGTTATTCTGCCCGACTCTTATCTATTGTAATCTAATCAGGCTAATTCTAAAGAGCTCCCTTTGAACTAATAACAGTTAAACTGTTAATCAATCACTGTGAGTATACTCGATCCATTTTGCCTTAAACTTTGGGATGCAACATGTATTCTATTAAACTATGATACTTTAAACTTTTGGAAACTAAACTCAATCCTACGTGTATGTGAAACTTGTGATTCTTGTATTTTATTGTGCTATGTGGACGTTTAATCCAGGGTGTGTAGTTCCGCCTTAACAATAGAAGCGCTATAGGAGATGCACCTCCCCATTATTCTCGGTGGTATTGTTAGGAGGATTCTAGTTTTCCTTGAGGCTTGGAAAAACAACAAAGCATCGGGATACTTGGGCTATCACTTGTTGGACTGCGAACACTAGCATGGCTGAAACTATTTTGTTACGCTTACATATGGATACGAGGCTTTTAATCTAGTATGCTATTATTCAAACTTGTATACACGCTGGTACATTTTGTGACCCTATTTTAATACATGTTGCAGGCTGACAGGATGCTAGGAATCTTGGAATCAAGCTAGGATGATGCTTAGAAACTCATCTAGATAAATAAGTTTTGAACGATATTTGAGACTTGATGTACTATGATACTTGATGATGTTTGTTTGGTTTTAGACAATGTTTGAATCAATTTAATTATAATGAAACTATTTAGCGTTATGGAATCTCATGAGCAATCTGAACGCTTAGTGCTCGCACCCCGATGTTTCCGCCATCGGTTGGGGTGTGACAAATTGTTATCAGAGCCATAACTATAGACACTTGATACTTGAAAACACTGCTAACCAGTGTTTGTATTTTGCATGAAATTGCCCTCAAGTCAGGAGTGACATCCAAACCTTGATGGGAAATTTCCTGATTATATTCTTGTAGGTCTTATCTGCTGATAAGTACCGACGCTATTAGGGTACGATGTTGTCAAGATAGAGGTGAAACTCATACCTTGATAACTAGTCCCACTCCTTGATTTTTATGTCTCGCCAAAGTCTCGAAACCTCCATTCAATTAGGAACGTGAAATGACCGAAAGGACGAATATCGTAAGCTTAACATCGATGACGTATTTTCCTAAGTAAGTCAAGACACGTTGCCTCAATTCGAAAGGAGTTCGAATCACTTTGGTTAGTCACCGTTCCTCTACCCGGAACAATCTATGTTTTATGAGCCTATCTTTTATGTTATCTCGATTTTTATGTGTGATTTTAAACTTGATTCTTCGTTTAACCTGATTCTCCGTTATTTTGAGACTTTTAGACAAATCGCACGTATATCCGCAATCTAAAACCATAATTCTAATCTCAGAATCAAACTAAATTTATGAAGCTTTCTTCTATCATGACAGCCTATGTGGGAATCTTGATCGACTATGATGCTATGTGAATCTAGCTGATGAATCTATGCGTTAATGTGGTTGTGAAGCACTAAATGTAACCTGGCATAGAAGTACGAGGGAAAAGTGACGTGTCTGAAACATGGTGGATACACCGCTGGTACTTCCTATATATAAGTGTTTCCGACATGTTACTAACTTTCGTACTAAGTGCTGTGCTAAACTTAGTGTTTTGCAGACCGGTGATGAGGTTGTTGAATTTTAAAACTATGGGAAACTACTCGTGTAATCTAAGTGCAATCTAAGTATAATCTATGTATAATCTATGTGTCCTCTAGCATGATCTACGTGTAATCTAAGTATGTGTTGTATGAGAAACAAAATACGAAACGTAGCCTAGTGCCGAAGACGAGGCGGACATGGCATGTCTGAAACATGGTGGATACGCCGCTGGTACTTCCTGTATATAAGTGTTTCTGGCATGTTACCGAACCTTCGTTCCACGCGCTAAGCGAAGTTCGTAGTTTTGTAGGCTTGGGTTGAAGTTGTGAAGTCTATTTGGTTAATCTATGTGGTTGAATCTATTGGGTAAACCTACGTTGTGAGAAGTGGTGAAATCTAATGTTGTGATTAGCGAAGCATGACACCGATGACGAGGGGGACGTAGCATGATTGAAGCATGGTGGATACGCCGCTGGTACTTCCTATATATAAGTGCTTTCGTCATGTTGCCGAACTTTCGTAGCACGTGCCATGCGGGATTTCGTTGTTTGTGGATTGTTAAAATAAATCTATGAGAATCTATTGAATCTATTGGAAGCTATTGGATCTATTGGAATCCATGAATCTATTGAATCTATTGGAAACTATTGAATCTATTGGAATCTATGAATCTATTGAAACCTGTGGAATCTATTGGAATCTATGTGAAACTATTGGAGTAATCTATGTGAATCTATGATGATGATGATGATGATGATGATGAGTGTGTTTTGCGACACGTAACATGACACCGAGTACAAGGCGAAAGCAATATGCCCGAAGCGTGGTGGATACGCCGCTGGTACTTCCTATATATAAGCGTTTTTGACATGTTGCCAAACTTCGTACAACGTGCCATGCGAAGGTCGTGGGTTGTGGTGTTGAAACTATTATGAACTATGTGAGTCTTGTTGAATCTTGAGTCTTAATCTATCGTGTGTGAATCTATACTATGAGACTTTGTGGATCTTGACTTATACGATCCTCTTGTTGGATCATTAAGATGTCTTCTCGAAAGCTCTCCGACACTCTCAAGAGATCTAGGGAAAAGTCTTAGAAAAAGATGATGTCTTTCATGGCCGACCAGATCGCTCGGGTCGTGTCGAAGATCGTCTCTGAGATCCAAGGATCGAACACTCTGCCTTCTTCTGTTGACTCTAAGACGGAGAAAGAAAAGCCTACAAAGTTCAGCTATAAACATTTTATCTCTTGCAACCCTAAGTCTTTCATGGGTAGTGATGGGGTGACTGCTATGCTCGAGTGGTTTGACAGCATCGAGGTTACCTTCATTAACAGCGAGTGCCCAGAGCAGCTAAAGACTAGGAGTGCAACGGGAATGTTTCAAGGCAGAGCATTGGAGTGGTGGTCAAATGAGAGAAACATCCGTTCGAATGAAGAAGCCTATGCTCTTCCATGGGCTGAGGTGTGAGAATTGATGATACTTGAATTCTGCCCTCCTCATGAACAACTGAAACTTGAAGAAGAGTTCTGGCACTTGAAGCAGATTGGTGATGATAATTTGGCTTATACTTAGGGGTGAGCAAGTTTAGGTCCGGACCGAAAATAACCGAGAACCGAACCAAAAATATACCTAACCCGACCCGAACCCAAGTACCTAGGTATTTAGATCGGTTCCAATTTTTCATATAAAATAGGGTCGGGTCGGGTCGGTTCTCGGTTCTTTACATGGTGAAACCCGACTTGGACCTATGGACCGGAACCGACCCTATATTTAGGGTAGTGAATCGGTTCTGTATATTATGTTTGATCGGTTCTCGGGTCGGGTAATGGTCGGGTCGGGTCGGGTTTTTCCTTTTGCTCACCCCTACTTATACTACCCGTTTCAAGCAGCTCAGCTTAATCGTTCCTCACTTGGTTTCTACTACCAAGCGCATGATAACCAAGTAAATCAATGGTCTACCTCCTGCTATGTCTGATTCTATCGAAGCAGCTCAACTCGAAACTATTGAGGAAGTCTACCGGCTTGCAGCTAGTCTCAACAACAACCGCGTTCGTGATAAACAGTTTGCTAACCCTGCTCCTTCTAAATCTGCACATCAAGTTACCCAGCAGCCAAGTGGCAGCAAGAACAAGAGGCGAAAGTCCCAGGGTTCGGGATGCAATGCTATTGTTCCTACTGCGAATCCTGCTGCTAAACCTGCTCCTGCTGCTACTGTTCAGAACCCTGCCGCACCTAAAGTCAAGAAGCAGTATACTGGGTCTTACCCCAAGTGTACCACTTGCAACTTTCATCATCCTGCAGCTTCTGCATGTCGTTTGTGCACCAACTGCAATCGTTGTGGTCACACGACTCCCTACTGTCGTCAAGCTAATCCCGCTCAACCAGCTCAGCAAGCCCCAACTCAGGCAACTTTACCAGCTCTCCCAGCTCCTCCGCAGAATCCAAAGCCAGTCAACGTTGTTCGTGCATGCTACAAATGTGGAGATACTACTCACCTTTGTAACCAGTGTCCTCAGCTGAACCAGGACCAGCAGCCAGCCGCTTGTGGACGAGCGTAAATCTTAATGCAAATCAGGCTCGTAACGACAATGATGTCGTTAATGGTACGTTTCTTGTGAATAACCTTTATGCTTCGATTCTATTTGATACTGGTGCCGACAGAAGCTTTGTGTCCGTAGAATTTGAATCTTTGTTAAACTGTGCACGCTCTATGTTACCTAAGTCGTTTTCGGTGGAGATTGCCTATGTGAAGTCTATTCTAGTTGATTCTATTCTCTGTGATTGTTCCTTGATTCTTAACGACCACGTGTTTACTATTGATCTAATACCCATGCAATTTGGTAGTTTTGATGTCATCATCGGTATGGATTGGTTGCGTAAGAACCATGCCGAGATTGCTTGTCACGAGAAGATTGTTCGTCTACCTCTACTGTCTGGTGATATCTTGCATGTCTATGGAGACCGACCTATGAAAGGACTGAGGCTGATGTCATGCACATAAGCGGGAAGGTGCTTACGTAAACAGAACCTTGCTTTCTTAGCCCACGTGGTGGAACAAAAGAGCAAGGGGGAGAATATAAGCGATGTTCCAGTGGTGTGTGATTTCCCTGATGTCTTTCCTGAAGATCTACCTGGTCTCCCACCTCCTAGAATCGTTGATTTTCGTATTGATCTCAAACCTGGTGCGACTCCTGTCGCCAAGGCCCCGTATCGTCTTGCACCTTCCGAGATGCAAGAGCTATCTAGTCAGCTTTAAGAACTACTCGACAAGGGATTCATTCGTCCAAGTACCTCATCGTGGGGTGCTCTGGTGCTATTCGTCAAGAAGAAAGATGGTTCGTTCCGTATGCGTTTCGACTACTGTGAACTTAATAAGCTTACCATTAAGAATCGTTATCCCCTCCCCCGTATCGATGATCTATTTGACCAACTACAAGGTGCGTCCTGTTTCTCGAAAATCGATCTTCGCTCTGGCTATCATCAGCTTCATGTTCTCGAAGATGATGTACCCAAAACCGCATTTTGTACTCGTTATGGACACTACGAGTTTGTGGTCATGCCTTTTGGATTGACCAACGCACCCGCTGTGTTCATGGATCTAATGAATCGTGTTTGTGAGCCTTATCTTGATCGTTTTGTGATAGTCTTTATTGATGACATTCTCATCTATTCTAAAACTAGAGCTGATCATGCTCGTCATTTACGCTTGATGCTTGAACTCTTACGTGGTGAACGTTTGTATGCTAAATTTTCTAAGTGTGAGTTTTGGATTAATGAAGTGCAATTCCGTGGTCACGTCGTTAGTAAGCGAGGCATTCATGTTGACCCGTCTAAAATCAAAGCTGTGAAGAATTGGAGTACGCCTAAATCTGCATCTGAAATTCATTCCTTCCTAGGATTGGCGGGCTATTACCGCCGATTCATTTCGGACTTCTCTAAGATCGTTGTTCCCCTTACTTTGTTGACTCAGAAAGAGAGACCTTTTGTTTGGGGTCCCGAGCAAGAGGAATCTTTTCAGACTATTGAGACTCTTTTGTGTAATGCTCGTGTTCTAACTATCCCCGATGGAAATGATGATTTCGTGGTATATTGTGATGCCTCGAACCGTGGTTTTTCGTGGTATATTGTGATGCCTCGAACCGTGGTTTGGGCTGTGTGCTCATGCAGCGGGACAAGGTTATTGCTTATGCTTCTCGTCAACTCAAAGTACATGAGAAAAACTATACTACTCACGACCTGGAGCTTGGTGCGGTTGTGTTTGCGTTAAAGATATGGCGACACTACCTGTATAGTACTAAGTGTGTGGTTTTCACTGACCATAGAAGCCTTCAACATATCTTCGACCAAAAGGAATTGAACATGCGACAGAGACGTTGGGTGGAATTGCTTAACGACTACGACTGCGAAATTCGCTGTCATCCTGGCAAGGCGAATGTAGCGGCCGATGCCCTTAGACGTAAAACTCATATGAATGCTATTCGTATCTCTATTGATCTCCATGCGTGTATTCATGACGCTCAGTATTCGTCAGCAAATGAAGGAAGTCTAGAAGTGGAAACTCAAGGCGCTAAGATTGAACAGCTTGAAACTAAACCTAATGGACTCCAATACTACCTCAATCGCATCTGGGTGCCGGATCGCGATAATCTCCGTGATGAGGCTCACAAATCCCGTTACTCTATTCATTCGGCCGCTGATAAGATGTATCATGATTTGTGTGCAACTTATTGGTGGCCTGGCATGAAGAGGGACATTGCTGTATATGTTTCTAGGGTGGTGTTTGTTTTTTGGCCAGAAGCACTTCTGGCCACTTATGTCTGCGTCACGCAGATGCGTGCAGACGTTTGAGGTCTGCAGCTCGTTTGTTTTCCAGTAGAGCTTCTCACATTTTACCTCTTCCCCACCTCTTCCCCAAGCAGACATGTCCCCAAGTCTGCAAACCTCTTCTCCTCTTCTCCTCTTCTCCCTCCAGCCGACACCACCTCCACCTCCGACACCACCTCCTCTGCCACCACCTCCACCTCCGACAAAACCCCCAAATAACTCTACCACCATCATCTTCATCTTCATCTACAAACAAAACCCAGAAAATAGAACCACCACCACCGCCACCTGATACATCACCACCACCACCGTAGAGAGAGAGAGAGAGAGAAAGAAGAGAGAGAGATCATAGAGAGAGAGAGAGAAAGAAGATAGAGAGATCGGTGAGAGAGAGAGAGACCGTAGAGAGCGAGAGAGGGAGCGGCAGGAGACGACGGAGGTGGTGGGTTTTGATGGCGGTGGTGTGATGGCGGTGGTGCTATGGCGGAGGTGGTGCGGTGGTGCTTGGCTTCGCGGCAGGAGACAGGGGGCGGTGGTGCTTGACGGTGGTTGTTGGTTGTGGTGGTGGCAGGTGGATGGTGGTAGATGAGGTGGTGGCGGTGGTTGTGGTGGTGGTGGTAGATGAAGGCAGAGAGAGATGAATAGTCTGTGTGTGTTTATGTGTGAGAAGAGAAGGGTTTTTGTAGAAAAAAAAACAAACCCTCTTCTCCTTGCAGACTGCAGACATTTGGTCCACCTCTTCTCCTGCAGATGCCTGCAGATGTGGTCCGCAGATTGCAAACCTTTTGCAGCAGAAAAAAAAACAGCACCTAAATGCCTTACTTGTATGAAAGTTAAGGCTGAACATCAACGTCCTTCAGGACTCTTAGAACACCCCGAAATCCCAGTTTGGAAATGGGATAGCATCGCTATGGACTTTATTACCAAGCTACCTCGAACACCTTCTGGTCACGATAGTATCTGGGTGATAATTGATCGTTTGACCAAATCAGCCCACTTCCTTCCTATTCGTGAAGATTATAAAGTGGAGAAACTTGCTCGAATCTATACCGACGAGATTATACGTCGTCATGGCATACCTCTTGATATAATCTCCGACCGTGATGGTCGTTTTACTTCACGTCTTTGGCAAACTTTTCAATCCGCTATGGCTTCTCATTTGAATCTTAGCACGGCCTTTCATCCTCAGACGGATGGACAGACCGAGCGAACTATTCAGACCCTAGAGGATATGCTTCGTTCTTGTGTCATCGACTTTGGTGGTAACTGGGATGTACATTTACCATTGATTGAGTTCTCGTACAACAACAGCTATCATTCCAGTATTCAGATGGCTCATTTCGAAGCTTTGTATGGCCGCAAGTGCCGATCTCCACTCAGCTGGCATGAGATTGGTGACAAGCAGTTTACTGGCCCTGAGATCATTCAAGAGACAACGGATAAGATTCTTCAGATCTGTGATAACTTGATCAAGGCCAGGAGCAGACAAAAGAGCTATGCTGATATTAGGCGCAAGCCTCTGGAATTTGATGTGGGTGATCGAGTTCTTCTCAAGGTATCTCTCTGGAAGGGAGTAGTTCGTTTTGGTAAGAAGGGAAAGCTCGTTCCTCGCTATGTGGGTCCATTCATGATACTCGAAAGGATTGGCAAGGTAGCGTACCGACTTGACCTGCCACATGAACTAAACAACGTGGATCCAGTGTTCCACGTATCTAACCTACGTAAATGCCTAGCCGACGAGGAACTACAGGTTCCCATTGAAGACTTGCAAATAAACGAAGCTGTACACTTTGTGTAAAAACCGGTTGAAATCATGGATCATGGCGTCAAGCGACTGAGGCGCAGCAAAATTCCCATAGTCAAGGTTTGATAGGAAGGAAAGCATCGCGTCGAATTCACTTGGGAACTGAAAAGTGAGATGAAGACCAAGTATCCGCAGCTCTTTGAGCAGTCTTATACCTAGATTTCGAGGATGAAATCTCCTAAAGGATGGGAGACCGTAATGCCTGCATCCCTGGACTTTTAGCTTTTGTCACTTTTAGCCCCTATACTATGAGATATGTGATAGTTTTGATACTTGGAGAAACTTATGCTATGATTATGATACTATGAAACTATGATTCTAAGATACTATGAAACTAAGATTCTAAGAATGCTATGAGACTATGATACTATGATTTTATGAGACATGATACTTTGGTGCTTGACTCTTGAGGCTCGTGAAACTTGAGACTTGGTTGAACGAGGGACTAGAGTCTTGTCACTGGCGGAAACTATGAAGACTATGGAAACTTTTGTGTGTTAATGATATAATCTAGTGATATGAAACTATTACCCAATAATACGCAACGCAGTGCTTAATCTAACTCGCAAAACGAATCAAAGACGGGAACGCGGAAAGGATAGGATTGGCCGAATGGCAATCCAATCGGATGACCATCCGATTGGATGACCATCCGATCGGATGACCAACCGATCGGATGGCCATTCGACCGAGTTGCCATCCGATCCATGCACACCGCCTCACTCCCTCACTCTCACACTATAAATAGACCTTTCACATCATTTTTACTGATGTGACAGCCTCACTCGACCCAGACGCACGCACTCCTCTTTTCTTCAATTTCTTGCCGATTTCGGTACGTTTTACACTAGATTCTTGTACATCTTTGATTTACACACTATTCTCTACATGATTCTCCTTTGAAATCTCACTTTTCACCATGGAATCTCTAAGATTTAGCTCTTGAGGGTGACGTCATCATGGTGGTTGTATCAAACTGTTGAGTGATGTCATTCTGTTCAAGATCTAGCTCAGATCTAAGGAATTTCATAAGTTTTTACACTAAATATTTACTAAATCTATACTTTGCAACTAAAACTTATGTTTATCTTCATCTTTTCTTAAGACTTCTATAAAAAATGGTGAGATCTGGATTCAAACGGACTGTAGAGTTAAAGATTAGTCTGAAGTTGGTTTGGAGAAGTATTGTTTCCGGAAAAGATGACCGGAGTATGAATTCTGACGTGAACACCGTCCCGAACGGGTGACAGAACGGACTGGGGGTGATTCCCACCCGATCAGATCGGCTGTACACAGATGGGTTTACCGTTGTCTCAATACGTACCCCGTCTTCATTGCTTAAACAGAAACTTTACAAGTTTAGGAACGGGACAAGGACAACCCGATTGAGTGGCAATCCGATCGGATAGCCATCTGATCGAACCACCATCCGATCAGGTGACACTTGCCTTATTAACCCTAACACTTGGATACTGGGAATCTTTGATCGTCGAATGGCAATCCGATCGAACTGCCATCCAATCAGGTGACATTGTCTCTTAACCTTAAACATTTTGCAACTTGAAGTCCTGATCGTCGAATGATAATCCGATCGGATAGCCATCCGATCGAACTGCCATCCGATCAAGGTGACTTTTAGTCTTGGAATCCCTAACACTTAGAAACTTTTTCAGAAACTTGAACGTCTTAAAACTTGGCATGTGGATCGAATGACCATTAGATCGAATGGCCATCCATACGGATGACCATCCGATCGGATGGCAATCCGTCCCCTTTCACACTATAGCCATCCGATCGAACCGTCATCCGATCAAGATGACTAATCCGACACTAGGTTGAATCTCGTTATTCTGCCCGACTCTTATCTGTTGTAATCTAATCAGGCTAATTCTAAAGAGCTCCCTTTGATCCAATAACATTTAAACTGTAAAGCTATCACTGTGAGTATACTCGATCCCTTTTGCCTTAAACTTTGGGATGCAACATGTATTCTATTAAACTATGATACTTGAAACTTTTGGAAACTAAACTCTATCCTACGTGTATGTGAAACTTGTGATTCGTGTATTCTATTGTGCTATGTGGACGTTTAATCCAGGGTGTGTAGTTCCGCCTTAACAATAGTAGCGCTATAGGAGATGCACCTCCCCATTATTCTCGGGGGTATTGTTAGGAGGATTCTAGTTCTCCTTGAGACTTGGGAAAACAACTAAGCATCGGGATACTTGGGCTATCACTTGTTGGACTGCGAACACTAGCATAGCTGAAACAATTTTGTTACGCTTACATATGGATATGAGGCTTTTAATCTAGTATGCTATTATTCAAACTTGTATACTCGCCGGTACATTTTGTACTGACCCATATTTTAATACATGTTGCAGGCTGACAGGATGCTAGGAATCTTGGAATCAAGCTAGGATGATGCTTAGAAACTCATCTAGATAAATAAGTTTTGAACAATATTTGAGACTTGATGTACTATGATACTTGATGATGTTTGTTTGGTTTTAGACAATGTTTGAATCAATCTAAATTATAATGAAACTATTTAGCGTTATGGAATCTCATGAGCAATCTGAACGCTTAGTGCTCGCACCCCTATATTGCCGCCATCGGTTGGGGTATGACAACCTTCAAACGAGGGGCCTACCACATTACGCATTAATTACTTAATTAATTATCTTCCAATATTCCAACCCTTTAGGATTGTATCCTTGCTGACTCAAACTACTGGGTTGAGGGTAACGTCACCTTCAAAAGAAGGGCCTACTACTATAACTAAGATAATCTCTTAAAAAGTGCAAAAGTGCGGAAATCATCAAAGGTTACACTAAAGGCGAGTCGGATCCAAGTGATTCATCTTGTCTATCTGTTTTTATTTTATTTTTTATTTTCAGCATTTTTAGTTTTTAATTTTCATGTTTAAAACCTTTTTCTAATTTTTTTATTTGATTAGACGTTGAGGATAAACCGGTACTAAAAGCTCTTGTGTCCTTGGACGACCTCGGTATCTTACCTACGCTATACTACGCTCACGATGGGTGCACTTGCCCATATGTGTGTTTAGTGTTAGTATAATATTGTGTTTTATAAATTTAAAAGTTGTCTAAAGTGTTAAAAAGGGCATAAAATATATTTAAAATTATATCACGCTACACACGCATCATATGGCACGAGATCGGGGATGCGCAAATTACCGGTCCTGAGTTATTGCAAGAAACAACTGACAAGATCCCCCAAATTCGAGACAACCTCCTAAAAGCTCAGAGTCGTCAGAAAAGTTACGCCAATAGACGCCGCAAGCCCCTTGAATTTGACGTTGGCGATGACGTACTCCTAAAGGTTGCACCTTAGAACGGGGTGATCAGATTCAGCAAGAAAGGAAAGCTCACGCCTCGATATGTTGGACCCTTTAAAATTCTGGAAAGAATTGGCAAAGTGGCCTACAGACTCGAACTACCAGAGGAACTTAGTAACATCCACCCGACTTTCCACGTGTCGAACCTCAAAAAGTGTCTAGCCGACCAGGATTTACATGTCCCTCTTGAGGATCTACAAGTGGACGAAACATTACACTTCGCGGAAAAGCCTGTCGAGATCATGGGCCGAGAAACCAAGGTACTTCGACGCTCACGCATTCCCATTGTGAAGGTTCACTGGGAAGGCAAACGCGGCGCGGAGTTCACCTGGGAACTCGAAAGTGACATGAAGGCAAAGTATCTGCAACTGTTTGTTACGCCTACGCCTTAAATATCGGGACGAAATTTCATAAAGTAGGGGAGGCTGTAATAACCCGCGTTTTTGGAAGTCAAAGTACAAGTCAAAGTCAAAGGAAGAAAAGATTGCTAATTGCGATATGTCACTCCTTGCTTAATTATTGATTGTACTCCTTGACTTGTAATCGATACTCTAATTTAAGTTGCTTTAGTTGTATTATGTGGAGTACATGTTAATAAATCGCAGTTTGATCGCTTACCAACTTATCGCTAATCGCATCGCTCTCGCATCGCAACTCAAATTCCAGGTTATGGATAGTGTTTTACGTGTGTGTGCTATTATGTGTTACTTGTGCATGTTATGTTTATGTTGAGGTGGTTAATCGCAACGCAATCGCAACTCTAGCGCAACGCAATCTCATCGCAAACTCGAGATTTGGGGATTACTTTTGTGTTAATTAGTAGTTAGGTTATTTGTGTAACTAATGGGTAATACTATCGCATCGCTTACTCGCAACGCATCGCAACGCTCAACGCACGAAACAAAACGTCGAAAACCAACCCACAAACCCATCCGATCGAATCACCATTCGATCGAATGGTCATCTGTCCGGATGACCATCCAACCGAACCGCCCTTCACTCACTTCACTACACCGCCTCTACCCCTCTCATGCCTATAAATAGCACCTGTCACATCACTGCTCATGTGATATGACAGCTCCTCCTCCGACCAGCACGTTTAAGCTCTCTTTTCTCTCAATTTCTCGTGATTCTTGTAAGTTTTCAACCCAAATTTTGTACTTCTATGATCTACACGCACTTCTTCATCATTTTCACCATCAAATCTTAACTTTTCACCATGAAATCAGTGGATTTGGGGTGTTCTAGGGTGATGCCATCATGAGTTCTTATGAACCTCAAGGTGTGACCTCATTCCACTAAGAATAACTCAAGTCTAAGAGATTTCAACATGATTAAACACTAATTTTACCCAAATCTAAACATTTTCAAACCGATTTAAGTTCTTTCAACTATTTTACACTCTTTAGCTCAAAACCGATAGAATCAGAGCTTGTTTAGGCCTTCTACTCGTTTTATAGTGAAGTGTTGGACTGAGAATGGATTTCTATCGAGAGAAGAGAACCGATTCACAGGTCGAACATGAATGACCGTCAAGAACAGTTAACTGATCGGACGGGGTGATTCCCATCTGATCGGGTGACTCGGACTCGATAGGGTTCCGTTGTTTGACACGTTGCCATACCGTCTCGATGAAATCACAAAACTTTCCAAACTTAGCAAATTTTTACAAATTCTCAAACAAACAGGTTACTGAACGGATCACTGTCCGATCGGATAGCCATCTGATCGAACGGCAATCCAATCGGATGACCAATGGTGTTCAACACTTAACAATTTCAAAAGCAAACTTAAACATAACCCTCCACTCGGATCACCATCCGAGCGAACGGCCATCTGTCCGGATGACCGTCCGACCGGACGACCGGATGACCTGAATGGTAGAAATACTTCTGGTTTTATAAAATGCTACAACAAAAACTTCAAAGTCACATCATACACAAACACATCCATCCCAAACGAATGGCAAACCGACCGAATGGCCATCCGACCAGATAACCATCCGTCCGGATTACCATCCGTTCGGATGACCCTTCGTCACTCAGTCACTCGCATCATTTAACGCACCGCTCATCGCTTATGCTATCGTTCTGTAATCAGGCTAACTTTCCAACGCTCCTTTCAATCCAAGACTGTGTTTACTTGTTAAACACGATCTGTGAGTATACTCGATCCCTTTTTGCTTTAAGCACTTTTGGGTGTTACATACGTTACTTATATCAAATCACATCGATTACACAACGCAAACACTTTTATACGCTAACCGTTACTGCATGTTATACGTGTTACTCGATGAACGCTTGTATGTTATGTTTACACAGTGATTGTTGCCTGACACCTTAGCAACGATAGTACTATAGTTTGGACTCAGCACCTGTCGTGGACAGGGGTTGTTAAGGGCTTTTCTTCACGTGTCACAGTGGTGATATATGTTGCGCATTCTACAACTCGCAGTCACATCCGTGCATATTTCATTGTCGATAACCTACTTGCTTCACACTATACATGTTACATGCTGGTTATGCGTAAACCGCTTTCGCTACCTATTATACTATTAAACTTGTATGCTCACCTTTACGCTATGTGTATTGACCTCTATTTTAACGTATGTGACAGGTGTTTGAGATGCTAGGATGCTCGCTTTTGTGGAATCAAGTTAGGAAGAGTCTAGAAACAAACAATTTAAATTCTGAGTTGTCGAAACAATTTATTTGCCTTGAGATATTATGTCTGTAATAATTGAATTATTTGATATATTACGGTATGGGACGTAATGCTAAATATCTGGTAATTTTAGTTGTTATGGGTTTCTCTTGGACAATTTGTTTCGCTCAGTGCCGAACCCCAATGTTTCCGCCATCGGTTGGGGTGTGACAAAGATGATGATAAAAAAAAGTAAGTTATTGAACAAAGCTAAATTACTGTTGATAAGTAACTTGTTATTAACCATGCACTACTACTGATGAAGACTCTTGCTAATGAGGAAGTTATTATCGTTGTTGAGATAAATGTGTGCAAGACCAGGGAATTTAAAGTCTATATTCAATGAAGATAGACTTTACTTTTATTTATCTCAATTATTGTAGTGTTCCAGTTATTGTAGAAAATCTTAGTTATAAGAGTCGCAAAAATTCAAGTGTACTTCGTAAACAAATAGTAGCATTATTATGAATCAATTGAGTTGAGAAATTATGATGTTTGTATTCTTGAGTTTTATGCCTTTTAATCAAACAATATATTTGTTAATTGATTATTATTCTTCTGCTGCAATTGAAAACTAAGTTTTTGATAAGCCAATTAACTATGTATTAGTTTAATCATTGATATTGATCTATTAAACACATTGATATTTTATATCATAAAGTAACTTATACTCAATAACAAGGTGGAAGGACACAACTGTGTCAAAGGAATTAATGAACTATATGGATGTAAGAAAAATGAATCCAGAAAAAATCTCACCAAGGCCAAATCGGGAGAACACAAAGATCTACCTTGCTGATAAAAAGGAGTCTGTTGTAGTCCTTTTCAAGCCTCGGTAAATCTTCTCATACAATCCAAGAATCATGGAGAACTACATGAACAATCTGAAAGAAAAACATGGTTATGGCAATTGGATTGTTGACTTAGATGAAGATGAGAAGACACTACTTGTAAGTTGCATGCCAAACATAACACATGTGTTCAAAACTGCTGAAGATCAAAGAACTGACACTTACACAGTAGCTTTGGAAGATCCTCCAAAGGATGTTTAATAATCCCACACCTCTCAGAAGAAAGGAGTTCCTGCCAGACTTCGAGGATCCAAAGGGTAGCATTTTCTAATCTTCTCTAACCCAAAGACTTAGAGACAAGAACCTTTCCCTGATATTCTAATAATCCTCCATGAATTCCCCCAATTTTTCCTATCTCGTCTTCAACATGTGTACACACTAACTGTTGACCTAATTTCCAATTGCACACATTTCACCTATATATCACCATCTGATTTCAGATCTACAATTATTCACAAAAATCGGTAAAAAAGGGAAACGCTTTTGGAAGCTCAGCCTCTCTTGTGAACGATTGGTGTCGGCTGCGAGAGATGGAGACTTCGTTGAGGCAAAGTTGTTGCTTCAGCCCTCGACCTTGCGAAATACTCCACTTTTGGTGGATTAAATTCGCCTCTTCACTTTGCTGTTGTTTTTTTAGTTGAGCTAGGTCGACTAACAAAGTGGGAGACCTACTCTCCATTTTGCAGTTGTGAATGGGCATGTGCACTGCATACGTCTTGTTGTGGCTGATTTTGTTCCTCATATTCCTCTTGAAGATGTAAATGCACAAGGAAATGGTGACGGAAGCAACAGTCTTTTGGGTCGGGTGGTGCTGGTATGGGTGGTGGCGTGGTGCGGTGGTAGTGTAGGGGTGGGGCGGTGGTGGTGTAAGGGTGGGGGTGGGTGGTGGTGCTGGATATAGAGAGAGAGTACAGATAGAATATTATTGAGAGAGAGAGTATGTTTAGATATATAATATATATATAATTCACGGTTAAAGTTAATACATACTCAGGTGGCAGTCAAAGGGAAAATTTTTATACTGAGCCAACAAAATTAAGCCATGTCATTTAACAGGTGGCAGCCACATCACCCGTATATGTAACGATGTTAGGTTGATTTAACGATAGGGTATTTTACAAAAAAAAATTGACGAGTTCAGATTATTATCAGCTAATAACTGATTTGGAATTATTATCGGCCAAAGTTACAAAGGTGGGATCATTAATTTCCAATTTGCCATATATATAGGGCCAAGATTATTTCAGAACCATAAATATTTACAGAACTCGCAAAACTCCTAATAAACAATCTTTTTATTTATATATTTTTATGTTTAGGATAATTTTATCATTAATTATGTGTATTTTTACGATTACATACATGTCAAGAGTAATTTTATCATTTTTATATGTAATTTTATAATTACACATATGTAAACTAGTTTTTTGACATATATGTAATTAGTTATCACACATATATATAATTTTGCCAATTAAACATATGTAAACTACTTTGAACATGTATGTAATCAAAAAAATACATATAATAGATGATAAAAAGATGCTAATTACAAAAACTTATATATAAAATGATTGTTTATTAGGAGTTCTGAAAGTTCTGTAGTTATTTAGAGTTTTGAAATGAACTCAACCCTATATAAAAGTATATCGTACATTACGGCTTAACGTACTTTACGTACGACAACGTGCGCGATTTGTTCTATAACATGCTTGATTAATGATTTCAATATGCATGATTATTGTGTTTCAGCATGCGTGATTTTGGATTTTTAAGTTATAACGTGCGTGATTTTAAAATGAACGTACGTAATTACCTGTCGTACGTGATGTACGTTAAGCTGTAATGTACGTTAACCTTCCTCTCTCTCTCTCTCTCTCTCTCTTTCTCTCTCTCTCTCTCTCTATATATATATATATATATCCCCTATATATATATATATATATATATATAGGGTAAGGTTCATGCGAGAACCATCTTTATTGCGAGAACCGCGAGAACCAATGTGAACACAACCTAAAATAGCTAAAAAAAACCTAACCCCCCCCTCCCCCAAGCTAAATGCTAAAAACTAAATCCCTAAAAAAAACCTAAAAAAAAACATAACCCCCCCCCCCCCACACACACACACACCCAAAAACCTAAACTCCCCTCCCCCACCCCCCAAAAACCTAAACCCCCCCCCCCCCCCCTCCCCAACCTAAAATGCTAAAAACTAAACCCCCAAAAAACCTAAAGGAATAAAAATAAAAAAAAACACAAAATTTTTTTTTTAGTATTTTTTACATTAAAATCGCTACTTTTAGTAGCAAAAAAAAATTTTAAAATTTTTTTTTTTTTGCTACTAAAAGTAGCGATTTTTTCATAAAAAATGTAAAAAAAAAATTGTGTGTTTTTTAGTAGCTATTTTTAGGTATTTTTGGTTGTGTTCCACATTGGTTCTCGCAATAAAGGATGGTTCCTAACGGATCTTTGTCCTATATATATATATATAGGGGGCCGCTAGAATGAGAACCACCTCGAGTTATGAGAACCGCGAGAACCACACCATCCGGGGCGAGGTGGACCAAAATTTTTTTTTTTACAACTAGATGTGTATTATAAACACATTCGTAAAAAAAAAAATTTAAAAATGCCGTGTGGGTAGTTTTTTACACCACAAGTTTGGTGTTTTTTTTTTACACCAAACTTGTGGTGTAAAAAACTACCCATACGGCATTTTTTTTTAAATTATTTTTTTTTACGAATGTGTTTATAATACACACATCTAGTTGTAAAAAAAAAAAAAATTTGGTCCACCTCGCCCCGGATGGTGTGGTTCTCGCGGTTCTCATAACTCGAGGTGGTTCTCATTCTAGCGGTCCCCTATATATATATATATATTAGTAATGTTTATTTTATTTTTTATTAGGGAATAGTCAAAAATCAACCTGACTTTTGGGGAAGGCTTTGTAACTTTATATACACTTAATTTCTTTAGTATATAAAGATTTATATCAATGTATGATAAAAATGTGTCCCTCACTATTAGATTGAGTGTTCAAGTATGTGACGGACAAAATATAGATTTACCAGTAAGATTAAAGATTTATATTAAGGTATGACAAAAATGCGTCCCTCATCATTAGGTTGAGTGTTCAAGTCCGTAACGGATAAAATACAAATTTACAAGTCAGATTAGGAGGTGTGAGTTACCCTATCAAAAGAAGAAGAAAAAAATAAGTTGTATAAAAATGTTAAATATATCATCTTAACATCTTCTATGTTAATATATTACGGGAGACGTGGACGATTTCATTGTTGGGATTAGGAAGCCATGCCAAGTGGCTGCCGACCCTCAAACACTCTCCCCGGAAGGGGTGGTAACCGTTGTTGCCCTTCTCGAGCGTGTTTTTTCACTCCGTTTTCAAACCGTCAAAAGCATCCCCCCAAGTTGTCGAATGACGTTCGTTCAGGTTTTAATTGGTGCCTTACGTAAAGTGGTGGCGTCTCCGGACTCGGTTGAAAATTGGGTTCAGTTGCTTTTGTTGCCGGGTTGTACACTGAGGGTTGTCAGGCCTTCTTCCAGGCAAGAGCGGAGATCAGGAAATAGGAAATCCCTGCAGTGCAGCAGCATCTTGCAGGCGCTTGCATTGTGGAAAGATGGGTCTGGTTTTCTAGATTTGGTCTCTTCTCTCCTGAGCTGTGAGGGGGACTCTGAGGTGCCTAGGAGGGTTTCCGGACAGGGTGAAGACAATAAAAAGGATCCCAATATCAAGCAATGTCTGCGGAAAGTCAGGGATGGGCATTTTACGGCGGCGGTCAAAGTTTTATGTTCTAGTGGGGTTGCCCCCTTTGGAGAATCAACCATGAAAGCTCTTATTGATAAACACCCGGTGATGCTACCCCCATCACTGCCTTCCAACACCATTGTCCAACCGACTATTATTACAGCAGAGGATTATGTGCTTAAATGTATCCAATCCTTTCCTAGAGGGACATCTTGTGGCAGAGATGGGATGCGGGCCCAACACTTGTTGGACGCTATTGGTTGCGTGGGGTCGGTAAGTTCCTCGGGTCTGCTCACAGCTATTACTGGAGTCGTCAACCTATGGCTTGAATGGCTTTGCCCTAAAGAGTTGGCAGAGTTTGTGGCCTCAGCCCCCCTCACCCCCTTATTGAAACCTGATAATGGTATTAGGCCTATCGCAGTGGGTGGCATCTGGCGTAGGTTGGTCTCTAAGGTGGCTATGAAGAAGGTTGGGAAGGACATGGTCCAGTATTTAGGGGATTTTCAATTTGGGGTTGGTACACCAAATGGGGCGAAGGCGGTGCTTCATAGTGCGAACAGGTTCCTTAACTCCTTTCATGAAGATGGGTCCATGGCCTTACTTACGGTAGACTTCACCAATGCTTTCAACATGGTTGACCGTTCAGCGTTCCTCCAGCAGGTCCACCAACATTGCCCATCTATCTATCGGTGGGTCCAGTTCCTGTACGCCCAACCCGCTCGGTTGTATGTTGGCAGCGAGTGTATCGGGGCCACCACTGGAGTGCAACAGGGAGATCCCTTGGGGCCCCTCCTCTTTGCCCTAGCCTTACACCCCCTTATTCTCCGCGTACAGGAGCACTGTAACCTCCCCTTTCATGCTTGGTATTTGGATGATGGTACGATCATAGGTAATGCAATGGAAGTTGCTAAAGCCTTGGACATCATCAACATGGAGGGACCATCCATAGGGCTCCATCTCAATATTAAGAAAACGGAAGTCTACTGGCCATCTTGTGACGGTCTCAAGGAGCAGGACGGCCTTTTCCCGAGAGGGATAGGTAGACCTGTGAGGGGGGTTAAGCTCCTTGGGGGGGCGGTTAGCCGAGACTCTGCTTTTATTGGGGAACTAGCAGGGCGGCGAGCATCGACAGCGGTTGACCTTATGAAAGTCTTGCCCTGCTTACAGGACCCCCAGTGCGAGCTTCTTCTTTTAAGGTCATGCATGGGGGTAGCTAAGTTACTGTTTGGGCTGCGGACCTGCCAACCTCACTTGATGGCAAATGCGGTATCCTGTTTTGACGATGGTCTCCGAAAGGCTATTGAAGACATTGTTGTTTGTGGGGGGGCCTACTTTGGTGAACTTCAGTGGCGTTTGGCATCTTTGCCGATGCGCTTGGGTGGTTTGTGTCACGGCCCCCGACCCGGTTTGACCCGTTTCAGGAGCCGCGGGACAGAAATCCCGTGGTATTTAATTAATTGAGTTTGACAGCGGAAGTTTTCATCAGGATCTTTTTAAATGCAAAAATATTTCCCGATTATTTTATTTCACAACTCGGGATAAAACCCGGTAATTTACAATCTTGAGATTTCACAGAGAAATCTTTATTTTACAAAACATGTTTCTTTATTTTATACTGAGCCACTTCCTTGAGCTTGTAGTGCTTTATGGCACTTTTCCTAGATCATAACAGATCACCTGAAACATGTTTGAAAAAGGTTTTGTCAGCGGGAAATACTGAGTGAATCATTCTATTTTGCATAATGATGCATAGTTATTAATTACAACATAAGAGCGATTACAATGGCTTCTATCTTATTTTTATCTGGCGCTCTGTCACAATGGTGACGATGGTCATACCACTATTAGATCAATGAACCTAAATAGTGATGATTATCCCTAGTAGGTCAATGAACCTAACTGGGAGAAAATTAGTAATGTGCACAATACCCCACTAGCCAGTGATTCAAGATATCCACGACTTAGTCCCTGTAATTATAACCTTGAAAATAATTTGAGGTATTGTAAAATAGTTGATAAAAAGAGAATGACTCACATTGCAGATTTATACGGGCAGAGTTTAGCCTACTGATTAGCCTTTTAGCCTAAATTTAATAACAGGCACACAATTCTGGGTTAGTAATCAATACAGCATTTACGATAACTCACGAGATCAATCCTCACAACGAATGACAAAGTGCGATACTTAAACATCCATCGAATTAACGACGAATGACAAAGCATAAACCCTAATGTGGGCAGCACTTAAACATCCATTGGATATTTTAATCAATCGGACATTGAATCGTATCAGCGATCAAGTTATTACCCTGATTGCGGCGTCGATTAGTGATCCGTGTGTGTTAATTGTGATAAACAGAGCATAACTCAGTGTATATTTCGAAGTTTTACGTCGTTCTGAAGCCAGAAATCAAGTCCCAAGCCCCTGTATTTATACCCAAATTTATCGTCTCCCGCGTGTCGCGAAGGACACCATGGTCCCTGTCGCGTGTCGCCTGGGGTGTCAAAGTAGGGTAGGCCTGCTTCGTCACCTATCTAGCCCTGATGAGTCGACGTTGCGTGAATTTTCAATTTTGACAGCGTTTTATAAAGATAATCATTAATAGGGTTTTACCCCCTTGAGTTTTAGGGGCCCTAATCCTGATTCCAACTATTCTGAAATTTTTAGGGTTTGTTCAGAATCACTTGGTTTTCTCAATTAGGGTTTCCTATTAGTCAATTAAAATAATAATTAGTACTTTTTAATGAGAGTTGTTACATTCTCCCCACCTTAATAAAAATCTCGTCCTCGAGATTTACTGGAATAAAATGAGGACATTTTCTCTTCATCTCAGATTCCAGCTCCCAAGTGTATTCAGCTCCTCTCTTTGAATCCCACTTTATTTGAACTAACACTAATCATTTGTGCTTGAGAAATTTTACTTTTCTGTCTTCTATCTGAAGAGGTTTTTCCACAAATTTTAACTTTTCATTTACCTCTATATCTTGAAGAGGTAATACCAAATATTTGTCTGATAGACATTTCTTGAGATTGGATACATGAAATACATCATGTACTCCAGCTAACTCTTCCTGGTAGTTGTAAACGATAAGCAACTGGTCCTATACGTTGGATCACTGGAAATGGTCCTACGTACCTTGGACTTAGTTTTCCTTTCTTACCGAATCTAACAACTTCTTTCCAAGAAGATACCTTCAATAACATTTTATCTCCAACTCGAACTCCAACGGCTTTCATCTATTATCTGTATAAATCTTCTGGCGATCTCTAGCCGTCTTTAGCCTTTCCTTCGTGATACTAAATATCACAGTTGTAGTTACTTAGGATTTTCATCCATCTCTTTTGCCTCATGTTTAATTCTTTTTGCCCAAATATATATATCTTAAATTCTTATGATCCGTATAAACAGTAAACTTACTTTCATACAGATAATGTCTCCAAATCTTAAGGGCAAAAATTATGACTCCTAATTTTAAGTCATGAGTGATATAATTTTCTTCGTGCTTTTTCAATTGCCTTGATGCTTACGTACTTACCTTTTTGCGTTGCATTAACACATATCCAAATCCTAGCTTTGAAGCATTACCGTTTACTTTAAAATCTTCTGTTCCTTTAAGATTGGGGCATTTGTTAATTTATGCTTTAAGATCCTAAAGGCTTCTTCTTATTTAGGTCTTCATTCAACTTAACTGTTTTACAGATTAACTTAATTAATGGTATAGCTATCTTGGAAAAATCCTTAATAAACCGTCGATAATATCCAGCTAAACCTATAAAACTCCTAATTTCCATTGCGGTTTGCGGAACCTTTCATTTGGTAATTGTTGCTATCTTAGCAGGATCTACGTGAATACCTTCATGATTCACCATATGACCTAGAATTGCACTTCTGGCAGCCAAAATTCACACTTTGAGAATTTGGCGTAAAGCTTCTCTTTTCTTAACAAAGTTAAGAGTGCATGCAAGTGCTGACAATGTTCTTCCTGACTTTTGGAATAAATAAGTATATCGTTGATGAAGAAAATTACAAATTTATCCAAATATGGTTTACAGATTCTATTCATCATGTCCATGAATGCTGCAGGTGCATTCGTTAATCCGAAGGGCATGACTGTAAACTTATAATGACCATACCTTGTTCTGAAAACAGTTTTAGGTATGTCTTCCTCTTGTACTTTCAATTGATGATATTCGGAACGTAAGTCGATCTTTAGAAAAATATATATTTCCCTAGAATTGATCGAAATAGATCATCAATTCTAGGTAATGGGTATCGATTCTTATTTGTAACCTTATTCAATTCTCTATAATCAATACACATTCTCATCGAACCATCCTTTTCTTCTTAACAACACTGGTGCCCCATACTAGGTTGTATGAAACCTTTACTTAGTAATTCATCTAATTGCTTTTTCAGTTTTTAATATTTCTGTGGGTGCTAACTGATAAGGTGCCTTAGCTATCGGTATAGTTCCTGGAATTAGATGAATCCTAAACTCTACCTCCCTATCTAGTGGTAACCTTGGTAACTCTTCTGGGAATACATCTGGGTATTCTGAAACTTCATAAATTTCCTTAAGTTCTTTATCTTTAGTATTAATGATTACTGAAATCATATATACTATTCCTTGCTTTCGTTCATAATTAGCAACTTTCATTACTGATATGAACTTTATGTAATCATTATTACTTCTCCAGTAGTTACACAAATTTATATGGAATTTCTATCGCAGATAATTCGAGCATGGTTGTTTACTAAACAATCCATTCCTAACACAACATCAAATTCAACTAATTTCATAGACAATGGGGTTGCAGAAAATTTATGACTTAAAAGTTCTATTTCTACGTTTTGCAGAACCTTATTTATTTTAACTGAATTCCCATCTGCCGTTTCTACTGTAGAAATCTGCCTAATGCTGGTTAAAAGTAAATTAAGAGTTTGGCAGAATGAAGTATTTATAAAACTTTGGTTTGCACCAGAGTCAAATAATACTTTTGTGTAAACGTTGTGAACTAAGAACATACCAGCTATCACATCTGGAATGAGCTCTGCTTCCTGAGCAGTCAGTTGGAAGGCTCTTACATTCCTTTTTGCTCCTTCTGCAAGTTTGACTTTATTGTCAGATGGTTTGTTCAGTTTTGGACAATCTGGCCTAAGATGTCCAGTTTCTCCACAGTTGTAGCAGACTGAAAATTTCTTCCTCCTGCAGTCTTCTTCTTGATGCCCCGGAATTTTGCAAAAATTGCAATATCCTTTGCATCTTCCAAAATGCTTTCTTTTGCAAGAATTGCAAAATGGACTAGTGGAAGATTGCCTATTCCCTCCTTTCTTGAAATTGTTATGGTTACCCGGACGAAATCCTTGGGTAATCTTTTGGGCTACTTCCTTCCTTCTATTTTCTTCTCTTGTCCGTACTAGTTCGTCAGTCAGAGTATTGGCTAAATCTACCGCATCATCAATCGTGCGAGGTTTCGCAGCCTTGACAATATTACGGATTTCGGCAATCAATCCCTAAATATAACGAGAAATAAGTACCGGCTCTGGCGAAGCCAGAGTTGGTACCACTCGAGCATACTCAAAGAATGTCGAAGTATACCCTCGACAATCTACATCCACCATCCGGTGGGTTAGGAACTTATTTGTCATTTGTTCCTTTTCATACTCGGGACAGAATTTTCTTTCTACAAAGCTCTTAAATTCTTCCCAATTCATAGCATATGCCATCCTTCTTCCTTTTGCTTGTAACACCGTATTCCACCATTCTAGCACCCATTCTTTGAAAAGGTTCGATGCGTACATGACCTGATCATCCCGAGCACATTTACTTATGGCAATTACTGCCTCAGTTTTCTCTAACCAACGCAGTGCCGCAGTAGCTCCTTCATTGCCTGCAAACTCAGTGGGTTTACAAGCAAGAAATTCTTTGTAAGTGCAACCAGACGTTGCAGCTTTCATTTTCTTAGGAGGCGGAGCCTGCCGTGGTTCATTCTCATGATTAATATGAGCATTGCCTCCGTTTACGCTATTACTGAAGTTATCTTCAGAAATACGTTTGCTAGGAACGATTTGTTGCGGTTCGATTGGATTTTTAATAGCAGCAACGATTGATGGAATAGCGTTGGCTATCCCTTGAGTAACTATTGCTGGAATAGCGTTGGCTATCCCTTGAGCAACGATATTTTCTATATCCTGCCTAGTCACATATTGATCCCCCGGTTGTTGATCAGATTGATTAACCTCATTAACTGGTTCATTATTAGCGTTTTCCATCTGATATCTAATTTATAGATAAGAAATAATCTAATGTCACAATTAATTGCACATAATCACGTAAACGAATATACAAATAAAATTGTAAATTTTCTAAAATTTTATTTGTTTTATAGATTATATCATGCTTCTATATACAACTGTTTTATTATTTATTTTACACATACTGATTTTACTATTACTATTACATAACCATAGTTCCATAAATCCCCTATCCTTTGTCAGATGATATTCTAGTAACGGCGTTCCCTCTCATTGTATTTCCAGGAGATCTGTCCCTCAACCTCTTGAATTATATTCCCAGTATCCATTAGTTCTTCACCAAATTGGCGGGGTTCAACCATATTCTCGTTACTTATTGGGAAATTTGGTAAAGGTTCTGTATTGAACTGAGGAAAAAGCTTATAGGGATAGTTTTGGAGTTGTATTTCATTAGTCAACCATTCGTCTATTTGCGAGTGGATTGAAGGGTTTGGAATAGCTGGTTCTAAGTTCATTGGTAGTTGTGTTTCAAGAGAGTGAACAAAAACATTTTCATTAACAGGTTTAATAGTATTATAGCTTGTCAATATAAAATCTAATTCTTCCTGAGATGGTAACCCCTCAATTTGCCTAGAACTTTCCCCAATTTCCATTTTCTTAGGCTTGGGTTTCTCGAGAGGTAAAGCATTGAATTCTATAGGTTCTTTTATATCTGGTATATACCTATCGAAATCTCTGGAAACCTCTATTCTTACCGGATAAAGATTTAAATTCTGAAGGGCGTCAGACAAGTCACTCATGCTGTTTAGCAAAATACACACAATTACTAAGTTAAAAATTATATCAAATTTCATAGAAAACCTTTAAATATTATTTCATATTGGGTAACTATGAAACAACCGAATACGAAAACATACTAGGTTTTATTTATGAAGTTATTTATTTACTGAGTAAGGTTTCTAAACTGTAAATAAATAAAGGTGCTAAACTTTGAGTCAGAATATTTAAAGATTTGTATTTATTGCTACAGTGGTTAACATATAAAGATCTGCCCATACTGTACAAAATTAGTCAGATAATAAAACACATAATCACAAAATAGAAATTAATAAAAATTATTAAGTATTTTTAAATACTTAATTGGCTTAAAGCAGTGGCTCGATCAGTGGCTCTGATACCACCTTTTTCTGTCACGGCCCCCGACCCGGTTTGACCCGTTTCAGGAGCCGCGGGACAGAAATCCCGTGGTATTTAATTAATTGAGTTTGACAGCGGAAGTTTTCATCAGGATCTTTTTAAATGCAAAAATATTTCCCGATTATTTTATTTCACAACTCGGGATAAAACCCGGTAATTTACAATCTTGAGATTTCACAGAGAAATCTTTATTTTACAAAACATGTTTCTTTATTTTATACTGAGCCACTTCCTTGAGCTTGTAGTGCTTTATGGCACTTTTCCTAGATCATAACAGATCACCTGAAACATGTTTGAAAAAGGTTTTGTCAGCGGGAAATACTGAGTGAATCATTCTATTTTGCATAATGATGCATAGTTATTAATTACAACATAAGAGCGATTACAATGGCTTCTATCTTATTTTTATCTGGCGCTCTGTCACAATGGTGACAAGTCACAATGGTGACGATGGTCATACCACTATTAGATCAATGAACCTAAATAGTGATGATTATCCCTAGTAGGTCAATGAACCTAGCTGGGAGAAAATTAGTAATGTGCACAATACCCCACTAGCCAGTGATTCAAGATATCCACGACTTAGTCCCTGTAATTATAACCTTGAAAATAATTTGAGGTATTGTAAAATAGTTGATAAAAAGAGAATGACTCACATTGCAGATTTATACAGGCAGAGTTTAGCCTACTGATTAGCCTTTTAGCCTAAATTTAATAACAGGCACACAATTCTGGGTTAGTAATCAATACAGCATTTACGATAACTCACGAGATCAATCCTCACAACGAATGACAAAGTGCGATACTTAAACATCCATCGAATTAACGACGAATGACAAAGCATAAACCCTAATGTGGGCAGCACTTAAACATCCATTGGATATTTTAATCAATCGGACATTGAATCGTATCAGCGATCGAGTTATTACCCTGATTGCGGCGTCGATTAGTGATCCGTGTGTGTTAATTGTGATAAACAGAGCATAACTCAGTGTATATTTCGAAGTTTTACGTCGTTTTGAAGCCAGAAATCAAGTCCCAATCCCCTGTATTTATACCCAAATTTGTCGTCTCCCGCGTGTTGCGAAGGACACCATGGTCCCTGTCGCGTGTCGCCTGGGGTGTCAAAGTAGGGTAGGCCTGCTTCGTCACCTATCTAGCCCTGTTGAGTCGACGTTGCGTGAATTTTCAATTTTGACAGCGTTTTATAAAGATAATCATTAATAGGGTTTTACCCCCCTTGAGTTTTAGGGGCCCTAATCCTGATTCCAACTATTCTGAAACTTTTAGGGTTTGTTCAGAATCACTTGGTTTTCTCAATTAGGGTTTCCTATTGGTCAATTAAAATAATAATTAGTACTTTTTAATGAGAGTTGTTACAGTTTGGGCCTCCTCTCAGCTCGGGATGTTGGAGTTTATGCTTTTGTAGCGTCTAGAGCTCAGTCGTGTATATTGCAAGACCACATCCTTCGGAACAGTGGGGTTGATAAGCTTGACGTAGACTACCAACAGGCCCTCGAGTATTTAAGTGTCTCTCTTCCAGACTTTGACATTGGCGGTTTCTCTAATATGGACACCCCCCCCCCAAAGCCACAAAAAACTTTGGCGAATGCTCTATTTGAGAAAATCGCTCGGAATCTGGGAGAAACACTTGATCTGTCTCCCCGCCAGAAAGCGGTGATTGAGTGCTTGAAAGGCCCCCATGCGCAAGACTTTTTGACTGTTATCCCGATCGAGGGGCTGGGGCAATGCATGTCGGCTGTTGAGTACAGGGCTATCCTCAAATACCGGCTGATGATCCCTATGTATCCAGAAGACGAAACCTGCCCAATCTGCCGTAAAGCCTGCATGGATAAATACGGGGAGCATGTTGTTCATTGCAAGGAGCTCCCTGGTTTCAAATACCGGCATGACTGGGTGAGGGTTGTTTTGGGGGACATCTTGAGGAGAGCGGGGATTTCTGCCAAGAAGGAGGCCCCTGTGAATTTCCTTACAGACCCCATGGAAGGGAGATCTACATTGAGACCAGCGGACCTGCTCATCTTTGGCTGAGCGGGAGGAAAACATGCTTGTGTAGATCTCACAGGAGTCTCTCCCTTAGCTGGGTTAAGGGAAAATGGGTTTGTATCAGGACAAGCGGTAAAGAAAGCAGAATCTAAAAAAGTGGAAAAACACGCTAAAGCATGTGCTGATAACCAACATGTATTTGTCCCCTTCGCCTTCGACACATTTGGATCCCTGGCTCCAGAAGCTATCCGTTTGCTAACTAGGGTCCAACAGTTTGTCCACAGCAGTGGCTCATCTACAGGGGGCAGGGGTTTGTTTTTAATAGGCTAGGGTTTGCTATCCAGAAAGGGGTAGCGGCGCAGCTTTTTGCTCGCTTACCTGCGATATTGATGTAAAGTGCATTTTGTCGAATAAAATTTTGGTTTGATTTTGATGAAAAAATATATATATTACCAAAATTCCAGTGTTCTTTGTCAACGAAGAAACAGCAAATTCATATTTAAAGTAGCAACACACTAAACACACACAAATCAATGCATCTTTGAGTTGTACCGTACAACTCCTACAACACACCGATAGTTATATCCCAAACCAAGCTCTAGTGGCACCATACAAAATATTCGGCACCAATTACCAAAAGTCCAAAACACACTACAAGGCAGCTTATTTAAATAAAATAAAAGCCATAAACAAAAAGCCCAATAAGGGTTAGTGCTAGAAGCCTGTTTAACTGAGTTGCAGATGATGGGCTGGGCCCATATGCAGTTACTTCACGTGGCTTCACTTGCACAGGCAGCTTAACACCATTTTTGCACTTCTCGTACGATGCACTCGCGAAGTAGCGGATCCCTTCCTTTTCTAGGGGCACTTGATCGGTGTACATCTATATGGGATTAGTTAGATCACACGAATAGTATTTTTCCATGCTTGCAAGCTCCACGATCATCTCCTGTGGTGGCAAGTACTTGAACACTGCCTCATGAAAAACAAGCCAAGTTATTTAATTATCATAATTATTATTTTTTATATTTTTTTACAATTATAATTACACACATAACTTAATGCATATATATTTTTCTGAAAGACGAAATGCATTTAATATTGGTTGTGTAAGTTGAACCAAGATATTCAAAATAGCTGTTTCTAAAAGTTTTGTCGTCAATAGGTCACCAACCCCATGAGACTTAACTCAGGGGCACGGCTTCTTGGTGGCTCGTCTCCCACTTACTTTTTGCTCGTAGTTTTAATTTTTCCGAAAGTTTTTGAAATTTTTTTTTTGTAGTGTAATATATTGGATTTTTAAGAGTCCGGCCCCATTCATCATTGATTTAGACTTTGAGAGTTCAGTCCCCACTGGCTTTTCGTTTAAGCTCCACCATTGGTGTAACTTAAATTTTATTATAATCATATATATTAACATGTATGGTGTAATTATATATTATGTTATATCATATACATGTTATCTTATTAAGAAAAGTAACCAACTCATTTTTATTTTGGACCGCAAAGACACACCTTATAAGATACTTCTAAAATCAACCTATTAACCATTTTATGAGATTCAAACTCGTACCACTTTAGTGGAGATAAATATATGGTTTCATTAGGCTAAGAAGCCATGGACAACCAACTCGTTTAGACTCAAACTTCAAGGATAAATAAACTCCAATTTAGTCTTGAGATAAATAAACTCCAATTTAGTCTTGAGTTCCGCAGGATCTCATGTCTCTTGAGTGATTTTGGTTCTTTTGCAATTCTAACCTAGAGGAGTGTCTGTTTTGTGGAGTAAGAAGATCCCCTTTTTCGTTATTTAACTTTAACCTTCAATCATATCTTCAATTGAAAATTAAAGCAATAATCAAATTTCTAATCAAATTCGCCTTCTGGTTTAGAAGTTTGCTTTTGGTATAAAATGATGATGATTGTACCCGATGAGTGTATGCTAGTGGATCAACGACATCAATTGGAGCAAAGATTGGACGATTGAACATGGTCAGTTAGGGCAAGACCAATGGCAATATAGAAAGAGAAGGGATCTACTTGAGATCGGCTTGATAAAAACATTAATGATCTAATTAAACTTAAACAAGTGTGTAAAGCTCAACTCCAGCCTAAATAATCATTTTATATGTGTAATATAATAGTTTTTATTTAATATAATAAATACATAGATGAATATTAAATTATCACTATCATACAAATAACTTAACAAAATTTATAGTTATGTCTCAAGGAGTTTATTAAAGTGTCGTTCTCAAATGGTGTAGGTTTTAGTCCAGACGTTGAAAATATATAAATAAAATAATCAATAAATATTAGACTATCCAAAGTTGATTATGAAAATAAAAATCCATGAGATGATCTCAACTTTAATATAAAAACTTGAAACGAGTCGAACTTAAGCTTAAACTCTCTTATATACTAAATAAAGAGTAAACTGCCAAAATGGTTCCTGAGTTTTGATAACTTTTGTCACTTTAATCCAAAACTCAAATCTTTTGAATCTGGGTATCTATGGTTTCAATTTTGTTGCTATTTTCATCCAAAAGCAAAATCTGGTCAGATTTTTCAGTTAACATCCAGTTTTTTTTTTCCCTCCCTTTTAATGAAAGGCAAAATGGTTAGTTTTTTTAATTTGTTATTATAAAATGTTAAGAGACAATTTTGCCGTTCATTAAAATGGAAGAAAAAGAAAAAAAAATCTAGATGTTAAATGAAAAATCTGACCAGATTTTGAATTTGGATGAAATGGCAACAAAATTAAGACCATAGAAACCCAGATTTAAAAAGTTTGAGTTTTGAATTAAAGTAGAAAAAGTGAGCAAACCTCAAGAACTATTTTAACAGATTACTCTAAATAAATATATATAGAGAGAGAGAGAGAAGAGTTTTAGAGCATTCACATTCAATCCACTAAAAATATACATACATTCCACTAAAAAACAACTCCTATATCAATATATTTTCACTAAAAACAAATACTTTTTCTCTCTCTTTTTCAGTATATATTACATTTTATCTCTCCTCCACTCACAACCACTTTCAATATATATTAAAAAGTATAGGGGGTGAACAGTGTCCCCCCAAATATACAGATGAACAGTAACATTTTCTCTCTCCTTCACTCACAACCACTTTTTATACTTCTTATATTTTAAAAACCCCCACACAGATTTTGGTGGTTTGGATGAGAATACTCACACTTTTGTACTAAAGGTGGGTCACTATGATTTCAATTTTGTTGTCATTTTCATCATTTTTTTTATATGAAAAAAGAGTAGACATATTTTATTATTTTAAATCGGTTAACTCAAAAATCCACTAATCATACCTCCTCTAAATACATGACGAGAAACCTTAACATCATACAGAAAGACATATTTTCAACACCTTAAAATTGTGAATCCGGTTTCTATTTTGCAGATCCGGAAATTAAAATTAAAAAAGTTAAAGCTAAGTTTCAAAAGCGTATATATTTTCCAATAAAACAATAAAAAAACAAAAATAAGACAATAATAACCTTTCATAACAAAACTAATAATCCATAGCTCAGGTATCTATATCTAGTATAGTATGATGTCGGTCTCTCATAAAAATAGTGTACGAATTTTTACAAGTACAACTACAACGTTATGTAGTATATACATGTAAAAATACTTATTGTTGCTCAAAATTTAAAAATTAATAATAATAAAATGATAAATTATGCTTACAAAGACTGTCTCCAACTCGAAAATTACGGCCGGAGGACCAAGAGCCAACGTCCGTGGATGTATCGGAAGCATGGTCACCGGAAAGAACATGATGTACCACCCGAGCTCCAGCCAGCGTCCCACCGATGATCACCGTGAGGGTGAATAGCACCACTAGCAACTTCTCCACAGCCATACTAACAAAACAATGTAAAATATGAGACCTCAAGAATGGTAGTTAAATAAGACCAAAGATTGCACGTGATTGTCATTGAAACTAATTCTTGGTCACGTGAATGACATTTAAAAGAGATAGTACCTTCCTTATACAACCACCTAACCCTACGTCTTATAATCGTACCACCTTTAATGCATGACGTACAACAGGCCCAAAAGTTGAATGTGGTGTCCATTCCATCTTGTACTTGCTAATTGCTATAAAAATTTAGAAATTAACCAAAAATATATGGGTATCTCAAGGATAAACATGGCTTGAGCCAATGACACCCACGGATGTTGCTTTTAGGTTTAGAATTCAGAAT